>OW203772.1:12951135-13415880 GCA_934045905.1 Leuctra nigra | reverse complement strand
CTGGATCACCACTGGGCTGCGTCGCGTGGTGTCCTGGGCCTTCTCTGGGGATCAGTTCGCGCTAACACACTGCACACGTCTAACTGCGCAGCTACCTGATCATCATCGGCCTGGCGGTGTTCTGGATCACCACTGGGCTGCGTCGCGTGGTGTCCTGGGCCTTCTCTGGGGATCAGTTCGCGCTAACACACTGCACACGTCTAACTGCGCAGCTACCTGATCATCATCGGCCTGGCGGTGTTCTGGATCACCACTGGGCTGCGTCGCGTGGTGTCCTGGGCCTTCTCTGGGGATCAGTTCGCGCTAACACACTGCACACGTCTAACTGCGCAGCTACCTGATCATCATCGGCCTGGCGATGTTCTGGATCACCACTGGGCTGCGTCGCGTGGTGTCTTGGGCCTTCTCTGGGGATCAGTTCGCGCTAACACACTGCACACGTCTAACTGCGCAGCTACCTGATCATCATCGGCCTGGCGATGTTCTGGATCACCACTGGGCTGCGTCGCGTGGTGTCTTGGGCCTTCTCTGGGGATCAGTTCGCGCTAACACACTGCACACGTCTAACTGCGCAGCTACCTGATCATCGGCCTGGCGGTGTTCTGGATCACCACTGGGCTGCGTCGCGTGGTGTCCTGGGCCTTCTCTGGGGATCAGTTCGCGCTAACACACTGCACACGTCTAACTGCGCAGCTACCTGATCATCATCGGCCTGGCGGTGTTCTGGATCACCACTGGGCTGCGTCGCGTGGTGTCCTTGGGCCTTCTCTGGGGATCAGTTCGCGCTAACACACTGCACACGTCTAACTGCGCAGCTACCTGATCATCATCGGCCTGGCGGTGTTCTGGATCACCACTGGGCTGCGTCGCGTGGTGTCTTGGGCCTTCTCTGGGGATCAGTTCGCGCTAACACACTGCACACGTCTAACTGCGCAGCTACCTGATCATCATCGGCCTGGCGGTGTTCTGGATCACCACTGGGCTGCGTCGCGTGGTGTCTTGGGCCTTCTCTGGGGATCAGTTCGCGCTAACACACTGCACACGTCTAACTGCGCAGCTACCTGATCATCATCGGCCTGGCGGTGTTCTGGATCACCACTGGGCTGCGTCGCGTGGTGTCTTGGGCCTTCTCTGGGGATCAGTTCGCGCTAACACACTGCACACGTCTAACTGCGCAGCTACCTGATCATCATCGGCCTGGCGGTGTTCTGGATCACCACTGGGCTGCGTCGCGTGGTGTCTTGGGCCTTCTCTGGGGATCAGTTCGCGCTAACACACTGCACACGTCTAACTGCGCAGCTACCTGATCATCATCGGCCTGGCGGTGTTCTGGATCACCACTGGGCTGCGTCGCGTGGTGTCCTGGGCCTTCTCTGGGGATCAGTTCGCGCTAACACACTGCACACGTCTAACTGCGCAGCTACCTGATCATCATCGGCCTGGCGGTGTTCTGGATCACCACTGGGCTGCGTCGCGTGGTGTCTGGGCCTTCTCTGGGGATCAGTTCGCGCTAACACACTGCACACGTCTAACTGCGCAGCTACCTGATCATCATCGGCCTGGCGGTGTTCTGGATCACCACTGGGCTGCGTCGCGTGGTGTCCTGGGCCTTCTCTGGGGATCAGTTCGCGCTAACACACTGCACACGTCTAACTGCGCAGCTACCTGATCATCATCGGCCTGGCGGTGTTCTGGATCACCACTGGGCTGCGTCGCGTGGTGTCCTGGGCCTTCTCTGGGGATCAGTTCGCGCTAACACACTGCACACGTCTAACTGCGCAGCTACCTGATCATCATCGGCCTGGCGGTGTTCTGGATCACCACTGGGCTGCGTCGCGTGGTGTCTTGGGCCTTCTCTGGGGATCAGTTCGCGCTAACACACTGCACACGTCTAACTGCGCAGCTACCTGATCATCATCGGCCTGGCGGTGTTCTGGATCACCACTGGGCTGCGTCGCGTGGTGTCCTTGGGCCTTCTCTGGGGATCAGTTCGCGCTAACACACTGCACACGTCTAACTGCGCAGCTACCTGATCATCATCGGCCTGGCGATGTTCTGGATCACCACTGGGCTGCGTCGCGTGGTGTCTTGGGCCTTCTCTGGGGATCAGTTCGCGCTAACACACTGCACACGTCTAACTGCGCAGCTACCTGATCATCATCGGCCTGGCGGTGTTCTGGATCACCACTGGGCTGCGTCGCGTGGTGTCTTGGGCCTTCTCTGGGGATCAGTTCGCGCTAACACACTGCACACGTCTAACTGCGCAGCTACCTGATCATCATCGGCCTGGCGGTGTTCTGGATCACCACTGGGCTGCGTCGCGTGGTGTCCTGGGCCTTCTCTGGGGATCAGTTCGCGCTAACACACTGCACACGTCTAACTGCGCAGCTACCTGATCATCATCGGCCTGGCGGTGTTCTGGATCACCACTGGGCTGCGTCGCGTGGTGTCCTGGGCCTTCTCTGGGGATCAGTTCGCGCTAACACACTGCACACGTCTAACTGCGCAGCTACCTGATCATCATCGGCCTGGCGATGTTCTGGATCACCACTGGGCTGCGTCGCGTGGTGTCCTGGGCCTTCTCTGGGGATCAGTTCGCGCTAACACACTGCACACGTCTAACTGCGCAGCTACCTGATCATCATCGGCCTGGCGGTGTTCTGGATCACCACTGGGCTGCGTCGCGTGGTGTCCTGGGCCTTCTCTGGGGATCAGTTCGCGCTAACACACTGCACACGTCTAACTGCGCAGCTACCTGATCATCATCGGCCTGGCGGTGTTCTGGATCACCACTGGGCTGCGTCGCGTGGTGTCTTGGGCCTTCTCTGGGGATCAGTTCGCGCTAACACACTGCACACGTCTAACTGCGCAGCTACCTGATCATCATCGGCCTGGCGGTGTTCTGGATCACCACTGGGCTGCGTCGCGTGGTGTCTTGGGCCTTCTCTGGGGATCAGTTCGCGCTAACACACTGCACACGTCTAACTGCGCAGCTACCTGATCATCATCGGCCTGGCGGTGTTCTGGATCACCACTGGGCTGCGTCGCGTGGTGTCCTGGGCCTTCTCTGGGGATCAGTTCGCGCTAACACACTGCACACGTCTAACTGCGCAGCTACCTGATCATCATCGGCCTGGCGGTGTTCTGGATCACCACTGGGCTGCGTCGCGTGGTGTCTTGGGCCTTCTCTGGGGATCAGTTCGCGCTAACACACTGCACACGTCTAACTGCGCAGCTACCTGATCATCATCGGCCTGGCGGTGTTCTGGATCACCACTGGGCTGCGTCGCGTGGTGTCTTGGGCCTTCTCTGGGGATCAGTTCGCGCTAACACACTGCACACGTCTAACTGCGCAGCTACCTGATCATCATCGGCCTGGCGGTGTTCTGGATCACCACTGGGCTGCGTCGCGTGGTGTCTTGGGCCTTCTCTGGGGATCAGTTCGCGCTAACACACTGCACACGTCTAACTGCGCAGCTACCTGATCATCATCGGCCTGGCGGTGTTCTGGATCACCACTGGGCTGCGTCGCGTGGTGTCCTGGGCCTTCTCTGGGGATCAGTTCGCGCTAACACACTGCACACGTCTAACTGCGCAGCTACCTGATCATCATCGGCCTGGCGGTGTTCTGGATCACCACTGGGCTGCGTCGCGTGGTGTCTTGGGCCTTCTCTGGGGATCAGTTCGCGCTAACACACTGCACACGTCTAACTGCGCAGCTACCTGATCATCATCGGCCTGGCGGTGTTCTGGATCACCACTGGGCTGCGTCGCGTGGTGTCTTGGGCCTTCTCTGGGGATCAGTTCGCGCTAACACACTGCACACGTCTAACTGCGCAGCTACCTGATCATCATCGGCCTGGCGGTGTTCTGGATCACCACTGGGCTGCGTCGCGTGGTGTCTTGGGCCTTCTCTGGGGATCAGTTCGCGCTAACACACTGCACACGTCTAACTGCGCAGCTACCTGATCATCATCGGCCTGGCGGTGTTCTGGATCACCACTGGGCTGCGTCGCGTGGTGTCCTGGGCCTTCTCTGGGGATCAGTTCGCGCTAACACACTGCACACGTCTAACTGCGCAGCTACCTGATCATCATCGGCCTGGCGGTGTTCTGGATCACCACTGGGCTGCGTCGCGTGGTGTCCTGGGCCTTCTCTGGGGATCAGTTCGCGCTAACACACTGCACACGTCTAACTGCGCAGCTACCTGATCATCATCGGCCTGGCGATGTTCTGGATCACCACTGGGCTGCGTCGCGTGGTGTCCTGGGCCTTCTCTGGGGATCAGTTCGCGCTAACACACTGCACACGTCTAACTGCGCAGCTACCTGATCATCATCGGCCTGGCGGTGTTCTGGATCACCACTGGGCTGCGTCGCGTGGTGTCTTGGGCCTTCTCTGGGGATCAGTTCGCGCTAACACACTGCACACGTCTAACTGCGCAGCTACCTGATCATCATCGGCCTGGCGATGTTCTGGATCACCACTGGGCTGCGTCGCGTGGTGTCCTGGCTTCTCTGGGGATCAGTTCGCGCTAACACACTGCACACGTCTAACTGCGCAGCTACCTGATCATCATCGGCCTGGCGGTGTTCTGGATCACCACTGGGGCTGCGTCGCGTGGTGTCTTGGGCCTTCTCTGGGGATCAGTTCGCGCTAACACACTGCACACGTCTAACTGCGCAGCTACCCTGATCATCATCGGCCTGGCGATGTTCTGGATCACCACTGGGCTGCGTCGCGTGGTGTCTTGGGCCTTCTCTGGGGATCAGTTCGCGCTAACACACTGCACACGTCTAACTGCGCAGCTACCTGATCATCATCGGCCTGGCGGTGTTCTGGATCACCACTGGGCTGCGTCGCGTGGTGTCTTGGGCCTTCTCTGGGGATCAGTTCGCGCTAACACACTGCACACGTCTAACTGCGCAGCTACCTGATCATCATCGGCCTGGCGGTGTTCTGGATCACCACTGGGCTGCGTCGCGTGGTGTCCTGGGCCTTCTCTGGGGATCAGTTCGCGCTAACACACTGCACACGTCTAACTGCGCAGCTACCTGATCATCATCGGCCTGGCGGTGTTCTGGATCACCACTGGGCTGCGTCGCGTGGTGTCCTGGGCCTTCTCTGGGGATCAGTTCGCGCTAACACACTGCACACGTCTAACTGCGCAGCTACCTGATCATCATCGGCCTGGCGGTGTTCTGGATCACCACTGGGCTGCGTCGCGTGGTGTCCTGGGCCTTCTCTGGGGATCAGTTCGCGCTAACACACTGCACACGTCTAACTGCGCAGCTACCTGATCATCATCGGCCTGGCGATGTTCTGGATCACCACTGGGCTGCGTCGCGTGGTGTCTTGGGCCTTCTCTGGGGATCAGTTCGCGCTAACACACTGCACACGTCTAACTGCGCAGCTACCTGATCATCATCGGCCTGGCGGTGTTCTGGATCACCACTGGGCTGCGTCGCGTGGTGTCCTGGGCCTTCTCTGGGGATCAGTTCGCGCTAACACACTGCACACGTCTAACTGCGCAGCTACCTGATCATCATCGGCCTGGCGATGTTCTGGATCACCACTGGGCTGCGTCGCGTGGTGTCCTGGGCCTTCTCTGGGGATCAGTTCGCGCTAACACACTGCACACGTCTAACTGCGCAGCTACCTGATCATCATCGGCCTGGCGATGTTCTGGATCACCACTGGGCTGCGTCGCGTGGTGTCTTGGGCCTTCTCTGGGGATCAGTTCGCGCTAACACACTGCACACGTCTAACTGCGCAGCTACCTGATCATCATCGGCCTGGCGGTGTTCTGGATCACCACTGGGCTGCGTCGCGTGGTGTCCTGGGCCTTCTCTGGGGATCAGTTCGCGCTAACACACTGCACACGTCTAACTGCGCAGCTACCTGATCATCATCGGCCTGGCGATGTTCTGGATCACCACTGGGCTGCGTCGCGTGGTGTCCTGGGCCTTCTCTGGGGATCAGTTCGCGCTAACACACTGCACACGTCTAACTGCGCAGCTACCTGATCATCATCGGCCTGGCGGTGTTCTGGATCACCACTGGGCTGCGTCGCGTGGTGTCTTGGGCCTTCTCTGGGGATCAGTTCGCGCTAACACACTGCACACGTCTAACTGCGCAGCTACCTGATCATCATCGGCCTGGCGGTGTTCTGGATCACCACTGGGCTGCGTCGCGTGGTGTCTTGGGCCTTCTCTGGGGATCAGTTCGCGCTAACACACTGCACACGTCTAACTGCGCAGCTACCTGATCATCATCGGCCTGGCGGTGTTCTGGATCACCACTGGGCTGCGTCGCGTGGTGTCCTGGGCCTTCTCTGGGGATCAGTTCGCGCTAACACACTGCACACGTCTAACTGCGCAGCTACCTGATCATCATCGGCCTGGCGGTGTTCTGGATCACCACTGGGCTGCGTCGCGTGGTGTCTTGGGCCTTCTCTGGGGATCAGTTCGCGCTAACACACTGCACACGTCTAACTGCGCAGCTACCTGATCATCATCGGCCTGGCGATGTTCTGGATCACCACTGGGCTGCGTCGCGTGGTGTCTTGGGCCTTCTCTGGGGATCAGTTCGCGCTAACACACTGCACACGTCTAACTGCGCAGCTACCTGATCATCATCGGCCTGGCGGTGTTCTGGATCACCACTGGGCTGCGTCGCGTGGTGTCTTGGGCCGATCAGTTTCGCGCTAACACACTGCACACGTCTAACTGCGCAGCTACCTGATCATCATCGGCCTGGCGGTGTTCTGGATCACCACTGGGCTGCGTCGCGTGGGTGTCCTGGGCCTTCTCTGGGGATCAGTTCGCCGCTAACACACTGCACACGTCTAACTGCGCAGCTACCTGATCATCATCGGCCTGGCGATGTTCTGGATCACCACTGGGTGCTGCGTCGCGTGGTGTCCCTGGGCCTTCTCTGGGGATCAGTTCGCGCTAACACACTGCACACGTCTAACTGCGCAGCTACCTGATCATCATCGGCCTGGCGGTGTTCTGGATCACCACTGGGCTGCGTCGCGTGGTGTCTTGGGCCTTCTCTGGGGATCAGTTCGCGCTAACACACTGCACACGTCTAACTGCGCAGCTACCTGATCATCATCGGCCTGGCGGTGTTCTGGATCACCACTGGGCTGCGTCGCGTGGTGTCCTGGGCCTTCTCTGGGGATCAGTTCGCGCTAACACACTGCACACGTCTAACTGCGCAGCTACCTGATCATCATCGGCCTGGCGGTGTTCTGGATCACCACTGGGCTGCGTCGCGTGGTGTCCTGGGCCTTCTCTGGGGATCAGTTCGCGCTAACACACTGCACACGTCTAACTGCGCAGCTACCTGATCATCATCGGCCTGGCGGTGTTCTGGATCACCACTGGGCTGCGTCGCGTGGTGTCCTGGGCCTTCTCTGGGGATCAGTTCGCGCTAACACACTGCACACGTCTAACTGCGCAGCTTACCTGATCATCATCGGCCTGGCGGTGTTCTGGATCACCACTGGGCTGCGTCGCGTGGTGTCCTTGGGCCTTCTCTGGGGATCAGTTCGCGCTAACACACTGCACACGTCTAACTGCGCAGCTACCTGATCATCATCGGCCTGGGCGGTGTTCTGGATCACCACTGGGCTGCGTCGCGTGGTGTCCTGGGCCTTCTCTGGGGGATCAGTTCGCGCTAACACACTGCACACGTCTAACTGCGCAGCTACCTGATCATCATCGGCCTGGCGGTGTTCTGGATCACCACTGGGCTGCGTCGCGTGGTGTCCTGGGCCTTCTCTGGGGATCAGTTCGCGCTAACACACTGCACACGTCTAACTGCGCAGCTACCTGATCATCATCGGCCTGGCGGTGTTCTGGATCACCACTGGGCTGCGTCGCGTGGTGTCCTGGGCCTTCTCTGGGGATCAGTTCGCGCTAACACACTGCACACGTCTAACTGCGCAGCTACCTGATCATCATCGGCCTGGCGGTGTTCTGGATCACCACTGGGCTGCGTCGCGTGGTGTCTTGGGCCTTCTCTGGGGATCAGTTCGCGCTAACACACTGCACACGTCTAACTGCGCAGCTACCTGATCATCATCGGCCTGGCGATGTTCTGGATCACCACTGGGCTGCGTCGCGTGGTGTCTTGGGCCTTCTCTGGGGATCAGTTCGCGCTAACACACTGCACACGTCTAACTGCGCAGCTACCTGATCATCATCGGCCTGGCGATGTTCTGGATCACCACTGGGCTGCGTCGCGTGGTGTCTTGGGCCTTCTCTGGGGATCAGTTCGCGCTAACACACTGCACACGTCTAACTGCGCAGCTACCTGATCATCATCGGCCTGGCGATGTTCTGGATCACCACTGGGCTGCGTCGCGTGGTGTCTTGGGCCTTCTCTGGGGATCAGTTCGCGCTAACACACTGCACACGTCTAACTGCGCAGCTACCTGATCATCATCGGCCTGGCGGTGTTCTGGATCACCACTGGGCTGCGTCGCGTGGTGTCTTGGGCCTTCTCTGGGGATCAGTTCGCGCTAACACACTGCACACGTCTAACTGCGCAGCTACCTGATCATCATCGGCCTGGCGGTGTTCTGGATCACCACTGGGCTGCGTCGCGTGGTGTCTTGGGCCTTCTCTGGGGATCAGTTCGCGCTAACACACTGCACACGTCTAACTGCGCAGCTACCTGATCATCATCGGCCTGGCGGTGTTCTGGATCACCACTGGGCTGCGTCGCGTGGTGTCTTGGGCCTTCTCTGGGGATCAGTTCGCGCTAACACACTGCACACGTCTAACTGCGCAGCTACCTGATCATCATCGGCCTGGCGGTGTTCTGGATCACCACTGAGCTGCGTCGCGTGGTGTCTTGGGCCTTCTCTGGGGATCAGTTCGCGCTAACACACTGCACACGTCTAACTGCGCAGCTACCTGATCATCATCGGCCTGGCGGTGTTCTGGATCACCACTGGGCTGCGTCGCGTGGTGTCTTGGGCCTTCTCTGGGGATCAGTTCGCGCTAACACACTGCACACGTCTAACTGCGCAGCTACCTGATCATCATCGGCCTGGCGATGTTCTGGATCACCACTGGGCTGCGTCGCGTGGTGTCCTGGGCCTTCTCTGGGGATCAGTTCGCGCTAACACACTGCACACGTCTAACTGCGCAGCTACCTGATCATCATCGGCCTGGCGGTGTTCTGGATCACCACTGGGCTGCGTCGCGTGGTGTCTTGGGCCTTCTCTGGGGATCAGTTCGCGCTAACACACTGCACACGTCTAACTGCGCAGCTACCTGATCATCATCGGCCTGGCGGTGTTCTGGATCACCACTGGGCTGCGTCGCGTGGTGTCCTGGGCCTTCTCTGGGGATCAGTTCGCGCTAACACACTGCACACGTCTAACTGCGCAGCTACCTGATCATCATCGGCCTGGCGGTGTTCTGGATCACCACTGGGCTGCGTCGCGTGGTGTCCTGGGCCTTCTCTGGGGATCAGTTCGCGCTAACACACTGCACACGTCTAACTGCGCAGCTACCTGATCATCATCGGCCTGGCGGTGTTCTGGATCACCACTGGGCTGCGTCGCGTGGTGTCCTGGGCCTTCTCTGGGGATCAGTTCGCGCTAACACACTGCACACGTCTAACTGCGCAGCTACCTGATCATCATCGGCCTGGCGGTGTTCTGGATCACCACTGGGCTGCGTCGCGTGGTGTCTTGGGCCTTCTCTGGGGATCAGTTCGCGCTAACACACTGCACACGTCTAACTGCGCAGCTACCTGATCATCATCGGCCTGGCGATGTTCTGGATCACCACTGGGCTGCGTCGCGTGGTGTCCTGGGCCTTCTCTGGGGATCAGTTCGCGCTAACACACTGCACACGTCTAACTGCGCAGCTACCTGATCATCATCGGCCTGGCGGTGTTCTGGATCACCACTGGGCTGCGTCGCGTGGTGTCTTGGGCCTTCTCTGGGGATCAGTTCGCGCTAACACACTGCACACGTCTAACTGCGCAGCTACCTGATCATCATCGGCCTGGCGGTGTTCTGGATCACCACTGGGCTGCGTCGCGTGGTGTCTTGGGCCTTCTCTGGGGATCAGTTCGCGCTAACACACTGCACACGTCTAACTGCGCAGCTACCTGATCATCATCGGCCTGGCGATGTTCTGGATCACCACTGGGCTGCGTCGCGTGGTGTCTTGGGCCTTCTCTGGGGATCAGTTCGCGCTAACACACTGCACACGTCTAACTGCGCAGCTACCTGATCATCATCGGCCTGGCGGTGTTCTGGATCACCACTGGGCTGCGTCGCGTGGTGTCTTGGGCCTTCTCTGGGGATCAGTTCGCGCTAACACACTGCACACGTCTAACTGCGCAGCTACCTGATCATCATCGGCCTGGCGATGTTCTGGATCACCACTGGGCTGCGTCGCGTGGTGTCCTGGGCCTTCTCTGGGGATCAGTTCGCGCTAACACACTGCACACGTCTAACTGCGCAGCTACCTGATCATCATCGGCCTGGCGGTGTTCTGGATCACCACTGGGCTGCGTCGCGTGGTGTCTTGGGCCTTCTCTGGGGATCAGTTCGCGCTAACACACTGCACACGTCTAACTGCGCAGCTACCTGATCATCATCGGCCTGGCGATGTTCTGGATCACCACTGGGCTGCGTCGCGTGGTGTCTTGGGCCTTCTCTGGGGATCAGTTCGCGCTAACACACTGCACACGTCTAACTGCGCAGCTACCTGATCATCATCGGCCTGGCGGTGTTCTGGATCACCACTGGGCTGCGTCGCGTGGTGTCCTGGGCCTTCTCTGGGAATCAGTTCGCGCTAACACACTGCACACGTCTAACTGCGCAGCTACCTGATCATCATCGGCCTGGCCATGTTCTGGATCACCACTGGGCTGCGTCGCGTGGTGTCTTGGGCCTTCTCTGGGGATCAGTTCGCGCTAACACACTGCACACGTCTAACTGCGCAGCTACCTGATCATCATCGGCCTGGCGGTGTTCTGGATCACCACTGGGCTGCGTCGCGTGGTGTCCTGGGCCTTCTCTGGGGATCAGTTCGCGCTAACACACTGCACACGTCTAACTGCGCAGCTACCTGATCATCATCGGCCTGGCGGTGTTCTGGATCACCACTGGGCTGCGTCGCGTGGTGTCCTGGGCCTTCTCTGGGGATCAGTTCGCGCTAACACACTGCACACGTCTAACTGCGCAGCTACCTGATCATCATCGGCCTGGCGGTGTTCTGGATCACCACTGGGCTGCGTCGCGTGGTGTCTTGGGCCTTCTCTGGGGATCAGTTCGCGCTAACACACTGCACACGTCTAACTGCGCAGCTACCTGATCATCATCGGCCTGGCGGTGTTCTGGATCACCACTGGGCTGCGTCGCGTGGTGTCCTGGGCCTTCTCTGAGGATCAGTTCGCGCTAACACACTGCACACGTCTAACTGCGCAGCTACCTGATCATCATCGGCCTGGCGGTGTTCTGGATCACCACTGGGCTGCGTCGCGTGGTGTCCTGGGCCTTCTCTGGGGATCAGTTCGCGCTAACACACTGCACACGTCTAACTGCGCAGCTACCTGATCATCATCGGCCTGGCGGTGTTCTGGATCACCACTGGGCTGCGTCGCGTGGTGTCTTGGGCCTTCTCTGGGGATCAGTTCGCGCTAACACACTGCACACGTCTAACTGCGCAGCTACCTGATCATCATCGGCCTGGCGATGTTCTGGATCACCACTGGGCTGCGTCGCGTGGTGTCTTGGGCCTTCTCTGGGGATCAGTTCGCGCTAACACACTGCACACGTCTAACTGCGCAGCTACCTGATCATCATCGGCCTGGCGGTGTTCTGGATCACCACTGGGCTGCGTCGCGTGGTGTCTTGGGCCTTCTCTGGGGATCAGTTCGCGCTAACACACTGCACACGTCTAACTGCGCAGCTACCTGATCATCATCGGCCTGGCGGTGTTCTGGATCACCACTGGGCTGCGTCGCGTGGTGTCTTGGGCCTTCTCTGGGGATCAGTTCGCGCTAACACACTGCACACGTCTAACTGCGCAGCTACCTGATCATCATCGGCCTGGCGGTGTTCTGGATCACCACTGGGCTGCGTCGCGTGGTGTCTTGGGCCTTCTCTGGGGATCAGTTCGCGCTAACACACTGCACACGTCTAACTGCGCAGCTACCTGATCATCATCGGCCTGGCGGTGTTCTGGATCACCACTGGGCTGCGTCGCGTGGTGTCCTGGGCCTTCTCTGGGGATCAGTTCGCGCTAACACACTGCACACGTCTAACTGCGCAGCTACCTGATCATCATCGGCCTGGCGGTGTTCTGGATCACCACTGGGCTGCGTCGCGTGGTGTCCTGGGCCTTCTCTGGGGATCAGTTCGCGCTAACACACTGCACACGTCTAACTGCGCAGCTACCTGATCATCATCGGCCTGGCGGTGTTCTGGATCACCACTGGGCTGCGTCGCGTGGTGTCCTGGGCCTTCTCTGGGGATCAGTTCGCGCTAACACACTGCACACGTCTAACTGCGCAGCTACCTGATCATCATCGGCCTGGCGGTGTTCTGGATCACCACTGGGCTGCGTCGCGTGGTGTCTTGGGCCTTCTCTGGGGATCAGTTCGCGCTAACACACTGCACACGTCTAACTGCGCAGCTACCTGATCATCATCGGCCTGGCGATGTTCTGGATCACCACTGGGCTGCGTCGCGTGGTGTCTTGGGCCTTCTCTGGGGATCAGTTCGCGCTAACACACTGCACACGTCTAACTGCGCAGCTACCTGATCATCATCGGCCTGGCGGTGTTCTGGATCACCACTGGGCTGCGTCGCGTGGTGTCTTGGGCCTTCTCTGGGGATCAGTTCGCGCTAACACACTGCACACGTCTAACTGCGCAGCTACCTGATCATCATCGGCCTGGCGGTGTTCTGGATCACCACTGGGCTGCGTCGCGTGGTGTCTTGGGCCTTCTCTGGGGATCAGTTCGCGCTAACACACTGCACACGTCTAACTGCGCAGCTACCTGATCATCATCGGCCTGGCGGTGTTCTGGATCACCACTGGGCTGCGTCGCGTGGTGTCTTGGGCCTTCTCTGGGGATCAGTTCGCGCTAACACACTGCACACGTCTAACTGCGCAGCTACCTGATCATCATCGGCCTGGCGGTGTTCTGGATCACCACTGGGCTGCGTCGCGTGGTGTCCTGGGCCTTCTCTGGGGATCAGTTCGCGCTAACACACTGCACACGTCTAACTGCGCAGCTACCTGATCATCATCGGCCTGGCGGTGTTCTGGATCACCACTGGGCTGCGTCGCGTGGTGTCCTGGGCCTTCTCTGGGGATCAGTTCGCGCTAACACACTGCACACGTCTAACTGCGCAGCTACCTGATCATCATCGGCCTGGCGGTGTTCTGGATCACCACTGGGCTGCGTCGCGTGGTGTCTTGGGCCTTCTCTGGGGATCAGTTCGCGCTAACACACTGCACAAGTCTAACTGCGCAGCTACCTGATCATCATCGGCCTGGCGATGTTCTGGATCACCACTGGGCTGCGTCGCGTGGTGTCCTGGGCCTTCTCTGGGGATCAGTTCGCGCTAACACACTGCACACGTCTAACTGCGCAGCTACCTGATCATCATCGGCCTAGCGGTGTTCTGGATCACCACTGGGCTGCGTCGCGTGGTGTCTTGGGCCTTCTCTGGGGATCAGTTCGCGCTAACACACTGCACACGTCTAACTGCGCAGCTACCTGATCATCATCGGTCTGGCGGTGTTCTGGATCACCACTGGGCTGCGTCGCGTGGTGTCTTGGGCCTTCTCTGGGGATCAGTTCGCGCTAACACACTGCACACGTCTAACTGCGCAGCTACCTGATCATCATCGGCCTGGCGATGTTCTGGATCACCACTGGGCTGCGTCGCGTGGTGTCCTGGGCCTTCTCTGGGGATCAGTTCGCGCTAACACACTGCACACGTCTAACTGCGCAGCTACCTGATCATCATCGGCCTGGCGGTGTTCTGGATCACCACTGGGCTGCGTCGCGTGGTGTCTTGGGCCTTCTCTGGGGATCAGTTCGCGCTAACACACTGCACACGTCTAACTGCGCAGCTACCTGATCATCATCGGCCTGGCGGTGTTCTGGATCACCACTGGGCTGCGTCGCGTGGTGTCTTGGGCCTTCTCTGGGGATCAGTTCGCGCTAACACACTGCACACGTCTAACTGCGCAGCTACCTGATCATCATCGGCCTGGCGGTGTTCTGGATCACCACTGGGCTGCGTCGCGTGGTGTCTTGGGCCTTCTCTGGGGATCAGTTCGCGCTAACACACTGCACACGTCTAACTGCGCAGCTACCTGATCATCATCGGCCTGGCGGTGTTCTGGATCACCACTGGGCTGCGTCGCGTGGTGTCCTGGGCCTTCTCTGGGGATCAGTTCGCGCTAACACACTGCACACGTCTAACTGCGCAGCTACCTGATCATCATCGGCCTGGCGATGTTCTGGATCACCACTGGGCTGCGTCGCGTGGTGTCCTGGGCCTTCTCTGGGGATCAGTTCGCGCTGCCCCGCTACGAGTACGACTTCCGACGCTTCCAGCAGACGGAGCACTACTTCGCCGTCTTCGGCAGCGTCCTCGGCGTCGTGCTGGCGCCGACGCTGCGCATGCACACGTTCTGTAACAACGACGTCTACTGCTTTCCCGTGGCGTTCGGCGCCGCCGCCGGCATCCTCTTGCTCGCCGTCTGTAAGACCAACTGAAACACTTGTTCAAGAAAGGGCATTATAGTCCAAAAATAGTGAAATCTAATTTTAAAAAAACGAAAAACGTCTCTTAGCATATAGACACACATTTTAGCAAGGAATGGCGTCGTCCCAGTACTCCTCATGACTGAAATCCGCTATTACACGACATTTTTCAGGACATTGCATCAGTCCAGGACAGTTTATCACTGATTTCTCTGCATAACAACAAATGGACTTATGAGTCGACGACAGGACTCGCAGAATTTTTCGATTCCGATGTAAAAAAAATCCTAGAAATGCATGGAAATGCATTAGCTCTGGGTTGTACGTGACATTTGTGACATTTAATCTTGTGTTGCATGTTGCATATACTGCTGTGAAGTAAGTTATTTTAATTCAAATATTGAAAACCACAAAAAACCATAAAAAGGCAGCCCTTACTTTTTCTTAACGGCTTGACTGATTATTTCAAAATTTAACAGCATAGAGATAAAGAGTAAATCTGTGTCTCTAGTGATCGAAAAAAGTGATAATTTTTTTTTCTCGTTTTGAGGAAGTGGGCAATATACCTATGAGTCGTTTTGGCACCTCTGCCCTAAAATAACTAAACAAAAAATAAAACTTTGGGGCCACTAGAGACACAGTCTCTCTGGCCCAACAACAGCTACAAACTGGCTATAGACTTATTCTAGCTCTCGCCCATCGATGTGCTCGGTGTTGTTCTACTTCAAAGATCTGAAGAGAAAGTAGCTTTTACACTCCTGCGTGTACCATAGTGGATGGGGAATCAAACTTGATTAATTTATGCTCTGTTTGTATCCACCTACAGTGTTTCTGGCGATGGGAGGCACAAGTCTTGTGCAAGAACCGGGGAAACCTCATCACTGCGCCTTCGCAGAGTGCCTCGTGTGCGTGTGTGTGAGTATTCGAGAACATAAGGCCGGGTAGGACCAACTTTGGATTAAGATAACTATCGATGGTTAGTGGAAATTAACACACACCTGTTGCAGCACGCTTGGAAGCACCGGAGAGAGAAGCGCGAACATTGGCTGGACCGAGCCGCGTGCGTCTTCCGACAGGACTTCATCGACGACATGAAGAGACTGTGTCACGTGCTCCCGCTCTTCTGGCCGCTCGTCATCTTCTGGGCGCTGCACGAGCAACAGGTGGTTATACAGACAAACTCACTACAGAACATACTTTGAGATGAGACATACTTGAGGTCTATGATAGGAATGTTCCTCTATTTTGTCCAATGATAAGAGCCTGGTTAGATGAGAATATATTATAATTTTGTAAAGAATAATCGCCCCGTACACTGACCAAAATAGATGTAAATTTTCAACAATTTTTTCAACAATTATTTCGTTGGATAATGCTCTTTCTCTTTCATCTATACCTACACAGCAGCTTCAATGACCAGCGGTCTGATTAGCTCAGTTGCCTAAGGCAAGTAACTTCGACCCCAGCATTACCGGGTTCGAATTCCGTACCCGGTGAAACTTTTATATAATATTTTTATTTTATGAATGTATACATTCAACGATTACATATCCCACCAGCATCGCAAAAATACGGGAATATCATGCCATGAAAAATACGGCGCCTACTGTATTTGTACGGCATCGGTATCGTAGAAATACGGTTCTACATGCTGTGAAATACCGGCACTACAATAAAAGCGCCGCGCTTTACCGTAATTTTCTAGACTAATTTTTCATAGTGTATTTGAATGTTTCGAAGCTATTGACTGGTTCCAGAGAGTTCAGGGGATCACTGGACCGATCAGACGGGAACAGAACCCATGCGGACCAAGGAGCTTGTTGTTACTACAACCTCCTTGATGTTGACACCACCTGTTGGTGCAGGTCACGTGGTTCGTGTACCAGGCCACGCGGCTGGTCTGGAGGATCACGTGGGACGGTCTCTGGGCGGTGGAGCCCGACATGATGCTGTGGGTGTCCCTGGTGACGCTGCTGATGTGCGTGCCTGATCCCATGTTGGTGCAGGTCACGTGGTTCGTGTACCAGGCCACGCGGCTGGTCTGGAGGATCACGTGGGACGGTCTCTGGGCGGTGGAGCCCGACATGATGCTGTGGGTGTCGCTGATGACGCTGCTGCTCTGCGTGCCGGTTGTCGAGGGGCTCCTCTATCCGACGCTGAGGCGCTGTCGGTGGCTGTGTCTGAACACGCTGCCGCGCAGGGCGGTGCTTGGCGCGATCCTGGCGGCGGTCGCCTTCGGTCTGGCCATGCATCTGGAGGTCAGGCTTGAGGTATGTAACAGTTCGTTCATATTCGGGATACTTTTCCATCACATCTCGGTAAGATTGTGGGACGTTTAGCGTATTTCTTAAGTTGGAGTCATTAGGGCTGATTCCTGTACGCATTTTCACTCTCTTATCGTAAATTTTAAGACAGTAGCAACCGTTGTTATGGACGATAACATTAGAGTAAAGAAAATATACGATACGATAGCTAATTTAAGAGACTAAAACGCATAGGAATGACACCCCATGACTCCCATGTTGAACCCATTGATGGGAAAAAGACTTTAATAAAATACAAAATAATTACTTCTTTAAAATCAACTTGCGGAACTTGATTTCCATACAGAAAACGGTCTAAAATTATTTTTGATCTTTGAAATCTTCCCTGACCATGTGGACCGGACCCGCAGCTAGATGAAGACCCTCCCCCAGCCCACTTTGTTTTCGTATTCACACGCATTTATTGCAGCCTAGATTTTCTTTAAAATACTATCGTGAAGAAATAAAACACTTTGAAAAATCTCACACGTCCGTGTTAAGTCACCCTTTTGCTAGAATGTTGTTGTTTGTTTTTCAAACTCTTCTTGCAGCCCTTCTGGGAGGATCTGCCCGTGCCTGGCTCTGGCAAGGGCGAGCTGATTGTCCTCAGCACCATGTGGAACGACCACCTCAACTTGACCACCGACGTCGAGGGCTACGAGGAAGTCGACACGGGGAATGGATACAAGGCTCATTGAACTCTTCTTGCAGCCCTTCTGGGAGGATCTGCCCGTGCCTGGGTCTGGCAAGGGCGAGCTGATTGTCCTCAGCACCATGTGGAACGACCACCTCAACTTGACCACAGACGTCGAGGGCTACGAGGAAGTCGACACGGGGAATGGCTACAAGGCTCATTGAACTCTTCTTGCAGCCCTTCTGGGAGGATCTGCCCGTGCCTGGGTCTGGCAAGGGCGAGCTGATTGTAATCAGCACCATGTGGAACGACCACCTCAACTTGACCACCGACGTCGAGGGCTACGAGGAAGTCGACACGGGGAATGGATACAAGGCTCATTGAACTCTTCTTGCAGCCCTTCTGGGAGGATCTGCCCGTGCCTGGGTCTGGCAAGGGCGAGCTGATTGTCCTCAGCACCATGTGGAACGACCACCTCAACTTGACCACCGACGTCGAGGGCTACGAGGAAGTCGACACGGGGAATGGATACAAGGCTCATTGAACTCTTCTTGCAGCCCTTCTGGGAGGATCTGCCCGTGCCTGGGTCTGGCAAGGGCGAGCTGATTGTCCTCAGCACCATGTGGAACGACCACCTCAACTTGACCACCGACGTCGAGGGCTACGAGGAAGTCGACACGGGGAATGGATACAAGGCTTTTCGATTGAGGAACATCAACGTCAACAAGACGCGAGAAGTGAGCGTGTACATGAGGAATTTAAGTAAGAAATTATTTATGACGTCCTCAGTTACATGCATAAAAGATGATCTCTGTTAGATAATTGATCTTCATTAAGTCACCAATGTGAATGCGTGTAAGTTTAATTTGATGACGTTTGGAGATAATCGAGTTTCAGGAACTTGATTATCTTTTAACAGAGAAATACATAGTGTGAGCATAAAAAGTATTATCTTCTTATACGTACTATCTTTGGTATTATCTTTCATTAAACATGGTGTTTGTGGTAATAAATCAGAATAAATACGTATTAGCAGATAATACCTTTCAGTTTCGTGAATCCAGACCCAGGGTATCAAGAACAGGTTATTCTTTTGTCCTTGTTCAAGCATTTCTTGAAGACAATTCTTTACCTGCTTCCGGCCGATTATTATTACCGTATTTTATAATCTGAAAATTAACAATGGGAAACAATTATTTTCCGCATGCACATACTGAGGGACAACAGAGAAATGCGGGGACTGGGTGACAGCAACTAAAATTTAATTCACCAAAAGGATTTAAAGGGGGTTTAGTATTCTCGATAAGAAACGGTTACAGCAGAACTGAAATTGTATTCAAAAACTTCCATCATAAAATTGTTGCAGATATGCCTGCGGTATAAGTTTATGCCTACAGCCACAAGCCTAGCTCTAGAACAGTTTTAATCTGCAGCTGGCAGATTCACGAAGAACACCATGCCGAATAAACTCACCAGCCGTTGAGAAATAGGCGCAAGCCTCAGTCTCAACCACCGTGGCACACAAGTACCACCTGCAGCCTGACGATCTTGTTTGTTTGTTTGTTTGACGTGACACACAACAATATTTAATAACACTTGTATAATCCGCTGTTTTCAGGGGATCTGGGCGAAGGAAGAGTGAACATGACACTCCGGCTGGTCGAGGGAAAGGCTATTGGGGTGTTGGGCCCCTTCCAAGACGAGCAGCAGCATATGCCGGACGATCTGCCCGTGCAGTCTCTCTGGAGGTGCGACCTGCAGCTGCCACGCATGGGGTAGGCTCACTGATCTCTATACGTCACGTGGATTGAGCATTCAGCATTAGTTCCATTGAAACCGAGATACAGACAAAATGGGTCTATTCAAGGACATCAATTTATAACAGTGGTCCAGCCTTTTTATATGAGAGTGTGCGCGCCGTACGACTTGGCTAGCGTGGAGCGACCGCTCCACTAGATTTGTTAGTTATTATATGGCGGTGACTTGGAAAATGTTGACTTTACTCGCATGCGCAATCAACGTGTTGTAAAGTTCGTTCACGATAAGAATATCACTGACGTTTTAGTCGATCACGTCGTTCATTGGTCAGTCACTTGAACACTGCCCTGTCAATGGCAAGACTTTCTTCTTTGTATTATTGAAATTGTATAAATTATGTCAAATACACAATTTTTAATAGTAGTAAATATTATAAAAATTCAATAAACTTTATTTATTTTTATCTACAGCCGTATTATACACATTTTTTGATTATTATATTGATATTTACATGTTTAGGTATACGTTCACTTGACTACGGTAGTACACGCCGCCATTACGGCTTGCTATTCTAATCGTGAATGAACTTTATCAATGGTCAGGTTCATTGCTGACGTCATACTAACAAATATACCTTGCCTAATAACTCACCCTGTTTTCGTCATTCGTCAAATTGGCGCATTGACGTTTAGTACAGTTTTTAATTCTATTTATTCTAAATACAAATTGTAATAAATGCAAGAAAAACGTACCGAGATTGAGAATTGATTTCCCCATCTAAAGATCGTTCACTGGTAGAATATTACTGCCGTTTTGGTCGATCACGTCGTTCATTGGTCGTTCACGTGAACACTGCTCTGTCAATGGCAAGACTTTCTTTTGGGGAATATTGAAATTGTATAAATTATGTGAAATACACAATATTTAATAGTATTTTTTTTTAGAAATATTCAATAAAATTGATTTATTTTTATCTTCAGTGGTGTTATTCTATTTAGTATACATATTTTTTGATTATTGTATTGATATTTACATATTGTGTATACGTTCGCTTGACTACAGTAGTACACGGCCGCCATTACGGTTCATTATTCTTACCGTGAACGAACTTTATTTGTATAGCAAATGTACGTAAGTGGGTTTTCCGGTTTTTCTTAAACCAAAGTGGTGGTTTGCATCTGACACCCTCATTTGCCCATTTGTGACTAATTGACTAATAATTATGCCTACCATTTCTCAAAACACACTTCATTTGTTTCTCAGTATAATCTACACGCTGTTTACAAACGATTCGATCTACAACAAAGGCGAAGAATTGCAATACCACTTCATGCCTCCGTCTTACGTGATGCACTTCTCCGAGAAGTTCCAACACCGCAAGAAGAACCGCAGCATCTTCCTGAATCCGCTGCACAACGGACAGCGGCCGAGACACTTCCGATCTACACCGTGAGTCATTCTGATTACATGTGGTTAACGCTCTGAACTTGTATTCCGGAGGCCCGGGTTCGATTCCCGCGGCCGCCCTTCCTGACTGGGGGTTTTTCGTGGTTTTCCCTCAGTCGACAGGCAAATGCTGGGAAGGTACCCTACTAATAGGCCACGACCGCCTCCTTCCCACCTTACATCATTTCCTACTCTTCACCTTCATCTCCCAATCATCATC
The DNA here is from genome assembly GCA_934045905.1 of Leuctra nigra. NCBI lineage: Eukaryota > Metazoa > Arthropoda > Insecta > Plecoptera > Leuctridae > Leuctra > Leuctra nigra. The sequence goes on along the minus strand of OW203772.1, from coordinate 13,394,753 downwards.
ATAATCATTCATCCGTCGCCATTAGCCTCGCTGCAGATCAGTGCGACGTTAAGCCCCAGACAAAAAAATAAGATAGCCGTAAATGAAGACGGCTGAGTAGTGAGCGTGGCCTTGAAGAGTTTTTAATCGAATTTTATCAATATCTTTAAAAAAAAAAATTGTTAATGATACTAGGAAAACGCTCAGCGTACCGCGTTGATGAGCGAGCACGGGTACGTGCAAATTCCCGTAACCGGAAATGCGTACACAACGCAGAGAAAACATATACATCCATATTGAATTGAAATATGATCCACTCAATCAACATAAAAGTATTATGCTTTTCAGCGAAACTTGAAAATAGCATCTAAGCACCCTGGTACATATAGCAAATCAGATTCAATTCAATTGGCACTGGAAAACATTCATTTCGATACTTCATATCTGACAGCTAAGAAAAATGTCAATAAGTTCATGCGTTCTTTACTGATTGGGATGAAAATGTGTAAAATAAGAGAAAATGTTGAATATGAGTTTGATCAGATTTTTCGAAGACCATTTTCCTTTTTCAGCCTATCAGGAGATGTTTATTTAACTTTTAACCAATCAATGGATTTCAAAAAAAGGGTCAGCAAACAGAAAAGGTTGTCTCTACATGTGTGCAAAATTTCAGATCGATCGGTAAAACGGTGCAACTTCTATTGCTCCAGGTAGCAACAAAAAAAAACACATAGAGGTCCGTGTCAAAAGAGTCAAAAGGAGTCGCTCGCTTCGCTCGCTTAATAAGGCTTTGTACGAGTCTTTAGAACAGTTCAATGAATATAATTTCATAGTTTGGAATATGTTATAACTTGTTAGTTTCATTTTGTCTTACAGACGTTTAGTACCATATTTTTACTAATTTTCTGGCACTAAACGTCTGTAGGACAAATAAAACTAATCAACCATTCCAGCTATGAAATGTTTTCATTGAACTGTTCTGAATACTCGTACAAAGCCTTATTTTATTAACAATTACATTGGTAAAAGATATTGATAAAAAAATCGATTAAAAAGCTCTTCAAGGTCAAACTCACTACTCAGCCATCTTCAATCATTGGAGGTGAAAGCTCAGTTTTGGAGAGTCCTATATTTCACACCGCGCCGTAGATTATAACTATCATGGCGGAGGTCTGGGAAATCTCAGAATACCAATAAAACTCTAGGGAGAGATGTGTGTCCGTGATACAATTTGGTTAACCACAATCAAGGAATCACAATCAAGGAAAATAGGAATAAATGATACTAAATTGTCAATATATGGTTAAAAGAAACATGTTATTGAAAATTATAGTATAATATTGTAAATTGTAAAGTGTTTTTCTCTTAGAAGAATTATCCCTAACTGGAAAAAGGATTCCATTTATGGATAAGATCATATCTTCTTTTTCAAACGCGAATAACAATTTTCATATGATTATTGTATTTACTAAAATACTTTTTCTTAAATAAAATGAAAGAATTTAGAATAATTGATTTGATAGGTCAATAATAGATATTCTCATTCTCCTGATCTCGATCCATAACTGAATTGTTACTATTTTTTAAATTAAGGTCTCTAAGGTAAGATCCTTTTCTGTCACTTTCTAGATACATGACGTATGCACAAGGCTTGGACGAGAATAAGGCAAGGGCACGATACAGGAACCGTCTGGACCTCAAGCGAGGTGGCGTCTACCTACTCTTCGCCATCTGGAGAGACGACGCCTTCCACATGGCTGGAGCACCGCTGGAGACGGGAGGGTTTGTAAGTACTGTCTACCTTCTCTTCGCCATCTGGAGAGACGACGCCTCCCACATGGCTGGAGCACCGCTGGAGACGGGAGGGTTTGTAAGTACTGTCTACCTTCTCTTCGCCATCTGGAGAGACGACGCCTTCCACATGGCTGGAGCACCGCTGGAGACGGGAGGGTTTGTAAATACTGTCTACCTTCTCTTCGCCATCTGGAGAGACGACGCCTTCCACATGGCTGGAGCACCGCTGGAGACGGGAGGGTTTGTAAGTACTGTCAACCTTCTCTTCGCCATCTGGAGAGACGACGCCTTCCACATGGCTGGAGCACCGCTGGAGACGGGGAGGTTTGTAAGTACTGTCTACCTTCTCTTCGCCATCTGGAGAGACGACGCCTTCCACATGGCTGGAGCACCGCTGGAGACGGGAGGGTTTGTAAGTACTGTCTACCTTCTCTTCGCCATCTGGAGGGACGACGCCTTCCACATGGCTGGAGCACCGCTGGAGACGGGAGGGTTTGTAAGTACTGTCTACCTTCTCTTCGCCATCTGGAGGGACGACGCCTCCCACATGGCTGGAGCACCGCTGGAGACGGGAGGGTTTGTAAGTACTGTCTACCTTCTCTTCGCCATCTGGAGGGACGACGCCTTCCACATGGCTGGAGCACCGCTGGAGACGGGAGGGTTTGTAAGTACTGTCTACCTTCTCTTCGCCATCTGGAGAGACGACGCCTTCCACATGGCTGGAGCACCGCTGGAGACGGGAGGGTTTGTAAGTACTGTCTACCTTCTCTTCGCCATCTGCAGGGACGACGCCTCCCACATGGCTGGAGCACCGCTGGAGACGGGAGGGTTTGTAAGTACTGTCTACCTTCTCTTCGCCATCTGGAGAGACGACGCCTTCCACATGGCTGGAGCACCGCTGGAGACGGGAGGGTTTGTAAGTACTGTCTACCTTCTCTTCGCCATCTGGAGGGACGACGCCTTCCACATGGCTGGAGCACCGCTGGAGACGGGAGGGTTTGTAAGTACTGTCTACCTTCTCTTCGCCATCTGGAGGGACGACGCCTTCCACATGGCTGGAGCACCGCTGGAGACGGGAGGGTTTGTTAGTACTGTCAACCTTCTCTTCGCCATCTGCAGGGACGACGCCTCCCACATGGCTGGAGCACCGCTGGAGACGGGAGGGTTTGTAAGTACTGTCTACCTTCTCTTCGCCATCTGGAGAGACGACGCCTTCCACATGGCTGGAGCACCGCTGGAGACGGGAGGGTTTGTAAGTACTGTCTACCTTCTCTTCGCCATCTGGAGGGACGACGCCTTCCACATGGCTGGAGCACCGCTGGAGACGGGAGGGTTTGTAAGTACTGTCAACCTTCTCTTCGCCATCTGCAGGGACGACGCCTCCCACATGGCTGGAGCACCGCTGGAGACGGGAGGGTTTGTAAGTACTGTCTACCTTCTCTTCGCCATCTGGAGAGACGACGCCTTCCACATGGCTGGAGCACCGCTGGAGACGGGAGGGTTTGTAAGTACTGTCTACCTTCTCTTCGCCATCTGGAGGGACGACTCCTTCCACATGGCTGGAGCACCGCTGGAGACGGGAGGGTTTGTAAGTACTGTCTACCTTCTCTTCGCCATCTGGAGGGACGACGCCTTCCACATGGCTGGAGCACCGCTGGAGACGGGAGGGTTTGTAAGTACTGTCTACCTTCTCTTCGCCATCTGGAGAGACGACGCCTTCCACACGGCTGGAGCACCGCTGGAGACGGGAGGGTTTGTAAGTACTGTCTACCTTCTCTTCGCCATCTGGAGAGACGACGCCTTCCACACGGCTGGAGCACCGCTGGAGACGGGAGGGTTTGTAAGTACTGTCTACCTTCTCTTCGCCATCTGGAGGGACGACGCCTTTCACATGGCTGGAGCACAGCTGGAGACGGGAGGGTTTGTAAGTACTGTCTACCTTCTCTTCGCCATCTGGAGGGACGACGCCTTCCACATGGCTGGAGCACCGCTGGAGACGGGAGGGTTTGTAAGTACTGTCTACCTTCTCATCGCCATCTGGAGAGACGACGCCTTCCACATGGCTGGAGCACCGCTGGAGACGGGAGGGTTTGTAAGTACTGTCTACCTTCTCTTCGCCATCTGGAGAGACGACGCCTTCCACATGGCTGGAGCACCGCTGGAGACGGGAGGGTTTGTAAGTACTGTCTACCTTCTCTTCGCCATCTGGAGAGACGACGCCTTCCACACGGCTGGAGCACCGCTGGAGACGGGAGGGTTTGTAAGTACTGTCTACCTTCTCTTCGCCATCTGGAGGGACGACGCCTTCCACATGGCTGGAGCACCGCTGGAGACGGGAGGGTTTGTAAGTACTGTCTACCTTCTCTTCGCCATCTGGAGAGACGACGCCTTCCACATGGCTGGAGCACCGCTGGAGACGGGAGGGTTTGTAAGTACTGTTACGTCAAACCCACCTTCCTTCATTTCAACACATTGTCGCCCTAGTACTTATTTGATCCATATCCACTTTTTATTATTTTGTAGTTAGTGCCACCTATACTGTTTACTCAGTGCTTGTTCTCTATATCCAAGACCTCTGGTTCAGAATTCTCAATTTTTAACATGATTTCAGTATTTTTTTGGTCATATCCTTAGCAAAAACAACTTTTTTAGTGCTTTTATGATGCAACATTAACCATCTGAACCATAATATGGTTCTGACCATATTAGTCATTATTGACTAATATGTCATTATTGACAGTCATTATTGGAGGCACCATTCAGTTATTGTTCCCATCACGGAAGTAAATTACAATTGAGCAAATGGATATGGATCAAAATTTAACACACATTCTTACTACAAATGAAAAAATGTGAGCACATTTCATCCATATCCAACCGGAAGTATCAAATAACTAATCATATGGGCCCAAAAAGGGTTTTCTCGCCTGCACATCATTAACTTATTTATTTCCATAATATTCATGCATCAAACGTCCTTGAAGTCATTGGCATTGAGCAAGGAACAACACATGAACTTTGAAGTCGATTTTCTCCGTTCGCGATATATAAATGGGTATACTAGGGCGACGACATCAGGCCTTTCTGAAGCCAAACAAAGGTGAAGCAGAGGTAGACTGTTTATTCAAGGATTTTAATAAATTAAGAATAGTATTCCTGATTATTAAAAACATCTTGATTGGGATATTTCATCCTGTATTTAGTTTATTTGTAGGTAAAGTCAACAGTTTCGGTCCATATGTTTGGACCTTCTTCAGGACAAAACTTCAAATCATATAAAACAATTAAACATTTCAAACAAAGTACTAAAACAATTTTCTAGAGGCTATAAAAATCACGGTCTATAAATCTATTTTCTAACTCTAAGACGACCCTCCCACAAAGAACCTTGCTTTACTGTCTTTTCTTCCTCCTCTTCTTCTTCTTCTTCTTCTTCTTCTTCTTCTTCTTCTTCTTCTTCTTCTTCTTCTTCTTCTTCTTCTTCTTCTTCTTCTTCTTCTTCTTCTTCTTCTTCTTCTTCTTCTTCTTCTTCTTCTTCTTCTTCTTCTTCTTCTTCTTCTTCTTCTTCTTCTTCTTCTTCTTCTTCTTCTTCTTCTTCTTCTTCTTCTTCTACTTCTGTAATTATATCTGTCTTCCCAACAGTCTTGAGGAACAAAGGGTCCCAAGCACGACTGAGACCAAAACTAGCATCTCTGTTGAAGTTGTTAGAGTTCTTCTTTTAATATTTATCAGTGAAATGCCATTAAAACAAACCCTAAAATTAAATTCATAAATGTATGATTCCATATCTAATCAAACTTCAGGAGTTTTCAAGAGACGAGATCTAGTTAGGGCAACTAAACACTCATACATTTTAACATTTTATTAAATTTAAAATAGCATGTAGTATGTACCTAACTACGTCAGTGCTAAATGATTTCACTAGATTTGATATTCAATGAAATATGATACTCTTATTAAAATATAACCGCTCATAACTTCAATGAGAATAAATCTGTGACCCCAAAAAATGTTTGTCGACGTGTATGAAAATGATCTTCCTTGTCTAACACACAAATCCCGCCTACATGGTTGTCATACACATTGATAAATGTTCCAGCGGCGGAATCTGAGCGTCGTGTTCGAGCCCAACTACATCCACATGGCCAACCAAGCGCCCGGCATGGTGCTGTTAGCGATTGCGCACTACATGCTGGCCCTCTGCATCCTGGAGTACGCCTTCGCGCAAGTCAGTTCACCAACACCTATGTCAGGGGTCGGCAACCTTTTTTGATGAAAGAGCCAATTTCCCAAAAATCATTAAATTAGATGATAATGGGAGCCGCAGTAGAGGCAATACATATAATACCCAGAAAATAAAGAATTGAACTACTATTTTATTTAGATATTTTTTACAAAGCCCCCCCCCCCCCCCCAGTTGCTTTCCCGCAGGGCGTTTTTTAAAAAAATTCAAAAATTGATTGATTGAGTGATTCTGGGACTCTAAAATGAACCAACTTATGCAAATAACCTTCCAAACGTTGCTCCGCTGGGCGTTTTATTTTCTTTGAATTTTCAAATTTTTCGATTCCTAATTTGTATTTAAATTATAAAGAGCCATTCAAGAACCACCAAGGAGCCGCAGGTTGCCGACTCCTGACCAATGTACTCTCCAACAAATAATACATGGGATTCGAAAGAAAAGGATTAGCTGATGAAGGTTGGCATGGAGTCTGGCTAACGCATCATCTAACTCTTAGTATGTGAGCTCTGATTTAATTGATAATTACAAGGATTGATTGCCAAGGACTCTGACCAGCAGGCAAGCCGTTTTGTTCAAATTCCGTTTTATTTGGTCCAAGTTTACCTAAAAACATCGTGAACTTTGTAAAGAAACTAATAGAACTAATGGAAACTAATACATGTAAGAACTTTAGAATATGACTTCTCTTGATCCAAATAATTCCGAAAACTTGAGATACATGACCCCATCAAGAACTTTAAAAACATTTGCACAAGGTTATTAAATTATTACAACATTGTCTCATGATTTGTCTCAACTGCATTGACAGATCCCCGCCCGCATGAAGCCAGTAGCTCTGATCGCTTGGTACTGGACAGCAGCCCTCGGCAACCTCCTGGCGGCAGTCGTCGCCCTCCCCGGCATCATCACGCGCCACGTAAGTGCACCAGTAGGACGGACATGATGGGGGCGTTGATGTGTCACAGTACCAGTCGCTCTGATCGCTTGGTACTGGACATCGGCAACCTCCTGGCGGCAGTCGTCGCCCTCCCCGGCATCATCACGCGCCACGTAAGTGCACCAGTAGGACGGACATGATGGGGGCGATGATGTGTCACAGTACCAGTAGCTCTGATCGCTTGGTACTGGACATCGGCAAACCTCCTGGCGGCAGTCGTCGCCCTCCCCGGCATCATCTCGCGCCACGTAAGTGCACCAGTAGGACGGACATGATGGGGGCGATGATGTGTCACAGTACCAGTCGCTCTGATCGCTTGGTACTGGACATCGGCAACCTCCTGGCGGCAGTCGTCGCCCTCCCCGGCATCATCACGCGCCACGTTAGTGCACCAGTAGGACGGACATGATGGGGGCGATGATGTGTCACAGTACCAGTAGCTCTGATCGCTTGGTACTGGACATCGGCAACCTCCTGGCGGCAGTCGTCGCCCTCCCCGGCATCATCTCGCGCCACGTAAGTGCACCAGTAGGACGGACATGATGGGGGCGATGATGTGTCACAGTACCAGTAGCTCTGATCGCTTGGTACTGGACATCGGCAACCTCCTGGCGGCAGTCGTCGCCCTCCCCGGCATCATCACGCGCCACGTAAGTGCACCAGTAGAGGAAGAACATGATGGGGGCGATGATGTGTCACAGTACCAGTCGCTCTGATCGCATGGTACTGGACATCGGCAACCTCCTGGCGGCAGTCGTCGCCCTCCCCGGCATCATCCCGCGCCACGTAAGTGCACCAGTAGAGGAAGAACATGATGGGGGCGATGATGTGTCACAGTACCAGTCGCTCGGATCGCATGGTACTGGACATCGGCAACCTCCTGGCGGCAGTCGTCGCCCTCCCCAGCATCATCACGCGCCACGTAAGTGCACCAGTAGAGGACGAACATGATGGGGGCGATGATGTGTCACAGTACCAGTCGCTCGGATCGCAAGGTACTGTACATCGGCAACCTCCTGGCGGCAGTCGTCGCCCTCCCCGGCATCATCTCGCGCCACGTAAGTGCACCAGTAGGACGGACATGATGGGGGCGATGATGTGTCACAGTACCAGTCGCTCTGATCGCTTGGTACTGGACATCGGCAACCTCCTGGCGGCAGTCGTCGCCCTCCCCAGCATCATCTCGCGCCACGTAAGGACGAACATGATGGGGGCGATGATGTGTCACAGTACCAGTCGCTCTGATCTCATGGTACTGGACATCGGCAACCTCCTGGCGGCAGTCGTCGCCCTCCCCGGCATCATCTCGCGCCACGTAAGGACGAACATGATGGGGGCGATGATGTGTCACAGTACCAGTCGCTCTGATCTCATGGTACTGGACATCGGCAACCTCCTGGCGGCAGTCGTCGCCCTCCCCGGCATCATCTCGCGCCACGTAAGGACGAACATGATGGGGGCGATGATGTGTCACAGTACCAGTCGCTCTGATCTCATGGTACTGGACATCGGCAACCTCCTGGCGGCAGTCGTCGCCCTCCCCGGCATCATCTCGCGCCACGTAAGTGCACCAGTAGGACGGACATGATGGGGGCGATGATGTGTCACAGTACCAGTCGCTCTGATCGCTTGGTACTGGACATCGGCAACCTCCTGGCGGCAGTCGTCGCCCTCCCCAGCATCATCTCGCGCCACGTAAGGACGAACATGATGGGGGCGATGATGTGTCACAGTACCAGTTGCTCTGATCTCATGGTACTGGACATCGGCAACCTCCTGGCGGCAGTCGTCGCCCTCCCCAGCATCATCTCGCGCCACGTAAGGACGAACATGATGGGGGCGATGATGTGTCACAGTACCAGTCGCTCTGATCTCATGGTACTGGACATCGGCAACCTCCTGGCGGCAGTCGTCGCCCTCCCCGGCATCATCTCGCGCCACGTAAGGACGAACATGATGGGGGCGATGTGACATGTTTCATGATGTCCTACAGTACTGGATCTACATGATCTTCTGCCTGCTCATGTGCCTCGACGTGCTCTGGGTGATCGCGGTCGTCGTGCGTCACAAGCCATGGTCGATGTTGGAGGATGAACAAGCCAGGAGGAGGGCGATGATGATTGAGGAGAGGGCCAAGAAGAGGAGGAGGGAACCCAATGAGCTCAGTCAATAGCTGTTAATGTACTGTTGTGAATGTTGGTGGTTTCATTAAAATTAAATGTGTGTGATGTACGACGTTGATTTGGGTTTCACTATCGTCTTTTGTCTCGAATATTTCTGTACCTAAGGACCAGGGGGGTGATTCCTGTACGTATTTTCACTCTCTTATCTTAAAATTTAAGACAGTAGCAACCGTTGTTATGGACGTTAACATTGGAGTAAACAAATTTTAAGATAAGATAGCTAACTTAAGAGACTAAAAACGTACAGGAATGACACCCCAGTTTCTCAATACACACGGTATCTGCTAAAACTGGCGATTAAGTTTAAACACTTATTCAAGCATTGTCATTGGTTGACGGTTGTTGCTGCTCCCTTATCAACGCGTTAAGCGTTAACCTAGTAACTCATTATGTGTAAGGGTATTTAATATTCAACTAATTTTACTATAAACTTAAGTTTTCATTAACGATACAAATAAAATTCACTTATCAGAAATCGTGACACTATAAGTAGTATGCAATAAACAAACTCATAAAGAAGAGAGATCGAAATTTATGACATCAAAACCTGCGTTAGGGCAATCTCTTTATGAACTGCATTTACTACTTGCATCCAATAAAAACTGCAATATGCAACTAAGATATCACAAATCATAGGATTAAATAGATTAAAAATTTCATACTTGTTTCATAACACGTCATAACAATGTTACTAAGCTTCATAGAAAGCTATTGCAACCTTGATTTTATTAATCATCAATTTATTAGGGATATGAAACCCTGAACATGGGATATGCCGTAAAGTTCTACAATTTACGTAGGCACCTAACTGGGACGAAATATACATTGGGGTTTTAGGTGTCAGTTTTCGTATTTCACAAATTTGGGTTTCATTAAATATGTACCGTTCTTTATTTCAATATTGGTATACATTTGTTTCATTTAACATTATTTCAAGAATAAAGACCGATGCACAATTGACGCGAACGCGAACGCAAAACTAGAACCAAATTCAACTCTGAACCATGAGGCCAAGTTTTGAAACTTACGCCTTCAGGACGCAAACGCTCTAGGACGTCATAAAGTCCCATTTACTGTAAGAATGATGACCTTGAAATCTACTGTTAACTGTTTATCTTAATTTTGAATAAGGTTTTATGACTGAATAACATCTGTAATAATAATTATAATATTAATAAATTGTTTCCAATAGATTGCTGGATGCCAATCAAATAAGTGGCTTGACTTTATGTTTCAATGTCGATCACTCTTACAGTAAATGGGACTTTATGACGTCCGAGAGCGTTTGCGTCCTGAAGGCGTAAGTTTCAAGACTTGGCCTCCATGTTCGCGTTTGCGTCGTTGCGTTCGCGTCAATTGTGCATCGGTCTATTTTCTGAAATATTCATTTATAAGTTTTGCTATTTGAACTAACTAAAACTAAATTGTCTTCATTAAACCAAAAAAACTAACAATGCCAATAATATAATAATTCCTTCATCCGGACAGCAATTGTAATGCAAGTAAGACCGTGTCAAAAAAATAGAATATTGCTCCTCTGTTGCCTAAACAAATGGCATTTTGTCGAGTCCGGGCATCCTCACCCCCACTTGATCAACCAGACTGTGATACGTCTTTAGTTTAGAGATATACCATCGTAGGCCCTAGGCAGTACTTTTATCGTAGCCCCCATATGTCCGAAATATTTTAATTTCTCCAGTGGTTAATTTGTAAAATAATAAGCTGGGAGACGATCAATGATCTTTAGTGTTTTGCTGAAGAAAACAATTGGCATAGGCAACAGCAGGTTTTGTGCCAGGTGGGGGCAAGGAAAGGAAAACAATATTTGGGGGAGCGTCCCCCGCCCTGGCCCGCAGGACTTTTTTGTTTTTTGGACACTTTGAAATCAATTTGGAGACGTTATGGTGTGTATTTTGTTAATATATTCAATATTTTTTAAATTTTGCACTTTAGGGTGATGGGAGACATATTTAAATCTGCCCCGCAAGGCATTTTTTGTTTTTTTACACTATGAAATCAATTTTCTGGCACTCGTAGGCCCCAAAAGCTTCGTAGGCCCTGGCAGACTGCCTATGTTGCCTTATGGATAATACGGCCCTGAACATGTGCTATGCTAACCCCATATAATAATATTTTACTTTGGCCAAGCTAGAGGGCTGATCCCCTTATCCACCATTACCTACGTCGCACATTTCCATTGCCCCCCCCCCCCCCCCTCCCATGAAAATACGTTCCACACTCTTTTCTACGAGCAGCAACAGGAAAATCCACCTTGTTCCTCCATATATTTCTTAATTTCGTCTTTAATTTGCTCTTTAATAAAATCTTTCACCTCCGACATAATTTGATCCTTCTCATCTCCCATTTTCTTGTTCATTGCTTCTATCTCCGTCGTTATCTCCCTATTTTCTCTCTTGAGCTCCATGATTTGAAGTTCCAAGTCGTGTATCCTCTGTGCGGTGTTATCAGGTCCCGGGTTCGATTCTACTCCACCGATGAGCAACAGTGCTGCCAGCAGAAGCAGCGGCATGGGTTGGCAACACATGGTACAGGACTCTTCTTAACACCGTGGTTGAAGTGATGGGAGCTAAAATAGGAAAACCCTATAGTGTTTAAGAAGTTTTTGACTTTTAAGACGGCTGGGTAGTGAGTTTGACCTTGAAGAGTTTTTTAATCGATTTTTATCAATATCTTTTACCAATGTAATTGTTAACAAAATAAGACTTTGTACGCGTCTTCAGAACTGTTCAATGAAAATAATTCCATAGCTTGTAATGGTTTATTAGATTTACTTTGTCCTACAGACGGTTAGTGCTCGAAAATTAGTAAAATTATGGCACTAAACATCTGTTGGACAAAATAAAACTAATAATTTATTCCAAACTAAGAAATTATGTTTATTGAACTGTTTTGAATACTCGTACAAAGCCCTATTTTGTTATCAATTACATTGGTAAAAGATATTGATAAAAATCGATTAAAAACTCGTCAAGGCCACGCTCACTACTCAGCCCTCCAGTTATGCTTAGTGTGTTTAATGTGTTGATTTATTATTTAATAATTTAATAACTATGCCAATGTTGGTATTGACTACCGGCTTACATGCTCAAAAGAAGTTGCATCAAGTAATAATTGGCATAATTTGCGGATGTCAGTTTCTCAATATACAAGACCGTGAGCCAGTATTCCCTGATGACCATGAGTCGATAAGTAGAAATATTTTTGAGCATTAGAAATTTAAAAAATATATAAAAAAAATCTTTGATAATCTTTGAAATGTAATATTTCAATTATATTTTCATGAGAATAGATTTAATGAATTCTTTTACTCTAACATAAGGATAACTTACCGCTTGATGGCACGCCACTACAATATCTATGATGTTCAGTGTCTGCCCGATGTTACAATCTAGATTGATCTGACAGAATTCAGCGCAGAGTATAGCAAAAGAGATGAAACCCTCTGATTAATACATTTACAAGTTAATTCTCTACAATATGACCATAAAATACTTGACACTATGAAGACATTAATCTTGTTTCATGAACGAGGATATAATATTTTGCTGATAAGTGCTAGATTATTACTTTGGCGTAGACTGCAAATCTTTTTATTCTAGTGGAGCGGTCGCTCCACGCCAGCCAAGTCGTACGGCGCGCACACTCTCATATAAAAAGGCTGGAGCAACCTACTTTTACTGTAAGCATCAAAGTGGCATTTTCGGCCTACTGGATCTCAAAATTGGAAAATCTCACATTGTTGCGAAATATCTTAATTTCGAGCTATGGCCCACCCTACAACATATACCAAATTTGGGAACAATAGGTTTCGCCCTTTGCGAACTAGAGGGCCGTGAAAACCGTGAAATTGTACGGCTTTCTTCAGATGATTATAATAATGATTCATCTTCCAATAAATTCCGCGGTCTCCGCCACAGCCTAAACGGCTGGGTTGATTGACCCGAAATTTTCACCACATATACAGCTCGTCTGTCTGATGATACCTTGCCCTTATGAATTTTTTGTGCCGCCATTTTGAAACCGGAAGTGACGTCATATCTCAAAAACTGCTTAACTGATCGGAACGAAATTTGCGCCAATCGATTCAGACGGTCCACTTTAAGAAATAACAATAGTGAAATTAAAGTTTTCTAATTACTGAAACCGGAAATGACGTCATAGTTTAGCGAAATCTGCCTAAATTCACTTCCCTTTATATAAAAACCAACTACATATTCAGAAGGCTTATAATGTAATATTAGTATTTATATACATATTAATACAATGTGTAAGTGCTTTCAGCCGCCATTTTGAAAACCGGAAGTGATGCCATATCTCGAAAACGGCTGGACCTATTGGAACGATGCTTTCGCAATTCTTCATGGCATATCACTTTAAGTATATATTTAGCTCCAAACGATATTTTTTTTAGTAAATTATTCGGAAATGGCGTATTTTTTAAAAAGAATTAGCCATTGTTGCCCCAAAAAGTTTTACAAGTTGTGTTAATAAACTAAAAAAATAATTGATATCCCCATAAAAAACACTCCGTGTAAAAAAAACAGCCAAGTCTCTTCAACTAAAAAAAATATTATGAAATCTAAAAATTCTGCACTGAAACGTAGTGATATCAAAAAATGAGCCAAGTCAAAACTTTATTTGAAAATTAAAATATACTTGGCGCATCGTTTTTTTAGCGCATTGTAGGTATAGGTACTATAAGTATATGTATTTATATCTAGCCTATACTTCTAAGCTATTTATATACACGATGCGCCAAGTATTTTTTAATTTTCAAATAAAGTTTTGACTTGGCTCATTTTTTGATATCACTACGTTTCAATGCAGAATTTTTAGACTTCATAATTTTTTTTTTAGTTGAAGAGACAATTGGCTGTTTTTTTACACGGAGTGTTTTTTATGGGTCTTAATTTATTTCCTGTCTATAACAATTATTCCTATACCTATACACCAGTCACTTTACTGAAACAATGGGCCCAACCCAATTTCATTTCTAAAAATGTATTTTGACGTTGTTATTAAGGACTCTTACATAACTCGCATAAACGAAAGTTATTCAAATTTTGGGCCGCCATTTTGTTTTTATCAAGAGTTTGGACAAAAACGATTTTTATTTTTTAACTTTCATGAGAATAGATTTCATGAAATCTATTCAAAACTTCTCTTCATTTCTCTTCAAATTTTTTAAAATTTGAAGGAATGTTTTACTTTCAACATTTTTTTTCAGTGTTTTGGGCTTTACAAAAAAAATCAGCTTGATCGCGCACATTGTTATACTATATATTTCCATGTTTAAAAATAACTTAAATTTCATTTAAACTGCTCAATTGGCAAGTCGCTATTTAAGTTAACGTCTTCAGAACGTACTGAATAATTCCGTAGGTACACTCCCCCAAATAATAAACGGTACTCGAAAGAAAATGAATTGACTGATTAAGGTTTGATGGCATCATCCCATGAAGTCAGTGCTAACGCATTATCTAACTCTATTAGGTGAGCTCTGATTTCATTGATAATAACAAGGATTGATTGTCAAGGAACCGGCCCAGTAGCCAATACGTTTTGTACCAAGTACCGTTTATTATTTGGGGGAGTGTACATGATTCACTGCGTGAAGTTGACAATTTTACACCTTGACCCGTGTGACATCTCTGAATCACTGCCTTCTGCATACGAAAATTATAATGCAATAAGAAGGCTGCTTTTTAATTTTTGATTCTTGCTTTTTTGTTTTTTAAAATTTGTCTGTGGCTGTTATAAAATTATTTTAACAAAGAATATTTTATATAATGTATTGATATCAAGAATACTACTGTTTTATTATAGATAGGTGAACTTTGAATTCCATTTATTTAAAAGTGTGAATTGAAACTAAATTGATATTTTTTGTCACCAACGGAACACACGGAATGGTAAGTAGTTCCAACAGAGCGAATGGAAATCACAGCCTTGTATACCTAAGATGAATAGTGTATCCACTGAACGCATTTAACATTGGGCCGAATGTAGATGATTTTGGGCGGCGAGTTTGATTGTCTCTCGATCGCAGCGCTAGTCTGCGCTGCGGTCAAAGATTCAACTAGGAAATTTTAATATAATTTCTCATTCAAAATGCCATTTTAGGAACATATTAAGAATAATTATTATATTATTATTTAAATAAAACAACTCTGGTTTAATAAATGCAATAACAAAGGGTGAATAATATAATAAAGGCTTAACACTATGTAGTTCTCCCATATGCCGCCAGGATCGCGTCGTTCTAAAGAGAATTCAAGGTCATATTTTATTCTCAAAAAATGTTACACGTTTTTGCGTTCAGTGGATACACTATTCATCTTAGGTATACGAGGCTGTGATTTCCATTCGCTCTGGTTCCAAACCGGATATAGATGGCATTAGTCATTTCTGTTTTGAACACAAACTAATTAAAACAATAAAAAATTGAGCCGCCACTTTGTTTCACAGACAATTTTGTGGAAGTCACACAATAACTTTTATTTTATTAACGTATACATTTGTAGTTAGCTTTACCTGATTAATTATTGTTGAAAATAAACATAAACTTGCGTTTGTTGTTTGTTGTTTGGCAGATAGAGCTTCATAAGTTTTTGTGGTACATAGAGCCAGCTTTTGCTAAAGTTTTTGATATTTTTTCCATAACGGATCAAGTTAGCAAGCACTAAATTTTACATTGATTTTATCCTCTAGCTAACAGAAGTTTCTAGACGTGATGCTCACGCTATCAAGAACTTTATGCGTTAGCTAACTTTAGCAAGAGGTTGCAAAGACCGGCCCCTTATTGTATTCATGCCATACAAAATATCTGGAAATATTAAACACTTATTTTTTAAAATATAAATTGCGGTGTTTCCTCTATGGTATTATTGAGCGAGCGTAGCGAGCGTCACCACGGTACTCTTATGGCACTTTCTCTGTGTTTTATTTTTTGTTTTTTGTTTTTTGTTTTTTTGTCTGCACTGCCCAGGTCAAACCGCACAACCAATCGATCTGAACTGAAATTTTGCACACATACTAACGTAATCTATGCGGTCTCTGGGATCGTTTTTGAAAGGGATCCTGTGATTGGTTCAAATTTTAAAAAATTATCTTTTAATTGGTTAGGTCAATTTGAAATTTTGACAAGTCATTACGATTAACATTGTCCCCAATCTTACAAAGTTTCAGCCAGAATAGGAGAAATATCAACCGTGTGTGCGTTCTTTTGAGGATACACAAAGGTAACCTTGTAAAGAGTTGATCAGAGTTGTCTATTGTAGACAGACAAAGTTGAGAACGTCCAAGGCAAGAAGTTTTTGTAGCCATAGCAAAACAGGACGGAGAAATATTATCATTTGTGAATAGAACAATAAATGATTATATTATCGAAATCGGACAGGAAACTGTTGGATGGCTTTCTCGACTGCAAAGGTGCAGTCCATAAACCCAACAATTGTGCAATTAGTGATAGAAACATGAACATTTGTGGACTTACTAATTTGACCACGAGAAATCCAAGCATTTATGGCCCAAGATGAATTCCTGCAACTTTCGGAGTTTCGGACTAGCTCAATTAAACAACTAAGTGTCAAATAACACAAGAAGTTGTCGACTTTTTTGACATTTTAAAATTGAATATTATATATTTTAAATGTAAGTCGTCAATTGTTTTATTAAAATTTGATTAATCAATCTCCAAATCCTTAATTTGGTCTTAATTAATCCAAAAGTTGCAAGAAATCAGCTTGGGGCCATAAATTTTTGGATTACTCAATGTCGAATTAGTAAGTAGCCAAATTTTCATGTATCTATCACTATTTGCACAATTGACCCCTAAATTGGGGTTTATGGCCTGCACTATTAGAGATAATTGCTCCAAAGCGTGAATCACAGAATGTTCCATGTTCTAGACGCTGACCAACATGGCGCACGTGCCCAAGGGCCGCCAGGTGCTGTTGTCCACTTATGAGCAGCAGATCGTGGACATCGTCTGCGAGCTGCGGTACGTGGCGGCATCTCGACTAACCTTGCTAAGTGTCATGCGTTGGATGCCGTAGGAGGGGACAAGAGACAAGGATTCAAGATTTATACGATTATATTTTCACAAGTTTATTTAGATTTATTGTTCGCAGAATGATTGTACAATATGGTGAATTGATAAAATTAAAAATATGCTTTCCTTGACTATTAAATGGTAGAATTGAAGGACCCTACTTGACGCCCCAAAGTATTTTAAGATATGATTAGTTACTCAACCATCATTATCACCGCAATTAATTCAAAATATAACTTAAGATTGTTGAAGAACAATTATCTAGATGCTTCCTAATTCCGAAGTGCGTTGCCTTTTAAATTCCATCAAGACAGTATTACAAAGATTGTATAAAATTATAAAAACCTACTTTTATTTAATCAATACAAAACTGAAGAGCATTCATTTTGTCAAGCCACTGGTGCCGAGTGTAAGCGAAACATTCAAAAGAACTGCTTTGTCCCAACATGGACTACTAAAGCTACCATCGAGTGTCTGTTGAGGGTGTGAACCAAATTTGCTGTACTGTTCAAGCAGGCAGTACGGTGTTTTGGCAAGGAATATCTCGTCCTAGAGTACATTCGGAAATACATTCACCCACTTTAGCTATCAGAAATGTTACCTATTCATCTACGATTGCCAAATATCACAAACTGTTCTATCCAATCCCTGTACACCGACACCAGCGTGAACCCTGCAATCTGCTGGTTGTTACACTTACTGATGGAACTCGCCGAGGGTATGTGTCCCACACTGGCCACTCCCCTCAGGTAGTACCTCTCCCCGTCTTGCTCCCGTTGCGGGAAGACCAAGCCACTGCCCGAGTCACCGCTGCAGACGGCGATACTCTTGTTCACGTAACCGGCGCATAGCTTGTCCTCGGTCAGGTAGGCTTTGAACACGCTGTCGACGAGGGTCAGGCATTGGATAAGCGGCACATAGGGGAGACGCACGTACTTCAGTGTGTCGCTAACTTTGTCAGCCTCTGTGATGCCCCAGCCCGCGATCTAGAGGGCGAGAGACTGTTTCATAAGATATGGATTCCAGAATCAGAGGACATGTAGTAAATTTAACACGGCCCAAATGAAAACCAGGGTTTTCAAACTGACAGAGTGGTCCGGTTGTACAATGTTCCGTTAAAGTTAGTGGTAGGATTTATCAGTTGAAAACTTGAAACCTTTGCAACAGCCAATGAAACACAACCATCAAGGGCGCTAAAGTCCACTTTAGACTAAAGTTAACTTTATCTTACTTTTCGGGACATTGTATCGGGCCTTACCTACTCAATTACCTCCACTGGTTAAGTGGAGGGAAGGTAGATGGTACGAATCCCGGTTCAGATGGATATTTATCATATTAGATCCTGACAATGACATTCAAACATTCCTAAACTCTGCCATAAAAATCTTGTCATTCTAACCCTCCCCCCGTGGAGGGAGGGTCTAGAAGTCGAAGTGCTTAATGGTTGAAGAACCTTTAACCGATTTGACAAAACGAGAATATTCTACGTGATCACATAAGTTCGCTGAGCGGATACGGCCGTGGGCGTCCGCAGGAATTCTGCAAGGGGGGGGGGGGGATACAATGCAAAGAAAATAATTTTCCCCGGGTTAAGGGGGCGTTTTTGGTCTTTTGACACTTTGAAATCAATTTTGAGACGTTGTGAGGTGCATTTTGTTAAAATGTTCAATATTTAAAAAAAAAATACACTTTGGGGTAGTGGAGGGCAATCTTGCCCCGCAGGGCATTTTTTGTTTTTTTAACACTTTGTAAAAATTAAACTATAGGTACGTGAAACACCACAAAAAAGAAGAAGATACGTTGCATCAACCCACCGTGCCCAGACTGCCACTGTGCAGCTGTTGCTTCTCGATGAGATTCTTCCAGTCGACGCAGACGACGTTGACGGTCACTGTGATGAGGAACGGCGTCGTCGCCTTCAACACGGAGATGTCGTGGGCGAGTTGGCGCTCGAAGCCGAGGTACTGCTCGTGCACGAACACGTCGGCGACGTCGCGACGCTGGTTGCCGGCGTCCTCCGTGTGCCAGTCGCGAGTCAGCTTGCCGGCGGCGATCTTGTACAGCGCGGCGTCTTTCTTCTTCTTGTCCAGTGTGTCCCAGAAACAGTGGGCAGCTGCAAGATGTGGAAGTATCATTCAATTATCCATGGAGACTCGAAACATGCGGTTACAAATCACATGCGAGGCAAGAATCGTGTTTTCTTACAACGCGTGAATTTTGCGAACACGTAATGTTATTTGTTCATTAAGTTTCTTCTGTATATTGTCATTTTCACACTTGAACATAGGCTAAAGAGGGCACACCTATGTAGCCATACACTAGCCATCCTGCCTTGGCAAGTAAATATACAATAAATAATAATATTCTCCGCCATTTCAGAAACCTCAAATATCCATTCGCAATAGATCGGTAAAACAGTAACTGATTTTCTGCCCTCTGGAGTTACATTGAAGTGAGCCGCGCGATTTTCGATTCATGATGGAGTTGGAAGGATATCCAAACTGTATCAACATTTCTGAGACCTCAAAGACCTACACCTGCCACCAAATGTGGATTTAAAAATTGAATAAACTTTTGTTATATTCATTGACGATTGACGAATGTAATGTGGATCTTGAATATTTTCAACAAATTATGTATAGGACGACTGGTTTAACTTTAACATATTATGAAATGTTATAGAATGGGTTTTAGGAATTGCTGATAGGTTATATAGACCAAGCCAAAATTTCACGGCCTTTCGAACATTTGTTTTGGAATCATAAAATTAAATGCATGTGATGTGTGAATGTTTATTGAATGTATGGAAAGAGTGAGGAGCAGAAGAATACCTCTCATGTACTGACAAAGTCATATCAATATCTCACCGGATATGACGAGGCTGGAAGAGATGAGAGTCCCGCCACATATCTGCACAAAGCCGCTAGATGACGCCTCCTTCTGGTAGATGCCGACGTGCCACGGGAAGTCCTCGTGCATCGCCGTGGATCCGCCAGCGATCAGTTGCTGTCCCGTGTGTTGGACTTTTCTCCTGCCGCACACGCGCTCGTCTATAGCAGGCGCTGGAATAACAAGGAGAGTTATTCCAAGATGAAGAACCATCACCGTTACTTGGCGTGTCGACATTGAACCTCGGACGAGTGCAAAGGAGCGGAGAGTCATAGAACGGAAGAGCTATACATTGATACACTAACTCTTAAACTTTTCAGCATGATTTCAGTCGCACAGCTACCACCTATTTCAGCTATAAAGCTGGGTCCACATCACAGCCGTCTGTATAGTTGTCAGTTCGTCCCTCCTCCTCCTGGTAGCTGCCTGTCGTCTAAGAAGTTCTGCACTTGCCGTCCCGGGATGGGGCCGCCACCGTCTCTTGGTTATTCAAATGCGCGACGGTAGTGACCCCATCCCGGGTGGCAGGTATAGAACTAAAATTTCTACTCAGACGACAGGCAGCTACCAGGAGGAGGAGGAACGAGAGGAGGAACGAACAACGAGTATACAGACGGCTGTGGTCCACATAGACCGTTTTTCCGTTTTGCGTTTTCCGTTTTTTTCTCTTGACCAATCACAAGCCCGCCGCACGCGGAATTTCTTCTCGCCGCGCCGCATAAACTTCAACGAGGATTTTAAAAAAGACGCACGGCGGAAGTGACGTAAAACTTTTAATAACCAATCACGTACGACTACGTCACATGGTCAAATAACATGGCCGATCTAACACTAAATGCCACGGCATCCTTTATAAGTTCCGTTTTAATGCATTATTTTAAAATTACATACCTGTGAAGAATATTAGTCCATCTAATAGGCACCGAGTGTGCATACCCCCAGCGCCACTAGCGAGAGAAATCGGCAAAACTGTACGTAGAAGAATCTTTAGTTTCATCAACTCTCATTGGTCGTGGCCATAGCAACCGATAAAAATCCTCAGATAACTCAAAATAGCTCAGAATTGGTTAAAGAGAGGAGCAAACTAATAATTTTATCAGATTCAGTGGAATTTGTGATGTTCCTAGGTTGGCATTACCCCCAAAGAGGTTATGAACATATTAAGTTGTTTGGCTGACTACAGCCACGCTAGTGCCACTGGCACTCACCAAGTGATTTCCTGTATGTTATGTTGATCAGTGTTCTTCCGGCTTCCACCGTTTGCGGTCCACATGGCCGATACAATAAAAGTGACTTGTTCCGTGAAATAGAATACCTACCTTGTGCTCATTTACTCGCCTTCATTCCCGAGTATCCATTACTACGGTATTCTACAGTGGCGACGAGGATGAACACACATTACGTAAGATTATAAATACTACTTAATCTTTTCGCGACGTGCGCGTGATTGATCAAGATGGCGACCATTGGAACAGTAAATGCTTTCGACCCCACACTGGAATCTTTCGAATCATATTTCGATCGTTTCGAAAATTTTTGTATATGCAACAAAATAGGTGACGATTTAAAGAGATGTACCCTTTTAACGGTAGTGGAAATAAACACGTACACTCTATTACAAGGGTTATGTTCGCCACTAAAACCCAGCCAAAAGACATTCAAAGAACTCGCCACCCTTCTTCGAGCGCACTATGATCCAAAACCGTCGATTATTGCCCAACGGTATAAATTCCACACGTGTGCACAACTTGAACATGAATCGATTACGGTTTTCATAGCTAAATTAAAACAGCTCACTCTTCACTGCAATTTTTTAAATTTGCAAGAACAATTAAGAGACAGATTCGTATGTAGTCTACATAACTCCGCGTTGAAACAGCGTCTACTAGAGAAAGGTGATCCTACGTTCGCGGAAGCAACGACCATGGCCTTAGCATTCGAAGCTGCGAGGAAAGATGCTTCATCCATCGTGCAACAAGAGCGAAGTTCGGCAGTTCAGCACATGCAGCCTACGAAGACTACCAGACAGAGAGGATCCCAAAAGCGAGACGACTCCAACACACCTACGACTACTCGGAAATATGCATGTTTTTCCTGTGGACATGACTCCCACAAAAGGGAGCAATGCAAATACCGCAATTACGTATGTAATATTTGTAAAGTCAAAGGTCATCTATCTCAGGTGTGTAAGAAAGAGACTGCTTCCCAGTCTAAGTCCAAGAAAAAGTCATGCAATTACTTAGTTCATACAGAGAGTTCCACAGAGTCAGATTCCGACAGTACCATACTTAAACATTTGATAGTTCAGATTCCATGCAATCACATTTCAGCTCATGCTAAAGCGACGGCTCCATTTAAAGTTACGGTCCCGGTGAACCACGTAAATCTGAAAATGGAAGTGGATACCGGTTCCCTGATTTCCGCTATTTCCAGCAAACAGTACCAGGAACAATTCCCGTCCATTCCCTTACAACCCACACACCTTATTCTGCGTTCCTATTCCGGGGAGCAAATAGTTCCAGAGGGCGTCTTGATGGTTGACGTACCGGCTCAAACAGGTAAAAAGTTGTTAAAACTTTATGTAATTCCAGGTGGAGGACCACCTATTATGGGGAGAGAGTGGATCTGCGAACTTGATGTCCAAGGTTTTCCAGTTCCTTTGCAGTTTTCTCAAAGTGATGCGCGACTTGCCAAACTTCTAGGCGAGTTTCCAGAAGTTTTCATGGAGGGCCTTGGTACATACACCAAATCAGAAGGGACTTTGAGAGTCAAACCTGACAGCAAGCCTATTTTCAAAAAGGCAAGGCACATGGCTTATGCTTTGCGGCCTCAGGTAGAAGCGGAGTTAGCACGGTTAGAACAAGAAGGGGTCATTTCCCCAATTGAACATTCCGAATGGGCCACCCCCATTGTTCCCGTGATCAAGAAAGGTGGGGGAGTCAGGCTTTGTGGGGATTACAAGGTAACTTTAAATCAGGCTCTGGAACAGTGGCGGTTTGTGCATGAGGCAAGGGAGGCTGTGCCTCCCTAAATATTAGAGAAGAAGAAAGGGATTGCATCGTATTTCACAACTCTTAACTTCATATATAATTGTGTATATCATTTTAATTTTAAATTATATAAATATTAGTATTTTACTTTGATTGATTGGTTTAATTCGCCACGCCAATCCCCGACAATGAGTGCGCGCGCTGCTGAATACACGTAAGCCGTATACGCGGACTGCAAGGGAGGCTGAGCTGCTTACAGCCTCGTGTAGCCTCTGATTTCTACAGGCGAGGGGCAAGCGCGGGAGTGCGGGGTAAGCGCGACGCATGCAGAGCTATGATGACGTCAGTGAGGCGGCGGCCGTGCCCGAGAGGCTCCGAGCGAACGACGAAGCTTTCTGCCCGCGCCGCTCTGCCCGCGCGTTTACTATAGTATTTTATAATTACGTTTAATATATATATATATATATATATATATATATATATTGTGAGTATTTTACAGCACAGGCCGTTTCTCACACCCCAATCGCCACCTCTCCTTGTCCATCCAACCATCTTCCCGCAAGTTTCTTCTCCCCATTGCCTCCTTTACATCTTCTTGCCATTCTCTCGGCGGTCGGCCCCTTTTCCTCCTCTCTGGAGGGGTCCAATGCCATATCTTCAGGGGCCACCTATGGGGATCCATTCTTCTTAAGTGTCCATACCAGCACAATCTCCTTCGCTCTATCTCCTCTACCACTGTTTCTTCCTTCTTCATCCATCTCCGTATCTGTTCATTCCTAATATGCTCAATTCTTGACACCCTACAACTTCTTCTGAGCGCTCAGAAGAAGTTGTAGGGTGTCAAGAATTGAGCAGACGTTTAATATATTAAACGTAATTATAAAATATTTTTCTGCCTCCCCACATTTCAAACCCACAAACCGCCACTGCTCTGGAAGTAGACAAGTACCCCGTTCCGAAAGTGGATGATTTGTTTGCGACCCTTGGGCACAGCAAACATTTCTCTAAAATCGATTTGAAACACGCCTATCAACAGGTAGTTTTGGATTCTACGTCCAGACAGTTTGTAACCATAAACACTCACCGAGGATTGTTCCAGTTCAATCGACTACCTTATGGAGTAGCTTCGGCCCCCGGCCTATTTCAACGCATAATGGATCAGACATTGCAAGGTCTACCAGGTGTTGTAGTGTTTCTGGATGACATCCTCATATCAGGTAGCGATGTCGAGGAACATCTCAAACGTTTGGAACAAGTGTTGCAACGTTTGAAGGATTGCGGCTTACGCATTAAGAAAGATAAGTGTGAATTTTTCAAAGATGCCGTTTCGTATCTAGGACATGTTATTGATAAAGATGGTGTACACACTAACCCAGCTAAAGTGGAAGCTATTGTTAATGCTCCCGTTCCCAAGGATATTTCCCAGTTGCGGTCTGTTTTGGGATTAGTAAATTACTATGGGAAATTCGCTCCGAATTTATCCTCAGTACTAAAACCCCTTTATCGCTTACTAGAAACGAATCAGGAGTACATATTCGACGAAAAATGTATCAAAGCATTCTCCAAGATTAAGGAAATACTGGCTTCCTCAACAGTATTAACCCATTATGATCCGTCCTTACCCGTGAAGTTGGTCACGGATGCGAGCGCCTACGGGTTGGGGGCGGTTATATTTCACATCATGCCCAATGGTCAGAATAAACCCATAGCCTACGCGTCCAGGACCCTGAACAAACATGAGAAACATTATTCTCAAATCGATAAGGAGGCCCTGAGTATAGTTTGGGGGGTGAAGAAGTTTCATCAATACTTATACGGAAGGCACTTTGTTTTAGAAACTGACCACAAACCCCTTACCACCATTTTCGGATCTCATCAGGGTATTCCTCCCATGGCCGCGAGTCGCCTGCAGCGTTATGCAACCTTCTTGTCGGGTTTTCAATTTGACATTCAATACGTCAAATCGGCAGACAACCTAGCGGATGCATTTTCCCGAGTTCCTCTGGAGAAAATGGAGGATAATGATGACCTGGAACCCGACATTTCCTATCTACATTACATAGAATCCAATATCCCGGTTACCAGTCAGGAGATCGCCACAGCGACGAGGAAAGACCCGGTCCTGACTCGAGTCTTAGGTTTTGTTAGGCATGGTTGGCCTTCGGTAGAAAAAATACCCGAAGAAGTCAAGCCTTATTACCTTAAAAGATTGGAACTGTATACCGAACAGGGTTGTTTATTATGGGGTTTTCGTGTCATCATCCCTAAAGTGTTCCGTGCCAGATTACTTGATGAATTACATGAAAGCCATTTCGGCATTGCTAAGATGAAGAGTTTGGCTAGGACCTATTTTTGGTGGCCTCAATTAGACCAGGACATTTCCAACATTTCAGCCAGGTGTGAACACTGTTTGGAGAACAGAGCTTTACCAAACCCACATGAATTACATGTTTGGGATTATCCGGACGGGCCATTCCAGAGAGTCCATATGGATTTCCTTGCCTTGGAAGGCCGCACCGTATTACTGGTGATTGATGCTTTCTCCAAATGGCTGGAAGCCTGGGAAGTATCTTCGACATCAGCGTCTCAAACCATTGAAAAATTGCGGCCCCTTTTTGCCCAATTTGGAGTGCCCATTCATGTAGTAACAGACAACGGACCCCCATTCACATCCCAAGATTTTTCCGATTTCATTAAATCCGACGGCATTAAACATTCCTTCTCCCCACCCTACCATCCATCCACCAATGGACTAGCGGAAAATAGTGTTAAAACACTCAAAGCTAAAGTATCTGCCGCTCGCAGGAAGGGGAAAGACTTGAATGTCGCCATTTCCAGATTTTTGTTGGATTACCGAACTACGGTACATGCTACCACCAATGAAACACCAGCCAAATTATTTCTAAAGAGAGATTTAAGAACACGTTTGGACTGTATACGCCCAAGTTTAAGGGCGCATGTCAAAACGAAACAGAGGGTTCAACAGAACAATTCCAAAGGAGCTAGACAAACTAGTTTTTCTATGCATGACCCGGTTTATATCAGGAATTACAGGGGAGGGAAGCCTAAGTGGGAAAAAGGGCATATTACTCAAGTGTTAGGCCCAGTAACCTACATGGTTACTTTGTTCAAAGATCAAAAGCTGTTAAAAAGACATATTAATCAATTGTTACCATGCCCCACCCCAGAAGACGATCCTGATGAGGAAAGTGTTACCGAATTGGAAAGGTTAAAAGATACCTTAGCACTTCAGGAAATTGGCAACTGTTCCCCAAACATTGTTAAAACCCCGATTAGCGAAGTGACCGCACAGGAAAGGAGATTTCCTATGCGTATAAGGAGACCTAAGATTATATTTGATGCATAATTGTGTTTATTTGGTAGTACCAGGCATTGGATATTAAGGCCTGTCATATTGTTGCAAGTGTATTTATGCATTTATTATGTTTTTGTGGATTTATATTATGCTAGTGCATTATGGAATGAGAAGTCATTGTTATTTTGTAAATGGTTTATACATGTATTCTAGAAGACCAGATTTGATTATTGATATTGTTATTTTCCATTATTAGGTATTGTCCATTTTTAGGTGAGGGATGTTGTGATGTTCCTAGGTTGGCATTACCCCCAAAGAGGTTATGAACATATTAAGTTGTTTGGCTGACTACAGCCACGCTAGTGCCACTGGCACTCACCAAGTGATTTCCTGTATGTTATGTTGATCAGTGTTCTTCCGGCTTCCACCGTTTGCGGTCCACATGGCCGATACAATAAAAGTGACTTGTTCCGTGAAAAAGAATACCTACCTTGTTCTCATTTACTCGCCTTCATTCCCGAGTATCCATTACTACGGTATTCTACAGAATTGTTTACACTTCATACATTTTTCACAGCGAAATAACCTGTTGCGTATTATTGTAAGAATGCATGCAATCAGTAATGTTTACTAACTGCTGCAACTAAGGGTATGAAGATCCCGTAAAGAGTTGCTAATTTTTGCCACCCATCGCGCTGTTTCTCATTTCCAGAAACAAAAGAGAGTCAACACTCGGTGCCTATAGACCAAAACATAAACTAAACGCGCATGCCCAATCCGCCATTTTCTCTTCCAGCTATGTATGACATTCAGTCAAGGCACTTATATGTCAATCGTATAACGATAGTTCAGTAAAAGTTATAATTACATCGCTAAATAACAGAAATTGATGCTTACCTCAGTGTCAACATTCAAATACAATCGGCATATTTCATTTCAGCACATATTCATACACATTCTTGTGAAAACTAGATGTCTATTCACCAAAATCACCATTTGACAAACGCATTTTCTTATCATGGTCTTCTGAACCGTTCCCTTTCTGAATGAGCTCATTCAGAAAAGTTTCAGAAAGCCGTGATAAAAAAATGCGATATGTCAAACGGTGATTTTGGTGAATAGACTTCTAGTTTTCACAAGAATGTGTATGAATATGTGCTGAAATGAAATATGCCTGTTGTATTTGAATGTTGACACTGAGGTAAGCATCAATTTCTGTTATTTCGCGATGTAATTATAACTTTCACTAACTCATTAAGATTGACATTTAAGTGACTTGGAACATGCGCACTAAAGAGTAATCACACATAGTGACACGACCTTTTTTAGTTCGCTATGAGGGCGCCACTAGTTTATGTTTTGGTCTATTACTCACAAACTGTCACTGACAGATATAAATAATGTTGAAAGAACATTTTTTTGTTTTCCACGGCCTCCTGACATCTCAAAAGTAAAGTTTTAACCAGGCGGGAATCAACGGCGTGTCTATTCACACGGCGGCCGTGCCCGCAAGGGGTTCAAATTCTATTTACACCAGAAGTTCGCCGTGTAGCCAAGAAGGCGTATGCTATTTACACCAGAGTTCGCCGTGCGCGCAAGAAGGCGTATGCTATTTACACCAGAGTAAAACCGTGTGTGGAAACGGCCTTGTATTATGAACACGACACGGTAGTAGACCGTGCAAGTGAGCTGCGAACACATTAGATACCTAGTTCAAATTCTAGAGTGACACCATATAGCAACTTAAGTAGACATCTAACGCAACAATTCCTCAGTGGCAACAATAGCCGGTTGGTTAGCCCATTAACTTAGGGCGCAGACGATCGGGGTTCGATTCCCCGTCAGGGATTATCTTTTTTACTTCTGTAATTAACTTTATTTACAATCTACTTGTCATTTGACATGTATTTTATTGTTTAATATAAGATTAAATGCGTCATACAATTATAATACTAGTTTTCACTTCGTAAAACATTGCCTTCTAGCGTTCAAGGTCTAGTCACGGCGGCTGTTTGCGCAAGGGGTTCAAATTCTATTGCCACCAGAGTACACCAGAGTTCACTCCAAGATGGCCGTCCTCTGAACAGCTGTTTTCCGGAGCCTATTTAGACTTTTTATACTAATGCAGAAGGATCGTGACGTTTTTAAAAGTGTAGGAACTGAACAATAATCAATACAATTAGTCCAGAGTCATCCGTCACGACCCCAAACTTCGATCTAAACGCATCTGTGCAGCTAAATGACTTCACTTACGCGCACTGTTTTACTTCTGGTGTAAATAGAATAGGAATTCATAGGAACACGGCAGCCGTTTGCGCAAGGGGTTCAAATTCTATTGCCACCAGAGTACACCAGAGTTCACTCCAAGATGGCCGTCCTCTTAACAGCTGTTTTCCGGAGCCTATTTAGACTTAAATTAATGTAGAAGAGTCGTGACTGTTTAAAAAGAATAGGAACTGATCAATAATTGATTGCAATTAGGTCAGCCACGTAGTACAAATACTAGTGAAACCATATTGCAACTTAAGTAAACATAAAACACAATGTCTTTTAATTTGCATCAATAGCCGGCTATTGGGGCTACTTGGACCGGTCATATCCGCACTCAGGTCGTGACGTAGTATATCCACTTCCTCCTATGCTATAGGGGGAAGTGGAATCATGTTCAAAGTGGAATCATGTTCATACGTGTAATGATTGGCAGCTAAAGGGACAGCCGGCACATTGCGCAGTAGG
The DNA here is from genome assembly GCA_934045905.1 of Leuctra nigra. Lineage (NCBI taxonomy): Eukaryota > Metazoa > Arthropoda > Insecta > Plecoptera > Leuctridae > Leuctra > Leuctra nigra. The sequence goes on along the minus strand of OW203772.1, from coordinate 13,365,612 downwards.
ATGCGCGTAAGCAACGCCTGCCTGTGTGTAATTTTATGTAGCAGTTTTTAACGCACCTCGGCATGAGCAGCTTTGTAGCTCAGGCGGTAAGGCGTTTGCCTGCGGTGCAAGGGTACACCGGTTCGAATCTGGTCGGGGACGAATTTTTTTATTTTGACATTTTCACAAGTTTGAATTCTGCCTAACCATAGAGCTATTTTTTTTAGGTTGCCCAGCTTTAATTTTCCCACGTTGGAATTTGTCTACCCATAGAGAGTTTTTTTCCTTCGTCTGCCCAGTTAACTCATGCGCGCGCAATGTGAAGTTGTACTTCTAGCTGCCAGTGTGTAATGGCTGACACGTATCAGTGCATCTAGACGTCAAAGATATTTTACTGGAGCTATCATACCCATAGCTGAAATTTTATTAGATAATAAATGTTCCCAGTCCTCTTTATAACTCCACGATTCTCAGTTAAGTAAAATGTCAGAACATATTGTACTGTCACGATCCTTCTGCATTAGTATAAAAAGTCTAAATAGGCTCTGGAAAACAGCTGTTCAGAGGACGGCCATCTTGGAGCGAACTCTGGTGTACTCTGGTGGCAATAGAATTTGAACCCCTTGCGCAAACGGCTGCCGTGTTCCTATGAATACCTATTCTATTTACACCAGAAGTAAAACCGTGCGCGTAAGTGAAGTCATTTAGCTGCACAGATGCGTTTAGATCGAAGTTTGAGGTCGTGACGTATGACCCTGACCTAATTGTAATTATTATTGATCAGTTCCAATACTTTTCAAAACGTCACGATCCTTCTGCATTAGTATAAAAAGTCTAAATAGGCTCCGGAAAACAGCTGTTCAGAGGACGGCCATCTTGGAGTGAACTCTGGTGGATTCTGGTGTCAATAGCATACGCCTTCTTGCGCACACGGCGACCGTGCTCTGGTGTACTCTGGTGCCAATAGAATATGCCTTCATGCGCACACGGCTACTCTGGTGTAAATAGAATATGAACCCCTTGCGGGCACGGCTGCCGTGCCAATAGAGCCAGCCGGGAATCAAGGTGATTAAAAAAGTTTTTGTAGAAGACGCAAAACGCAAAACGCTCTATGTGGACCCAGCTTTAGTGTTAAAAATATGAACTAAACACCTTCACAGTCAGGTTAGATGACGGTGTAGGTAGTTTCCTCGTCACGCTATAGACGTCGTTAAAATGCCGAAGTATAGCAGGATCGTACGAAACACATGAGTCTGTTATTTGAGAGACATGAATCTTGGTTCAGAGGTTCAGTGCAAAGGAAAAGTCACAGAGCACCACGAAATGCTGCCAGCAGTTCGAGCCAAAGGTTGATGTTCACTGGGACATAGCACCAACAAGATTCATGGACATCATTACTACATTCATAAGTCTTGTAGAGACGGTTGTCTCACTCCTATACCTTAGAGGAATAGGCAACCACCTTAGAGGAATCTTATTCCTCTAAGCCTATTGGCGATTACCAGCAAAGCTCAGTGACATCTGGCGGCGAAACGCTGAACCCGCTAGGTGCGGATTGAAGAACCCAACATGGCTGCTATGCACGCTGTTAGTCATTGACGCTGGCCACTGCTATCTATTTGATTTTTCTTAAATATAATTATGGAAATAGTGTCAAAGCATGGATATGCGTTAGGAACAAAGAGTACCGTTAGTAATAGATACTTTTCAGTGCCACAATGTAAAATAGAGCGGGAATAAATTCCTTTCATACATTTCCAAATGAACCATTAATGCGGGCAAATTGGGCGAAACCAGTGGAAATTTCATACAATCTTGATGGTTCGGTTGATTAAAACTTTTGTAGTTCGTTAGGGAAATATAAAACCTTCATAATCTCTTCTTTAGCTTATGATTAATTAATTAATTGACCCAAAAATCGAAATGAGAACAGAACTTATGATTGCAAAGCGAATTTGTTACTCGGGTACAAAATCTATGTGAATTTGCCCCATTTCCTGTCTAGGTTTCCATCCATACATCATTACGCATTTAAATTGCTGCCACTCTATAATAGATTGCTGAAAATTTCCCACGTACTTCATGATTTTATATAATTAAATGTCCGAGGTATCCATATTAATTCGTAAATAAAATAAAACTCCCCCAAAACTCGCCGAAAAAATCCCGCTGTTTGCGAGTTCACTCCGACAGAACTACAAATGATAAGGAGCTGAAATTTGTACACGTTATAGGACACATGATAATTTATTGCATGCGATTTGTAGAAATATTTGAGTTATGAGAAAAAAGTTACATACATTTGAATTGAGCCTTTGATCAACAGTTTATACCTAGCGTTCGAAAAGCACACGTTAGAGATTAAACAATTTGGTAGCTTGTTATAAAGAATCAGCTCTGTTATGCAAAGAAGTTTCCATTGTTGTCATAATTTGCCATAAAAGGTGTCTCCATTTAGTATAAAGTATCTTATTGATAATTATGGTTTCAAGAATAGAAATTGAGAGGGAAGAAAATAATTGTGTATGTGTTTTCAGCGAAGATTTAGACAATGTAGGTATTTAAACTCCCGTTAATGTCAGTGGACGAAAGTTAAATACATTCTCACACATCACATAACTCAATAAACCAAGGATAAATTCACATAGATGTATTAAAAGTTATTTCATGTTCATTTATGAATTCATAAGTAAACATAAAATCACCTACTTCCTACAAAGTAACTGCAAACAAATCCTTCAAACACGTAATTTTGTATGGATTATTCTGTTTTTTCAAAAACAACTTCGGTAATTTTTTACATTTTTCCCATTCAATAAATATGTTTGAAACTTACATATATTATATGTCAGTATGTTTTCTAAAATATGTTTAAGTTTCAAACCCCTATCTTTAATAGTGTTGATGTAGTGACCTCTCAAACAAGGGGATGTTTTGCGCCACCCGGTATAAGAATAGCACACAGCGCGTGAAATCTCCACCTGCTTATCCGCACCCGGTCCGCCATTCGCAGGCGATCTCAGCGCTACTAGCGGAGGTGGTAACCGCGAATACTGTTAACATTGACCGCAGTGAAGCCTTTTCAGACCCTGTGATTGGGGAAATCTGGTAGGCCCCCGTGATTTGAGCGACATCTATAGCGTGAAGAGTGAACTACTTGATGACCAATCTCTGACGATGGCTCAACCGCTAATTCATAGTTTACACTTGATGTGCCTGCTAGCACGTAGAATAGCTGTTATTTGACGATATTTAATGGTTTTATAGTTCATTTTATAGTTTAATTGTAAATATCTGATATAAAACAAAAGAAGATCGTGCATAGCATATAAATGCAACGACGGCTCAATGGGTAAATTTAGCAGTTAGTTCATATTTTTACCACTATTTTAACACACATATTTTTGACGATGCGCCATTATATCGGAGGTGAAGTTGGTTGAGGATTCGTAACTTAGGGATGTTAAGCGAGTGAGTAGTTAGCTCCCTGCGCTCTGCTGTTGTTTAACGTCCCATCCCAAGGACGGTGTAACGCCCGTCGAGAGACTGATAACAGGTGGAGGGGTGTCGTTACACTAACCCCCAACCACCCCAGTCTCTCTGGCCCAACGGCAGCAACTGGCAAGGCAGAGTTGAATGGTCACCCATCCAACTACCGACTGCGCTCAATGTTGCTTAACCTCGGTGATCTGACGAGAACCGAGGTATCCATTACACCAGCCGTTGGGTTGTTGGGTGTAGTGTATATCTATATATATCTCTCTGCCGTGGCACCAATACACTCGGTGAAGTCAGTGAAAGTTCGTACCACATGACAATGCAGCATTGAAAACATGTCGAACAGTGGTGTAGTCGAGGCAGAGTGAATGGAAAACACAGCCTTGTATACCTAAGATGAATAGTGTATCCACTGAACGCATTTAACATTGGGCCGAATGAAGATGATTTTGGGCGGCGAGTTTGATTGTCTCTCGATCGCAGCGCTAGTCTGCGCTGCGGTCAAAGATTCAACTATGAAATTTTAATATAATTTCTCATTCAAAATGCCATTTTAGGAACATATTTTGAATTATTATTATATTATTATTTAAATAAAACAACTTTGGTTTAATAAATGCAATAACAAAGGGTAAATAAGATAATAAAATCTTAACACTATGTAGTTCCCCCATATGCCGCCAGGATCGCGTCGTTCTCGAGACAGTTCAAGGTCATATTTTATTCTCAAAAAATGTTACACGTTTTTGTGCTCAGTGGATACACTATTCATCTTAGGTATACAAGGCTGTGATTTCCATTCGCTCTGGTCGAGGGTATGTAGGCCCTAAAAAATAGTTTTGCTGAAGAGTGAAGATGTCAAGAATACTTAAATTTTTTGTGGTATTTTACGTCTAGTTTCATTTCGTAAGCAAAAAAACTCATTAAAGTAAATTTCAAAGTGTAAAAAAACCAAAAAAAGCCCTGCGGGGCAAGGTTGTGCCATGCCCTCCACCACCTTAAAGTGTCAAATTATAAAATACCGAGTGGCTAAAAAAACGTCCAACGGGTGAGACATCATTGTGACGCAACTACTGCACATATCGGGCTGATAATTACAAAAATTATACAAAACATACTAAGGTATAATATGTGCAATTTTTAACATACCTCTTATAGGAAATAAGTTACAGATGTTCGAATTTCGTTGTCGAAAAATCATTATACGGAGCTCAAAAATCATGCTTTCAGAAAATGCCCAATGCCCGGGACGCTGTTTACTCAAAACTGCTCACGATATCAAGCTGAAAATTTCATATGTCATTCAAAATATATTACTATCGATTGTGTAAAAATTTCAATTCATTTGAATAAATGAAACTAAAGTTATGTTATCTCGAGTTTGCGCTTAAAAAGCAGAATACACGCAGAGATAATTTCTCAAGTTTTATTTCACATGTTAATTTTAAAAGTGAAAATATCTCCCGTAATTTCTTTTCCACTGTTTCAAATATTGAAATTTGTACAATAGACAGTCATATGTTGTGAATAATATTTGAAATTTTCAGTCTGATATCATTAGTAGTGTTGAAAATAAAGGTGTCCATGCCAGTGTACTTTTTCTGAATACTTTTTTTTTTAATCGATTTTTTGACAACCAAATTTGAAAGCTGTAACTTCTTTCCTACTAAAGAAATGATTTTGAAACTTTTACACATCAAACATTGGTATGTGTGTTATAACATATGACATTTTTGGACTTATATCTGCAGTATTTTATTCACAGCGGTGTCTCGCCCATTGGACGTTTTTTTTTTGGGCCACCCGGTATATTGAATATTTTAACAAAATTCGCCTCATAATGTCTTAAAATTGATTTCACAGAGTCCAAAAACCAAAAAACGCCCTGCGGGGCTGGGTGGGGGCGCCCCCTCATATTCCGAGGAAAATTGTTTTCCTTGCCCTGCCCCCACCCCCCTGGCAGAAATCCTGAGGACGCCCATGGTACCTTAATATACCAAAACAATATTAAGACTACACCACTGATGTCGAACTAAAGTGATTATACTTGGTTACGAAAATGCTTGATTTCCTCACGTTTGAACGACGACTGCGCCACCTCGTAGACTTGTAGCGCCCAGGAGCCTCCACACTTCTCCTTGGGATTCCCGGGACAGTTGGCGCGGCACAGCGCAGGGTCGATAGCTGTCGGCGGTATGGAGTCACCGCACAGGCACCACAAACTGTAACAACATCAATTCACAACGTCTTCGCCACATTACAAGCGCCCAGGAGCCGCCACACTTCTCCTTGGGATTCCCGGGACAGTTGGCGCGGCACAGCGCAGAGTCGATAGCTGTCGGCGGTATGGAGTCACCGCACAGACACCACAAACTGTAACAACATCAATTCACAACGTCTTCGCCACATTACAAGCGCCCAGGAGCCGCCACACTTCTCCTTGGGATTCCCGGGACAGTTAGCGCGGCACAGCGCAGAGTCGATAGATGTCGGCGGTATGGAGTCACCGCACAGACACCACAAACTGTAACAACATCAATTCACAACGTCTTCGCCACATTACAAGCGCCCAGGAGCCGCCACACTTCTCCTTGGGATTCCCGGGACAGTTGGCGCGGCACAGCGCAGGGTCGATAGCTGTCGGCGGTATGGAGTCACCGCACAGACACCACAAACTGTAACAACATCAATTCACAACGTCTTCGCCACATTACAAGCGCCCAGGAGCCGCCACACTTCTCCCTGGGATTCCCGGGACAGTTGGCGCGGCACAGCGCAGGGTCGATAGCTGTCGGCGGTATGGAGTCTCCGCACAGACACCACAAACTGTAACAACATCAATTCACAACGTCTTCGCCACATTACAAGCGCCCAGGAGCCGCCACACTTCTCCTTGGGATTCCCGGGACAGTTGGCGCGGCACAACGCAGGGTCGATAGCTGTCGGCGGTATGGAGTCACCGCACAGCCACCACAAACTGTAACAACATCAATTCACAACGTCTTCGCCACATTACAAGCGCCCAGGAGCCGCCACACTTCTCCTTGGGATTCCCGGGACAGTTGGCGCGGCACAACGCAGGGTCGATAGCTGTCGGCGGTATGGAGTCTCCGCACAGACACCACAAACTGTAACAACATCAATTCACAACGTCTTCGCCACATTACAAGCGCCCAGGAGCCTCCACACTCCTCCTTGGGATTCCCGGGACAGTTGGCGCGGCACAGCGCAGGGTCGATAGCTGTCGGCGGTATGGAGTCTCCGCACAGGCACCACAAACTGTAACAACATCAATTCACAACGTCTTCGCCACATTACAAGCGCCCAGGAGCCTCCACACTTCTCCTTGGGATTCCCGGGACAGTTGGCGCGGCACAGCGCAGGGTCGATAGCTGTCGGCGGTATGGAGTCTCCGCACAGACACCACAATCTGTAACAACATCAATTCACAACGTCTTCGCCACATTACAAGCGCCCAGGAGCCGCCACACTTCTCCCTGGCATTCCCGGGACAGTTGGCGCGGCACAGCGCAGGGTCGATAGCTGTCGGCGGTATGGAGTCACCGCACAGACACCACAAACTGTAACAACATCAATTCACAACGTCTTCGCCACATTACAAGCGCCCAGGAGCCGCCACACTTCTCCTTGGGATTCCCGGGACAGTTGGCGCGGCACAGCGCAGGGTCGATAGCTGTCGGCGGTATGGAGTCACCGCACAGACACCACAAACTGTAACAACATCAATTCACAACGTCTTCGCCACATTACAAGCGCCCAGGAGCCGCCACACTTCTCCTTGGGATTCCCGGGACAGTTGGCGCGGCACAGCGCAGGGTCGATAGCTGTCGGCGGTATGGAGTCTCCGCACAGACAACACAAACTGTAACAACATCAATTCACAACGTCTTCGCCACATTACAAGCGCCCAGGAGCCTCCACACTTCTCCTTGGGATTCCCGGGACAGTTGGCGCGGCACAGCGCAGGGTCGATAGCTGTCGGCGGTATTCAGTTGCGCGGGAAGTGAAGCCTCGCGTAAGTCACGTGATGGCTGGACTACTGCACAGCGAATAGCCCAGCAAAAACAGAATTAAAATCGGCATTTATTACATCGGTCTTATAATTAGCTGAAAATTTTCACACTTATTCTAAACCATGTTACCACTACACCAAAGTTTTGTCAACAAGAAACTTTTTCCGGAAGTTGGTAAAAAAAATAAAAAGAATGACAATTTATCAAAACAATAAACTTTACGATATATAATTGATTTACTCTGAAAGTACGCATCATAAAATTATAAAATAAATACAGGTTGAAGGCAGTAGATGAATAATAAGGTTTATACAAAAGGGACGTCTCAACACTTTTCAATTTAAATTTTGTAGTCATATAAAGTAAAAAATTAACAGAATAGTCCAAAAACGTTTCGGAGCCTCTTCCGAAAAATTTAAAGCGACAACCCCCAATTTTTATTCACTTACTATCAAGAATACAGTAACAGGATGTTTAACATATTTTTTTCAAGTATATTGGAGCAAAATAAAGGTGTCAAACTGAATTGCAAAGCTATATATTACAAAGCGCGCGTCTTCTGTTGGTCAACCATCACGTGGTACAGCGCATATCTCTGTCTCTGTCTGACTCACGGCATCTGTCTCACTCTCACGCCGGCCGGCCGACTTCACTCTCTCCCGTGCACTGGTATTACATTGCGCTGTCTACTGAAAGTATTAATGTACAAAAACAAAAACTTGTATATAGACTGCCAAGCACCTTTCCCCCTAAAAAGATTGAGATCTAAAAGAAGGTCGCAGCAATAATATATTGTTGAAACATTTTCGCACTTAAAATTCGTGAAATCATTTCGCCCAGTTCCTGCCGCCAAGCACAACATTATAAACCAAACATTGTACCCAAATTTGAGATGAGAAAAAACCTCTAGGTGAACCGTCATAGTATAAACTTTAAAACAATTATACTCATTTAAAACGAAAAATAGAAAGTATTCAAATTTTAAAAACGTTAACAAAATCAATTTAAAAACATTTTTTTTACATAACTTAAAATAAAAATTAAAAAAAATTATTTAAAATTTAATTAAAAAAAAAATTAAAAGTAAAAAAAATAAAAATAAAGCTTGGCGCATTGTGTCAAGGAGGGGGCAACATAAAAAGAAGATGTCGACCAAGGAGACGACGAAAGAAAGAAGGAAGAAGAAGACGATGAAGGAGAAGAAGGAAGAAGTCAACATGACGGTGCAAATTCAATGCGCCAAGCTTTATTTTTATTTTTTTTACTTTTAATTTTTTTTTTAATTAAATTTTAAATAATTTTTTTTAATTTTTATTTTAAGTTATGTAAAAAAAATGTTTTTAAATTGATTTTGTTAACGTTTTTAAATTTGAATACTTTCTATTTTTCGTTTTAAATGAGTATAATTGTTTTAAAGTTTATACTATGACGGTTCACCTAGAGGTTTTTTCTTATCTCAAATTTGGGTACAATGTTTGGTTTATAATGTTGTGCTTGGCGGCAGGAACTGGGCGAAATGATTTCACGAATTTTAAGTGCGAAAATGTTTCAACAATATATTATTGCTGCGACCTTCTTTTAGATCTCAATCTTTTTAGGGGGAAAGGTGCTTGGCAGTCTATATACAAGTTTTTGTTTTTGTACAACATGTCACATGAGGTGGTAGTTTACAGCAGCTTTCATTGATCATTGAGTGTTACCTATCATTACATTGTTAACGCCAACAACGTCACTTCTTGTCTAAAAATTTCTGTTTTTCTTCCAATAGTTCCCAAGTTAGTATAACGAAAGGGTCAATTTCTTTTGGTTGAATATGAGTTATCTCAACTTTTAAATTGCTAAAAGTTCACAACTTGTGAATAACGTAAATTGTAGGTGTATTGTTCCGGTGTAGACCGGAATTTGTGCGTCATCTCGTACTACGCATATTAGTTGCCAGTTGGTAAACTGAAAGGTACACGAAAGGTAGATGATTGTAAATGCGTTTCCTTAATTTTAAATTCTTCTAAGTTCACTTTTTTGTGTAATTTAAACTCTATTGGTAAAGCGTTAAGGCTTACAGATGTTTACAGCACATTTTAAATAAAATCCGGATGTGTTTTGGAAGGCAATATAACTTAAAAGGAACTTATTTCATAAGTTAACTTTCCAGTTTCTGGAAACTTTCCAGGTAGGTAACTAACCAGTTCTTTATTTGAACTGGAACTAGTTCCTTTTTTTGAGGAACTAATCCAACACTGCTGTTTAGTGATAGTTCCATAACATGGATTATGCCGCAAATTTTTCCGCCAACAGTTTAAAAACGTACCAAAGATCACGAGTGGGGTTATGCAGAATATGCATATATAATTTTCTATTATTACCTACGGGTGATTTTTTAAATTAGGGGATGTTGGAAGGGATCAAGTATCATACGGTATGGGTTATTTCATATAGAATGAGTACACCAAATTTGGTTGAGATCGGTCAAAGGGTGTAGGAGAAAATAAGAACGTTCATACCAAGAAGCCTTTTCCTTTGTTCATGCGCAGAGAGACACTACTGAAAGTTAAAGGAATTACGGCAAAGGATGTGGCCATTTGATATTGCCTTGTTGTGAAAATTGATTTTGAAGATGTCGTCAACCTAGAGTTCCTTTAAGATTAACTAGCTGAGCCACCTGGTGTTTATAGTGCTGGTTGGGAAGGAGTAGGACGTATATCATTAACAGTCACAAAACACACCAACACACGAACAAACCAACAAAGAACGGTCAACCTGATTGTACCTGACTGATTGCCAAGATACCCGAGAAGCTAAAGCACTATTTTTGCCGGAGAACAGACGCATAATCCTTGATCACACGCTTATAAATTCCATAAGGTGTCTACCGCTTACATCGGTATGTACGAGGGACAATCAATTAAAAATCAATGTACCTACCCATATTTTGTTTAAATCTCACTAAATGATAATTAACATAAAAAATCTCAAAGGATTAAAAAAAAATATATATATATATATGATAACAATGAGAAAAAATGGTAACACGGAGCGTATTTTATCTCCTCGGTCCCATTCAGTGCGTACCTATACATTTAAAAAAAACTGTTGCTCGTCAAGACTCAAGTGAAAAAAACATTGTTTAAAATATGACTTTATCCAACACGTCATGTAATATACAAGCTAATGTTCAAATTCTTTTAAAAAGTACCAAATATAGTTATGAATGTAATTTATGAATAAGATTTTTTTATTTCATTTTGAATGAAATGGCTTTAAATAAAAGTCCTTTACGATTACTAATTTTACCCTGGGGACGTCTTCGAACGAGTCGTGTGCTTACTCATTGTCTTGAAGTATACAATTTTACAATAAATAGTGTGAAAATAAGTTATTTGAAAATACAATTGTGCTAGAAGACAGCCTCCTACTGCAGCAGAATCTATTATGTTATATTCCAAAACAAGTGTCATCTACGTACATTTGTATTCGTTTAAAAGTGTCAAGACAACATAGGAAACCAAACCTCTGATAAACTCACAACACAACCCCCACCCCTAATCCACCAGCCACTGAATAGATCTGAATGTGAATTGTTTATTCTCCAAGCAATGACGATTCACGATATTAAATGACCTTTTATTGTTGTTGTTTATTGATTATGGTGTGTGTGTGGGGGGGGGGAGGGAGGGGGTGTATGTGTTTATTACGCATAGATCATACAATCAATTAGTCTACCGGTCTTTATTCCTGATAGTGATGGCATATTGTTGATGCATCTAATTGATTTATTGTTTGTTTTGATATTTTAGACAGTATGAATTATTTCGTGCATTAGGTATTCTTTTAAAAATGCCATTGCATAATTGACCATGTTTGTAAACACCTTTCGCACAAGGCATTCGATTGGCGTCAGAATACCATTGTTCATTGTGCGTAGTTAATCTATTATTCTTTATTCTACACAAAACGAAGTTTCCATACTCTCGAAACTGAAATAAATTTAGATATTATAATATTCATACGTGAAGTAGTAGAAATAAAGATGTCATTATGGAACGGAATCGATGTCTGTTATTCGTTTGTATTATTGTCCCAATACTTGAATATCCATAAATACTATCCAAACTAGTTTTTCTCAAATGGTTGATACTACGTCATATTCTGTCGTCATATTGAGGTACCTATATTTGAGGTTTGAATCTTTCAATGTGACAAAATTATGAAGTGCATAATGAATTCTTCTATGAACAGCACAATTAGTCGACAAATATCTATCGAGACGCAGTCTGCTGCCGATTTCTATAACAAGCAAATGGGCGAAGATTTCAACATGCAGTAAGTTAGTAGATGAAGGGGAAGAGCGGAACGCTTAATATTGATAAATTTTTCACTTCCGGTTTGAAATTTTTGTTTTTTCTTGAAGTGGAGTGTCTAGCAATACATTGTCTTTAATGTTGCCAAATTTCAAAACTGTCGATGGACCCGTTTGACTTTTGAAAAAAATTAAAATTTAAAATTGGATAAATTCACTTCCGGTCAAAATATTTCAGATTTTCTTTCAGAAGTACGCGTGAGAAGGGGGACTCTATGTGTCTACCAAATTTCAACTCTCTAGACCAAACCGTGCAATCTGTAGAAAAGGGCAAGCAAAACGACGTGCCTAGCTAGCTAGCCAGCCAGCCAGCCAGCCAGCCAGCCAGCCAGCCACCATGAAAGTCAATCCTTGCATGTTTGAGGCCCAAAATTCACCCCGAAGGGATGAACGCAGCACTTTGATATTTGGTTAGGTGTTGTCAGGTGGCTAAATATACCCGATAACCATGATTTTCAACTTTCATTTCTCACTGCATGTATGCCTGTCGACACCTCGTTTCGACCACTTAAGCCGTTGCGGTATAAGTCTCTGGTAGTAGCTCGCACGTTGTATTAGAGCAGTGCTTGGCAGCGTCGAGCTAACGCCCGACTAGATATAGTTATGAATGTAATTTATGAATAAGATTTTTCTAAATTTATTTTGAATGAAATAGCTTTAAAGAAAAGTCCTTTACGAATACTAATTTTACCCTGGGGAAGTCTTCTTCGAACGGGTTGTGTGCTTACTCATTATCTTGAAGTATACAATTTTACAATAAATAGTGTGAAAATAAGTTATTTGAAAATACAACTGTGCTAGAAGACAGCCTCCTACTGCAGCAGAATCTATTATGTTACATTCTAAAACAAGTGTCATCTACGTACATTTGTATTTCTTTTGTGTCAAGACAACATAGGAAACCAAACCTCTGATAATCACAACACAACCCCCACCCCTTATCCACCAGCCACTGAATGTTTATCTCTAGATCTGAATGTGCTTTGTGTATTTTCCAAGCAATGGATTCACGATATTAATTGACCTTTTATTATTTGTTTATTGATTATGGTGTGTGTGTGAGGGGGGGGGGGGGGTTTATGTGTTTATTACGCATAGATCATACAATCAATTAGTCTACCGGTCCTTATTCCTGATGATGATGGCATATTGTTGATACATCTAATTGATTTATTGTTTGCGTTTCGATATTTTAGACAGAATGAATTATTTCGTGCATTTAGGTAGGTATTCTTTTAAAAATGCCATTACATATTGTTGACCATGTTTGTAAGCTCACAGACGGAAGATTCCGCGTGAGGCAATCGATTGGCGTCAGAATACAATACTATTGTTCATTGTGCGTAGTTAACCTATTATTCTCTATTCTACACAAAACGAAGTTTCCATACTCTCGAAACCGAAATAAATTTAGACATTATAATATTCATAGGTACGTGAAGTAGTAGAACTAAAGATTTCATTATGAAACGGAATCGATGTCTGTTATTCGTTTGTTGTCTCAATACTTGGATATCCATAATAACTATCCAAACGAGTTTTCTCAAATGGTTGATACTACGTCATATTCTGTCGTCATATTGAGGTATATTTGAGGTTTGAATCTTTCAATGTGACAAAATTATGAAGTTCACCTAGAATTCTACGAGCGGCTAGAGACAGAAGGTGCTCCAGACGGCGTAGGGCGCGCGCATAAGTTTTACTGGGCAGCCTAAGGAATGAAACTCTCTATGGGTATAGACAAAGTCGAACTGGCGAAAATTAAAACTGTGCAACTTAAAAAAATAACTCTATGGTTAGGCAGAATTAAAACTTGTAAAAATTGCAAATAAAAAAGTACGACCCCGGCCGGTATCGAACCGGCGACCCCTAACACCGTAAGCCAATGCACTGTCTATTGCGCCAACAGGACGGCGATACTGTATGCCGTTCGTAACCACTAAACTAGCAAATGGGCGAAGATTTCAACAAGACGCAATGTCGCTCGTCATACCTGCAGCATTACCTACGAACCTGATACTATCTGTGATCGCGATGGCAATCGGCGTGCCGCGATGGCGATGTTTCGGGTTATTGATGATCTACACAGCATCCCTCGACCTCTCATTTGAATATATATACTGGAAGGTATCATCGCTTACACAAATTAAAAAAGGATGATGTGAAAAAAAAGTTTTTCTAGGATCGGGAATCGAACCCGTTATGCAGGAACACAAGCCAGCTGCCTCCGATAATTCATCTATTCAGGCCGACAGGATATGTGGAGTTGACAGCGAAGCTGCTGTGTTGGTAGATGAAGGGGAAGAGCGGAACGCTTAATATTGATAATTTTTCCACTTCCGGTTTGAAAATTTTGTTTTTTCTTGAAGTGGAGTGTCTAGCAATACATTGTCTTTAATGTTGCCAAATTTCAAAACTGTCGATGGACCCGTTTGACTTTTGAAAAAAATTAAAATCTAAAATTGGATAAATTCACTTCCGGTCAAAATATTTCAGATTTTCTTTCAGAAGTACGCGTGAGAAGGGGGACTCTATGTGTCTACCAAATTTCAACTCTCTAGACCAAACCGTGCAATCTGTAGAAAAGGGCAAGCAAAACGACGTGCCTAGCCAGCCAGCCAACATGAAAGTCAATCCTTGCATGTTTGAGGCCCAAAATTCACCCCAAAGGGATGATCGCAGCACTTTGATTTTTGGTTAGGTGTTGTCAGGTGGCTAAATATACCCGATAACCATGGTTTTCAACTTTCATTTCTCACTGCATGTATGCCTGTCGACACCTCGTTTCGACCACTTAAGCCGTTGCTGTATAAGTCTCTGGTAGTAGCTCGCACGTTGTAAGATAGAGCGGTGCTTGGCAGCGTCGAGCTAACGCCCGACTAGATAGGTCATTGGTATGGAGTCTCCGCACAGACACCACAAACTGTAACAACATCAATTCACAACGTCTTCGCCACATTACAGACCCGTTCATCTCAAAGGATACAACTAGGCTGGGAGAACATTTTGCTTCAAATTGTTTGTTTCTGGGTCTTGTAGAAAGAATGGAATAGGCATATCAGGCATATTCACTCACGGGGGTAACAGTGATGCAGAGAGGCAAGGGCGGGCCCTCGACTTTTTTTTTGAAGGCAGGG
The DNA here is from genome assembly GCA_934045905.1 of Leuctra nigra. NCBI lineage: Eukaryota > Metazoa > Arthropoda > Insecta > Plecoptera > Leuctridae > Leuctra > Leuctra nigra. Next base: position 13,350,607 of record OW203772.1, on the reverse strand, counting down.
TGGCGCCTTGGCTACTTTTTGGGAAATCGGCAGGGCGCGCCATGCGATCTTTATCAAAATCCATTAAATTAATCCATGGTTTACGATTTTATGTAATAACATAATGGAATGTATGTTTTGTTATATGCGTGGAATGTAATAAGAGTAATGAATTGCTTGTATTTTGGTCTTTTCGTGTACCTAATAAAACCTCATCTGGACGGTTTCGACTACGATCAATGTTGAATAACTAGGAAAACGCTCAGGGTACCGCTTTGATGAGTGAATTGAAATATGATCCATCAATCAACATAAAAGTATGTGCTTTTCATCGAAACTAGATAATCATAAACACCCTGGTATATAAAACTTCATTTCTGATGGCTATTAAAAATGTCAATAAGATCATACGTTCTTAACTGATTGGGATGAAAATCAGGGACCCGAACCGGAACCGGAAACTAGAACCGGTATTAACCTTTATAATTTTGGAACCAGAACCGGAACCGGAACCGTTATACTTTTTTCCTAAAGAACCGGAACCGGAACCCGAACCTTTATAATCAATTAGGTTCTTAAAGGTTCTTAAAGGTTCTTTAAGGTTCCTTCTTTAATAAAATAAACATGTACGATTTAATTTTTTTACACTTGGATATTAATTAATATTATGATATTTTCAAAGAATATTATTCGCAAAGTTGTAAAAAGTCTTATTTTTTGATAAAATTTCTATTAGTATTTATTGTCGACTTTTTAAATTCTTGAAAATCCTTCATTTTCAAATGATGCTCGAGCTTTCAATTTTTGAATCTGACTACTGCGATGAGAACTGCATTGCTGACAATTATAAAGCTCTGGCAAAATGAATGTTTACGCCGTCTTATGGAGTAAATTGCCGCCACTGTCTCTTCTGACTCTGAGATTTAGTCTGCGCACCATCCTGTGACGTCTGTATGCATATTACAGACACTACACCAGTGCTTTCATTCACAGGACAAAATCCAAATCCAAAAATTCCATTAAATTTGACATAATACTGAAGTGTTATAATCTAGTTTGATTTAAAATTTGAGAACCGGAACCGGAACCCGAACCTTTATACAGTTAAATTGTGGAACCGGAACCGGAACAGTAACCTTTATTAATAAAGGTTCTGGTCCCTGATGAAAATTTCTAAAATAAGAGACAATGTTGGTCTTAATGACCATGCAAAATATGAGTTTGAATAGATTTATTGAAGACCATTTTCATTTTTCAGCCTATCATGAGATATTTATTTAAATTTTAACCAATACATGGATTTCAAAAAAAAATTGGGTCTGCAAACGGAGAAGGTTGTATCTATATGCGTGCAAAGTTTCAGATCGATCGGTAAAACGGTGCGACATGTGTATCGGTTAATAGCATAAAAAACAAAAAAACAGAGGTTCGTGCCAAAAGAGCCAAAAGGAGACGCTCGCTTCGCTCGCTCAATAATTGGACTATGTGTTGTTTGTGTTGTGTGGGTCAACACTTTTGTCGTCAAGTCAAGACTCTCACCTCGCCTCCAGACCGAAGTATCTGTATCCGACGCACAGGTTCTTGCACAGCTGATGGCTGTTGAATTCCAGACGACTCAATCCGTTCTTCCAGACGCGCTCCTTCGTGTCCTCGAAACATCCGATCAGCGTCTCCTCACTCGCGTCTGGAACAGGAGGGAAGATGTTGACTCCTTCCACCAGTTCGTTGGCACGGACTCTCTTTATGCCTTCCAACTACCAAGAAATACGTGTCCAAGACAAAGGCGTACCTCAAGAATAGCCAGAACAACACTTTTGATGCTATCCAAACTTAGATATTCCTCTTTCTGAAGAGATTTATAAATATTAAGTGCGTCATAGGCACGCATGAACTTCATGCACTTGCATGAACTTCTTTTGTTTTATATCACCAATACAAAAAACTAAAGATTTTCACTTATAAATGGATGTAAATCAGTGTAATTTTGTAAAGTTAACGATTCCTCTTCGTTATAAAAATTTTTCAGGAGCATCCCATGGGATACCCATGGGAACTATTAGAACTATCAAATATAGCCCCCAGAAAGCATAGAATCACAACTATTCTGAATAGTGACATCAAGATGGTAGCAACAATGAGATGACGTCACATGCAAACTATTAACACTGTAGGTTGGGTGAGTGGTAACGCTCTGAACTTGTATTCCGGATGCCCGGGTTCGATTTCCCCAGCCGTCCTTCCTGAGTGATTTTTTTTCGTGGTTTTCCCTAAGTCGACAGGCAAACGCTGGGAAGGTACCCTACTAATAGGCCACGACCGCCACCTTCCCACCTTCCATCCTTACCTACTCATCACCATCATCTCCCAATCATCATCATCATAATCATTCATCCGTCGCCATTAGCCTCGCTGCAGAACAGTGCGACGTTAAGCCCCAGACAAAAAACGACCCTGCGACAGAGGTGTTACGTCTGAGTCAGTCAGTCCTATAGGGTGCGTTCCACAATAGGGTCAAGTTGGGCGTGTGACGTCACCATAGGATTTACGGGTTAAAGCAAACTTGCCGCGTCAACAAACGAGCTCAAACCTAGTAAGTCACAAATATTTTGAACAGAAACACTGGTATTGTCAAATATAAAATAAAAAGAGTCTGCAATATTTCGTCGATGCGTTCGATCGACTTTGTCAAGCAAGACTGACGAGTTCCGTTACCACTGCTGCCTTCTCTGCCGTCAGCCCCCCACCATGAGACCCGATGACTCACGCGAGAAGCCGACATACCATGACCATATATGGCCTGCCGTCTACCCAACCGATTTTCGCACCGAATTGAATTTAGACTTCACCACTGGACGAAGCATAGCCACCCATACGTCATCAAAATGACACGATGACTGACTAATAACTTCGTCCACACATGTAATGAATGCTGACTCAATAAATAAATCTTTTATTAACTGAGCTCAAACCTGTGCCCATAATGCCCCAACGCAACGAAATTTTGTGTGCAAAATTTCAGATCGTTTGGTTGAACGGTTTGACCTGGACATTGCCTACAAAAAGAAAAAGTAAAACAGAGAAAGTGAAATAAGATGATAAGAGTATACCATGGTGAAAGCCGTGAAAATGGGGTTTTGTCACCCGATGTCATGTAGAGAGCCTATGTCATGAACCTACCGGTGAACTGTTGTGTGACCCCGCTGATGTCATAGACGTCCAACGTCCAGTTGCCGCCACATTTGACTCCCTGGACGCCTGGACAGTTGCCTGGACACGCGCCTGGAGCCAGCTTGATGAGGGGCGTTGTGTCACCACACATACACCAGAACCTGGGCACGAGAATCATGCAGTTCATGCAGGTTCAATCATCGTGCAGATACTGGTTCTAGCTTTTTACACAGAGATACACTTAGTAATTAGTTAACGTAAACTCTCAAGATGATTGTATTTGCATTCGTCAAAACTTTTGAATAATTCAAATTATTACAAATGTTAAACCGACAGTTTACACTTCTGCAAATAAGTGTGTAATATACACGTTTAAATTTACATTCTTATAATTTACAGAGGTTAAAAAATGTTAATGCGTTTCAATAATAAAATGGAATGGATAAGAAATATTGCTGACTCTTGTACGGTAGGTACACTCTGCCAAACAAAAATTGATCGTTGAACAAATTTGAATGACTGCTGGTCATGTCCCATAACCAATCAAAGCTTGTTATTATCATTGAAAAATGTGAGGTCATATGCTAGAGTGAGACAATGAGATCGCTTAGACTGACTTCTGGGCCCTGATTCTATAACTCCATTGTGACAGCTTAGCAATTATTTCAATGTTAATCCTTATGGAAGAAATTGCTAAGCGATCGCAATGGAGTTATAGAATCCCACCTCTGATGGCGCGATCTTACATTTATCATGCTATCAGATTTATTGAACGATTAATTTTTGTTTGGCCAAGTGTACCTCTTCTATCAACCATCTTGGACATAATTAACGGCAATTGACATTTTGTTTGTTTCTCGGAATCCTGGCGAATTGAACCTAGAGCTGACGTCACGATTGGAGATTAAAAGTTGTTTGTTTGCCCTTATTGTTTGAATTTATTACCTACGCCGGATGATATTAGAAACGGAATTAAACACGGTTATTATTAACTAGTCAAGTCATAATTACAGGGAATAACATAATGGAATGGAAATGTAGCAATTGATTGCATTCTGAAGTTACAGTAAAAGTATATCCATGATTAATGATGGTGGTTGAATTGATGTCATGATTATATAAATGTATGACGACTATGATCAATATAATTATGGCTATTTAAATACATTATATGATAATAAAAAATATTTGTCGCCCGTTTCCAACAAAATGTTGGGTTGGGGGGTGGAATTCCACCTTAAATCTTGGTCATTCCTTCAATGCCGTTGGCCCTAAATACTCTAAAAAAAATAGAGAAACCTTATGGACTTGCACTCTGGGCCCTCATTCACGTACATGAGGTAAGCCATGATAGCTAGTAGTAAGGCGTGGTAGATCGGGTGGCAGTGGTATCGGTATTCACGAAGAAGTTATCATGTCTTACCCCGGGGTAGAGTCTACCCCTACCTCGAGGTAGGGGTAAGCCAGGGGTAAGCTACCCCAGGGTAAGCAAGTGTAAGGAAAATGTACGTGAATGAGGGCCCAAGGGCCAGATTCACAGAAAGTATTATCTCCTACATACTATCTTTGGTATCATCTTTTATTTAACATGGTGTTTTTGGTAATAAATCAAAAGATAATACGTATTAGAAGATAATACCTTTCGTGAATCCAGCCCTTGTGGTCTAGGTTCGATACCCACGGCCGTCCGACTGAGGTGTTTTCATGAATCCCCTCAGTCGAGACGCACCTGCTGGGAAGGTTCCCTACTAATAGTCCTTCTCCTTCCCACCTTCCTACCCATCCACCCATGCTGCAGAACAGTGCGGCGTTAAACATGGCAGGTCAGTACCTGGCCTCCAGGCCGATGAATCCGTGACCTTGACAGAGGTTCCTGCAGAGCTCCGGGGAGTTGTTGTCGAGTCTGTGGAGGCCGTTGGGCCAGACTCTCTTGGGGTTGTCCTGGAAACAGCCCAGATGTGTCCCGGAGAACTGGCCTGGAACAGATCGTAATATCTAGGATCAGGGATCTATCAACAACTTTACTTAACTTTGAATCTAGAGAAATACTAGAAATAATGTTTTGTATTAATAATCGAGCATGGAAATGAACAATTTTTTATATTTTAACATGTACAAAACGAATTTTGGACGCTGTATTTGACACTTTAATTACTTTAAAGTAACAATTGCTGATTTTAGAAAAGTTTGGACTGTAAATTCCAATGAACAGGAATAATTTTTTGAAATTTCACTGAAAATTACAATTAAAATTTTTAAAATTCTTGACTGCAGAGGGCAAGTGTCTCCCCCCCCCCCCCCCCCCCCCCCCCCCCCAAGAATTCATTAGATTAGATTATTGTGGTTTAACGGCGCGTCAACGACGAGGTTATATTGCGCACATTAATTTTTGCATTTTTGCATTTAACTTTGTTGTTATAAGTGGTGGAAATGGGGAGGGGTCGACCTAACGGTTCGATCCGGGGGAGTCCAACACTGGTGGGAAGGCCAGGCCGGAATGGGGACGGACCGGGGGGTGTGAGGATTCGGGCCGGCGGAACCCGATTTCAGGGGGATCACCATCTCGAGGGGGAAGGCCGGCCCGAGGGGAGGGGAGGGGACCGCAAATTCAAGGGAGGAGATGGTTAGGCCGACCCTGGCTGCTCTTCGTCTGGACCTCACCACTGACCTGTCCGGCATGGGTAACCCTTACACATGAGCATATGCTCTCCGGCGTAGCTGTAATGGATCATTGGCCAACGCAAACCCCACCACCGCGATAAGGTGGCAGCCGTCGGTGGGGCCTAAGAATTCAACTCCCTGTCATCTTTCTCGTGCACAATGCAATAAGGATTGTCTTGTTTAACAAATGATGAAAATGAGAGATAAGCTGATCAGCCAGGTCTACAACCTCAGAACCGGTGTTGTAACCTTCAAAATCTCACTTCGCTGATGTTGGATGGTGTGAGAGTATCTGACAGACATAAAGGTCAGGAAAAACCGAGCATAGGAACTACATTCAGTACACCTTGATATCACGATAAAGAAAATAATACAACTCAAATGAAAAAATAACGAACATTGGATATTATGAAACTAATAACAAAAAATCCTAATGTAGAAAAAAATCACGCAAACAAAATAACATAAAATAACTCACACATAAATCGAATATTAGAAAGAAAATCACATGAAATTTAAAAAAGTAACACCCAAAAAATAAAAATGAACTAAAATGATGTAATAAAATCATACGCAAATAAAATGAACCTCCTTGGAAGCCGAAAACTAGACTCAATCTGTTCGTATTATTCCTGGAAATCAATTAATCACGGTCAAGCTCGCGCATTCATAGTTTCATAGTTTCATAGTTTCATAGTTTTTATTCCATTCACATTATACATTGCATAATGAATTGACCCTTGAGAGGAGGAGCTCTCTTACAGTAGGGTATTATGGAAAGGTTAGATTTTTATAATATTTAAAATACATTAAAATTATACTAAAATCATTAAACTACATTTTCATACTTATTTACTAAGGAGAATGTTACATTACATCATAATCTCTATGATTATATTTGTAATGTCAGTACCATGACTTGACTAGTGCAGTGACTAGTGACGTCAGGTCCGGTCGAACCCGGGACTGCAGGATGTACAGTACGATCTGACAGTAGTAAATGTACCTTCAGACAGAGCAGTCTAAATCTTATTCATCCTTCTACATCCTCTCCCGTGCTCATCATTAAGAAGTCTAAAGACATCACAATATTAAGACCCCCCTTCAAAGTGAAAATTGCCATTATTTATGTATGTGTTATTCTTAGACCATTTATTCCATTTAAGCCAGGAAATCTCCCGCAAAATAGGAGATAATTTCATTATCTTTGCGCCAGAATAATGTTGAAAGACTTACGAATCTACGGGAAGATTTGTTTTAATTGAATTATTATTATTTGCTCATCCCCAAATTAACAAACATCCCTTATATTTAAGAAAATATTTAGGAAAACGATGTTTTTTAATAATTTATTGCGTCTCTCACAGAGCGAATATCGAAATTCCGCCACTTTACAGCAAAAGAGACATCTTTTGGGAATCTGCATTAAAAAAATCAGACCAATCGGGGACATATTGACCCGAAAATTATAGCCACAAAAATTCGATTATATTGAAGTTGAAATCTTAGTTTCCAACAACGAGTGGAAGGGGGGGATTTTGGATCGCTTACAATCTCTAGAGCCTGTCACATTAAATCATTCTGCGGACGTGACATTTCTGAATAGTGCGTTGTTTATCACTTTCCACTCGTTGCTTCTAGCTAAATTCCAAGTATCGTAATATGATCTCATCATGGACATTAACTCTCCTATTTGATCAGTATCATGAAAGTGTTAAAACCGAGAGTATGCTTTTTCAATTAAAACTAAAAAATTTAATTACTGTAGTTGTAATACCTGATCGGTTGATTTGAGTTTCAAACTCCGTATGTTATACATAAAACTGTTGAAAACGATGATTTCAGACATACGTAATGCGGACTTGCATTTTCAGGAATGGTATTTGTTTATGAATCAACTCACTTTGCTTCGAGTAGGATAGAGATAAGTAATTTGTAAAATAATCTCAAGAGACCAAAAGTAAGAAATTGAGTATTCCAATAGAATTTAGAATTGTCAACAAGTCAGGTGTATTTTCTGATGGGATGATTTTATAACATTTGTAATTATATCACAAGAAATCTTATTCATTTTTTAATCAATGGACAAAAATGTTATTAAAGAATAAAAAATTGACTGTTCGATTATTTTGGAGTAGAAATTTGTTAGTTGTTGTTGACTTGATGAATACCACTTTGACATACGACCATATTTTAGTAATATAGATCGTAGGTCATCATAACTGACACTAATCACAACACTATCCCAATTTTGCTTGTCAATGCGTCTCATCACCTGGCAATGTTTAATAATGTTTCATAGTTTTGACAATGTATGTGAGAATATTGAGAACTTTTACCAATATTCATGATATTCTATGATATTCGAGAGTGCTAGTTTTGTAAGTTTTTAGAAAAACTATCTTGAATAATATGGAGCGGCCGCTCCACGCCAGACAAGTCGTACGGCGAGCACACTCTCATATTAATCTCACATTGTTGCGATTTATAATTGACGTGACTAGTTATAAATAGTATAGAAGCATATGCCAAAAATCAAATGTACAATATACCTATAATACCCTTAAAAACGATGCGCCAAGTATATTTTGGTTTTTAAAATTAAGTTTTGACTTGGCTAATTTTTTGATATCACTACTTTTCAGTGCTGAATTTTTAGATTTCTTATTATTTTTTTTATAGTTGAAGAGACTTGGCTGGTATTTTTACACGAAGTGTTTTTTATGGGGATATCACTTATTTTTTTAGTTTATTTTCACAACTTGTAACATACATCGGAGCAACAATGTCTAATTCCTTTAAAAAAAAATACGCTATTTCCGAATTGTTTAATACGAAAAATTGTGTTTGGTGTTCAATATAAGCTTAAAGTGAAATTCCATGAAGAATTGCGAAAGCTTCGTTTCAATCAGTTCATCCGTTTTCGAGATTTGGTATCACTTCCGGTTTTCAAAATGGCGATTGAAATTACTGCCACCTAGAATTTATTTCTTTAAATGTTATGTATCATTATAAGCCTTCTAAATATGTAGTTATTGTAGTAAGAGGTGATTAAAATCTAGTTCTTCATTTTCATGACGTCATTTCCGGTTTCGGTAATAGTACATCTCTACTTTAACTATTGATATTCCATAAAGATGACCGTCTGAATCATTTGGCGCTGGTTTCATTCCGATCGGTCTAGCCGTTTTCGAGATAAAACGTCACTTCCTGTTTCAAAATGGCGGCTTCCGGTTGGTTTTATAAAAAGGCACCTCAGACGCCAAAAGTGCACATGTGGTTAAAATATCAGATCGATTGGTTAAGCCGTTTAGGCTGTGGCGGTGATAGCGACGTTTCCTGATATCATTATAATAATAATAATAATAATAATAATAATAATCATCTTACTTATAGTTACCCAGTTCTGTCTGTCTATCTGTGTGTCAGGAACGCCTGCGCGCGCATCCTCTCAATTTCGCGCGCACACTCTCTATGTTGTATTTAAAATTAAATGGTCGACGTTACATTGCCCAAATCATGTCCAAAATACATCTACTGCTCTTTGTGCATAAATAAATAACTGAAACTTACCTAAATGGCAATCCTTATCCCTTTGTGTTTATAAGAAATGTATTTTAACACAGAATAACTGTCCAAATCTTTACATTACATTGAAAACGGCATTATTTTGTATTTAAAATGGTGGCCTTTCATTGCCAATCGTGTCTAAAAATACGTCTTTTGCCTTCACAAAGTAAAGAAATAATCATAGCTTACCTAAAACGTAATCCTTTTCCCTTTGAGTGTGTAAAAAATCTACTATAACACATAATAACCGTTCAAAAGAGACATAACATAGAAAACTTCTTTACTCCAAGAAACGTCAAAGTGTAATTTTTATAAATTTTTCATTTCCTCTGCATTTTAGAGGGCCATGAAAACCAAACAAGGCCGATAGATTTTTAACATTGGCCTCAAGATGCAATTTGCAAACGATCAAATGTATTATTTTCTTCCTACATTTAATCAACAAGGCTCTGTAACCCTCAAACCAACTAACCGACGAAGTTTTTAAATAATGTTGTTAGATTAATCATTTTCAGTCGTTTCTTATTTCGTAGAGTGGTCTGTATTGAGTCATGTATTGACAACGAATTCATGTTGCTGTTGATAAAGTTTGAAGCACCAATGTTTAAGTTTTACATTGTCAACTGAATATCTATACCTTAATTAGAGATAGATGGGCTGAAGTCCATTTCAATATTCTTAAAGTGAGCTCAGAGAACAGTATTTCTGACATCAACCAATTATTTGTAATATTGACGTGAGTTATTGTAAGAGAATACTTCAATATAACGTTATGTGTTAACATCAGTGAAACGGTACTTGATAGAGCTTGATTACAATCCAAAATTGTGCACCGCAAAATCAAACAAATTTACTTCCGCCCTACATCTGAGGAACGTATAATATAATGAAACCGTAGATACCATGTAATAGCATAGCATCACAAATGAAGAAAAGGTCGTGGGCATCAGGTCACGGTATCAACGTAACGTATTATATATAGGTAATATATTTTTACGGCGCATACATTGTTTTTCTTCTTATTTTTACTTAGTACGAATACTCTGGTGTAAATTTGGAAACTTATATGAAATTGTTTCACCATAATAGGTATGATCAAATTGCTTTTCTTCGTTCCTCATTTGTTAACGTATTCTGTTAAGATTGGGTCATCAACGACGTCAAGTGTATTAACGACGCATACTCTGCTGACAAATATTGCTGTCGTTTTATATTTACGCATACCTCACTGGTGCACATTGGTCATGTTTTACATGACGGGACCCTCTAGTATAATAATAATTATTATTATTATAATAATAATAAAAGCGGTGTAATTTCACTGTTTTCACGGCCCTCTAGCTCGCAAATGGAACAACCTACTGTTCCCAAAATTGGTATATGGTGTCAGGTGAGCCATAGCTCTAAATTAAGATATTTCGCAACAATGTGAGATTTCCCAATTTTGAGATCCAGTAGGCCGAAAATGCCATGTTGTTGCTTACAGTAAAAGTGTTTGGTCTGCTCCTCAGTTTATTAGGCATTTACGGTGGTGTTGAGTGACTGTGAGTGTACGGTACGACTTGGCTGGGTGGAGCGACCGCTCCACTAGATTATTATAACTTGAAGTTCATTTTCAATTAAATTTTAATTGACTTACAACTGGATCAACCGTCGCACAGTAATAATTGTATATTTGTGTCAATACGACTATTTGACTGATTTGACTAGGATACCTGTGTTTTTCAATTGATAATTATTGAATAACGATTATAGTTTAGGTACTTTCTTCGTCGTCATTCCACATAATATCATTTCATTCGTTTGTTGGATAATTTTAACATTGTGGATGTTAATGAAGGTAATGAAAATCTGCCCTATATAGTATGATTTTATTTATTACTCAAGTACAAAATGTGTATTCACTTATTTCTTGTCGTCTGTTACGATAATTTGGTAGTCGATGGTCATATGGTCATAATTATTAGCCGTTTTACAATATTATGAATGTTCCTTGAATAAAACCATTTTAATGTATTTTTAATGTGTTCATGTTTAATGTTTTCTTGCATAAAAAATTTATTCATTTGGTGTAATAAATCATGATGCAATTTGTAAATATATTTACCTGTATTTATTTCTTTCATAGATCAATTTTACTTTTAGTATAATTCCCTAGAAATAAATTTTCCAATATAATTTAACAAGTTGAAATTACTTTGGGTAAGAATGGTTTGTAGTAGAAAATATCTCTGTTCTTGCTATCGCATATGAATGAATGAATTCTGTGAGTTACAATGACAGGTTGTTGACATTCCACTAGCAATTTTATGAGCGTAACTGGTAACATGATCCCCTCCATGACGCTCGATCTCGAGCTGGGCTGGCGATGTTATCACGAAACTGTCAAGATGACGAATGTTCGTAAAGAGCTCATATTACACTGATATCTAAAATTTTGACTTGGTCTCTCGGTGAAGGGAGGTCTTAAGCTAAACTTAAACCTGATTGAGCGAGCGAAGCGAGCGTCTCCATTTGGCTCTTTTGGCACGGACCTCTGTTTTTTTTTTGTTTGTTTTTTTTTTCTGTTACTGACGATATACAGGTCAGAGTTTTTCTTCGATCGAGCTGAAATTTTGCACACATGTACGTAACATTTCTGATTGTTGCAGACCCTAATTTTTTTGAAATCCATTGATTGGTTCAAATTTAAAAAAAATTAACTTTCGATTGGTTGTTTTGATCAAATTGAAATTTTGACAAGTCATTACCCCCAACATTGTACCCAATCAAACAAAGTTTCAGCCAAATCCTCCCATTGGTTAAAATTTAAAACCATCTTTCCTGTGTTTTTAGAAATTTAAACTATAACCGATTGAACGATCAACTTATAACTTCGCATGATGGTTGGGTCCAACATTATCTGCATTTTTGACAATTTTCATACTAATCTGTGTTTAAATCCAAACGTTATTGACATTTTACGGACTATTAGCGTGTTGGCTGTCAAATTCACGGCGACTTCGACTCTTCAGTTCAAGGCAAGGTAGTTAGAGCAGAAACTTTCAAACGCAAATGAAACTGATAATGACCGTTCAACAGTCGATCTGATATTGTGTAGACACACTTATATCATATGAGTGGTCTCAGGTATATTTTTTGAAGGAGATCCTGTGATTTTTGAAAATTAACACGGAACAGTTCAATCATAAAGGTTCAATTGATCAACTTAAAGCTTTGCATGGTTATTTGGACCAATATTTTAGGAATGTTTTGAGATTTCTATACAAATCTGTGGCGAAATTTTAGAATTATTGGCTTTTAATGACATTTTCGATAGACAGAATTTCGGTTCGAGGTGTTGCGCGTATCCGTGCTCGCTCATCAACGCGTTACTCAGATTCATTGGTTAAAATTTAAATAAATATCTCCTGATAGGCTGAAAAATGAAAACGGTCTTCGATAATTCTGATCAAACTCATATTTTGCATGATCATTAAGACCAATATTGTCTCTTATTTTACAAAATTTCATCCCAATCAGTTAAGAACGTATGAAGTTATTTACATTTTTAATATCTGTCAGTAATGAAGTATCGAAATGAATGTTTTCCAGTGCCAATTGAAAATTGATTCTGATTTGCTTTATGAACCAGGTGCTTAGATGCTATTTTAAAGTTTCGATGAAAAGCATACACTTTTAAGTTGATATCATAATCAATTCCATATGGATGTATATGTTTTCTGTGCGTTGTGTACGCATTTCCGGTTCGAGAATTTGCACGTACCCGTGCTCGCTTATCAACGCGTTACACTGAGCGTTTTCCTAGTACCTATACTATACTATAAGTCTTTGTCATTTAGGAATTCGTCAATTGAGTAGTATGCAGCATTTGTTAGGATGAACTTCAGCGATTTTTTGAAAAGGTGTATCTCACTTATTTCTCTAATTTTTGGGGGAAGTTTGTTATATATTTTCGAGTGAATGTAATTAGAATTGTGTTGGATTTGCTTTGTTCTTTTATATTGAATGTGAACCTGTTGAGTTTGCCTTGTTTCATGAGTGTGTACATTACTGTTGAGCTTCTGGTTATCAATGTTCAAGTGAGTGTTAATAGAGGAATGGAAGATGTATAAACTGTAAAGGGTAAGGATACCGTGTTTTATGAAGTGAGGTTTACAGTGAGGTTTTGAATATGAATTGTCACTTTGCCTCTTTTTCTCCAGACCAATTATTATTCTACTCTTTTTTGTAATTTAAATATTTTTATTAAGTTTGATGCTGAAGTTCCGCCCCAAATCTCTATCCCATATCTCAAGTGAGACTCAAAATTTGCGTAATAGGCCAATTTTGCTGTTTTTAAATTTGTTAACTTTTTGATTGTTTTTAATGCAAAGCAAGCTGAGCTAAGTTTTTTTGAAAGCTCTTCACTATGCCAATTCCAGTTTAGATTTTCATCTATTGTTACACCTAAAAATGTTGTTCTTGTTGCATTCAGTATTTCTGTGTTGTCATTATAATTTGTAATAGAATTGATATTGGTGTCATTTCCACTTCATTTTTTATGAATACTAGAGAAGTGTATGAAGTTAGTTTTGTTTATATTTAAAATCAACTAATTTGTACTGAACCAGTCTTGAACGTTTGATAGTTCGCTCTGAGCTTTGTCGACAAGTGTCTCGACAGTTTTGTCTCTAAGAATGAGACTCGTGTCGTCTGCAAAGAGTTCAGTGTTATCTATGCTAGAAGGGAGATCATTTACATGTAATATAAAGAGTAGAGGCCCTAAGATGGATCCTTGGGGGATACCACATGTTACTGGCTGAGGTTCTGAAAAATATTTTATCTCTTTGCCTGTAGGCTTTGTTTCCGACAATTTTAGAATTTGGATTCTCTCCTCTAGATAAGAAGTAAGCAATTTGTGGGGAGTCCCTCTAATGCCATAGTAGTGAAGTTTTTCTAGGAATATTTTGTGGTCTATACCAGTGGTACTCAACCTTTTTGACTTGCGGGCCAATAATACGAATTTGCTTTGTTGGCGGGCCGCATTTTTTTTTTTTTAATTACAATAATGCTCACGTGATTAGAAAGGTTCATTCCAGGCGCGTAGGAACTACTTTTATCAGGGGGGAGAGGCGCGAAGCCCTCAGTTTTAGCCCCGCAGGGCGTTTTTTTTTAGAATTTAACCATTTAAAAGTGATTATGGGGCTCTAAAATGCACGAACTAGAGCAAACTATCCTCCAATTGTTGCCCCGCAGGGCGTTTTTTTAGAATTTCAGCAAATTTATAAGTGATCTTTTCTACGTGCCTGGTTTATTCAGTGTCTTTTATTTATTATGAAACGAAACGAACAATATTTCACACGCCAAACCAAAACCTTTTTACAATTTTCGGAATTGGTAAATAGCTTAATTTTCGTTGCAACAAGTATGAAGTTTCTTTTAAGTAACTCCTCGTATTTTCAGCCTGATGATGAGTTTTTTTTAATAATATTTTTTCAGTGGTCACATTTTGTGAATGAATAGGTATTTGAAACATCAACTGGGGGGCCACAAAAATTAGTCCCGCGGGCCGCATGCGGCCCGCGGGCCGCAGGTTGAGTACCACTGGTCTATACAGTCAAAAGCTTTGGATAGATCACAAAATATTCCTAGTACATTCTCATTTTTTTCTAATCTTTCAGTGATTTTACTGATTACATTACTTATTGTATTGGTGGTCGATTTGTTTCTTCTGAAACCGTTTTGTTTTGGTGATAGCAATGATTCTGATTCCAGATATGAAGTTAGTCTTTTGCAAATAATTTTTTCTAAGATTTTTGAAATAGCTGGAAGCAGTGATATTGGTCTGTAGTTTTCTATATTCCCCTTATCCCCTTTTTTGTGAATTGGTATGATTTTTGCTATTTTTAGTTTTTTTGGAAATACTCCTTGCGTCATACATTCATTGAATATATTAGTAAGAGGAGTTTTGATTAAGTGAATACAATATTTAATTAATGAGATGGGAATATTATCAATGCCACTAGAATGTTTTCGTTCGAACTTGGAAACTTTTTGAACTATTTCTATCTCTGCAGTTGGATACAAGTAGAAAGAGTTGATAGGGGAGATTGGAGCATTTTTTAGATAAGTGTGAAAAGCTGTGTCTGAACCTCTTGCCAAGTTTGTTTGGATTATTCTCTCTGCCATAGTTGCAAGTTGTTCATTAAATGCATTGGCGATACCCCACCGACGGCTGCCACCTTATCGCGGTGGTGGGGTTTGTGTTGGCCAACGATCCATTGCAGCTACGCCGGCGAGTATATGCTCATGTGTAAGGGCTACCCATGCCGGACAGATCAGTGGTGAGGCCCAGACCAAGAGCAGCCAGGGTCGGCCTAACCATGTCCTCCCTTGAATTTGTGGTCCCCTCGGCCCGGCCTCCCCCCTCGAGATGGTGATCCCCCTGAAATCGGGTTCAGCCGGCCCGAATCCTCACACCCCCCGGTCCGTCCCCATTTCGGCCTGGCCTTCCCATCAGTGCTGGACTCCCCCGGATCGGGCCCGTTAGGTCGACCCCCTCCCCTTGCCCTCCAATTATGATCAACAAAGTTAAATACTAGGAAAACGCTCTGTGTAACGCGTTGATGAGCGAGCACGGATACACGCAACACCTCGAACCGAAATTATGTCAATCGAAAATGGCATTAAAAGCCAATAATTCTTAAATTTCGTCACAGACTTATTTAAATAACTCCAAAATCTCCAAAAATATTGGTCCCAATAACCTTGCTAAGTTTTAAGTTGATCGATTAAACATTTATGATTGAACGGTTCCTTGTTAATTTTCAAAAATCACAGGATCTCGTTCAAAAAATATACCTGGGACCACTCATATGATATGATATTAGTGTGTACACAATATCAGATCAATCTGTTGAACGGTCATTATTAGTTTCATTTCGTTTGTAACTTTCTGCTCTAACTACCTTGCCTTGAACTGAAGATTCGAAGTCGCCGTGAATTTGACAGACAACACGCAAAATGTCCCTAGAATTACAAAAACTTTTGAAAATAACGACAGATTAGACTGGAAATTGGCAAAAATATCTTTAATGTTGGTACCAATGACCATGCAAAGTTTTTAGTTGGTCGGTCAATCGGTTCTAGTTTAAATTTCAAAAATCACAGGAAAAATGGTTTCAAATTTAAACCAATGGGAGAATTTTGCTGAAACTTTTTATGATTGGGTAAAATGTTGGTTGCAATGACTTTGCTAAATTTCAAATTGAGCAGAGCAACCAATCGAAAGATATTTTTTTAAAACTTGAACCAATCACAGGAGCCCGTTCAAAAACGATCCCAGGGACCGCATAGATTACGTTAGCATATGTGCAAAGTTTCAGATCGATTGAATTTGCGGTTTAACCTGGGCTATGCGGACAAAAAAACAAAAAAAACACACAGAGAAAGTGCCATAAGAGTACCGTGGTGACGCTCGCTACGCTCGCTCAATTATTTCCCATACTTTTTTGGACTTTTTTTTACTTTCTGTGATATTGTTGACGATGTTTTGCCTCTTTGCGGCTTCAATGATTACTTTATAGACACTTTTGTATTTCCTATAATAGTTGACAATAAAAGTATTTGGGAAATGTAAGATGAGCTGATACAAAATTTTGAAATATTGAAACGTTCCAACCGATCAGCCTTCAGCCTTCCTGGAATTACCTTGCGAGCTCGGGGGCACATTGTAGACCTCCATGGCCCAGTTGCCCCCGCAGGTCGAGGCCACGTCCCCGGGGCACTTGGTCCCGCATCGCGCCGGGGGCAGGGCCTTGTGGGGCATCACGTCCCCGCAGTGGCACTCCGTCCTAGGTCACACGAGGTCAACGAGGTCAACATTACATACTCTCCTAAACTTAGGAAAGACATCAGTAGGCTCCTGAAGTTTTAACTTATTAATATTTTAGCAAAATTTTTACCAATGTCATTGTTATTAAAATAAGGCTTTGTACGAGTCTTCAGAACAGTTAAATGAAAATAATTTCATAGCTTGGAATGGGTTATTATTTTTATTTTGTCCTACAGATGTTTAGTGCCTGAAAATTAGTAAAAATATGGCAGGACGAAATAAAACAAATAATCCATTCAAAACAATGAAATTATTTTCGTTGAACAGTTCTAAAGACTCGTACAAAGTGCAATTGTATTATTGATGAAAATCGATTAAAAAATTCTTCAGGGCCACGCTCCTACTCTTAATTATTGTCTTACTCTAAGGGCCGGTCTTTCAATGCCTTGCTAACTTTCTATTGCCATGGCAACAACCAATGACATTCCTAGAATGATCACTAACTAACTTTTATAAGAGCTAATTGAGACTTTAGCAGAGTTTTGAAAGACCTAAATGTCTAAATTGTTGGAACATCCTATAAATTGATGCTACACAGCATAAATTGTATAACCTGCACTCCGGTTTGTATCTCTACGTCCTTTCTTCCTGACTGAGGATTTCTCATGATTTCCCCTTAGTCAAGAGGCAAATGATGGAATGGTTCCCTAATATAATAGACCACAATGGTCTCCTTCCAAAGTTACATGAAGTGATTACGATAAGGATATCCATCATCACATCTTCCTTCCATCATCATGATCATCATCCATCCGTTTTGCAGAACAAGGCGATGACAACAATACAAATAATTGATGGGACATCCCAGTTAAAATAAACATTGCGCCACTTCATTAAATAAATAAGAATACATATGACTGATGGATGCTAACAAATGAGCAAATAATTCAAATGATTGGTATTCCCTGAGCTTGAGGAAAGATGCATGAGTAAATCTGAGACCAAAATACACAGAACACACTGTAAACTTACAGAATTCTAAGCTGCTCCAACTGTTCTTTTGATGGAACTTTCTTGGTCTTAGATAACATGTAAAAATAGCAATTCAACCCTTAAATTTGTACAGAATCGACCAATATGGTTTTGAATTTGTAAACAACTAATCATTCATATAAGTTAGTGGTACTCAACATTTTTGACTTGCGGGCCAATAATACGAATTTGCTTTTTTTGGCGGGCCGCATTTTTAAAAAAAAAGTACAACAATGAACAATGCTCATGTGATCAGGTAGGTTCATTCCAGGCGCGTATGAACTACTTTCTCATTGGGGGTGTGGGGGAGGGGGGGGGGGGGTAAAGCCCCTCAGTTTTAGCCCCGCAGGGCGTTTTTTTTTTAAATTTAACAATGTAAAGGCTATTCTTGGGCTCTAAAATACGCGAACTGAAGCAAAAGGCACCCTCCAATTTGTTGCCTACTGGTCAGGTTTTGGTTCATTCAGTGTCTTTTGTTTATTAGGAAACGAATTGATCAATGTTCAAACGCCAAAACAATACACTCTTTTACAATTATCGAAATTGGTAAATGGTTTCATTTTCATTGGAACAAGACGTATGAAGTTACATATAAGAAGCTTCCGTCGTATTTTCAGCCCGATGCGTGGGTCCTAACATGACAATTCTCACAATGTCTCTCAAATGAAACGATTTTTATTTATTTTTAGTATTATTTTCACAGTGGACACATTTTTAAATTTGAAACATCAACTGGGGGGCCGCAGGTTAAGTACCACTGTGAATGAAAATGGATAGCTTTAGATTGACATTGAACCCTTGTCATTATAATTACCTGTGCTGCAGTCCTGCATATAAGTGACCAGCGCACAACTTCTTGCACAGCGCTGGCGAGTTCATATGCAACACGTTCCTGCCATGCGGCCAGATGCGTTCCTTGCTGTCTTCATAGCAGCCGATACTGCCGCTGACAACGCCATCTGTCGACAACACGTATCATCAACACACCAGTGCGTCGTTAATGAGATTAGTTCGGTAACTCAGAGGTAGAAGGCAGGAGATATATTTCATTGATTATTGAGGTGTGCTCGAAAACCAGTCATTCTGCCGTCATCCTATCATATTTGTCATGGTGACAAGATAATCTGTATGTTGGGGACAAAATGGGCGGACGAAATTTTTTGAATTTTTAATCATGATAAGATAAAAGCCAAAGTTAGGGTTACCTATAACTTGGTACAATTTTAATTTTTTGCTTTGGTCATTACTAATAATTGGTAGATTTTTTATTAAAATTGTACATTTTCTTATCTCGCTGGGTGCCATATAAAATTTAATTTTAAAAATGTGCCAAGTGATAATGATTAAAATTTGAGATCTTAATTGGTTCACGGGTTTGGTCTCCAATCGTATCAAAAATTTCATAGTTTTGAGCGGTTTTGTTAATTACCGGCGCCTTAAAAATGCAAGAAGCAAAAATTAAAAAGTGCTACTAATTTACATTCAAACTGATCATGTGAACATCCTCTCAAAGTTACACCCAAGAAAAAAAATTCTTTATCAATTTTCTGAATCGGTTGAGCGCTTGCCATACAGATTAATTTATTCCTAGTAGGTATTAAATTTGAAGTTATAAAATGAGCATAGCTGTTGAATACAGCTTACCCACTAATAATAGCTATGAAGAGTGCATATAATTTGTTAAGCAAATGGTGACTCATAATGTCATTCATATCATATTTTTGTCTCAATGTCATAGACGCAATGTCAAGAACACGGATACTGCTTGTTGATAAAACAATGAAAGAAGAGTTCTTAAAACAACAGCCTGAAGGCAAGTCCGAGTCTGCAGATATGATGTATAAATATTCATATTTCTCATCTATATGTTACCTGTAATGTTACAAACAAGATCACCTTGAATTTAGGTCGTTGTCTTGATACGTGAATATTGCAGTGCAGGGAAAACCCTTTCCCAATGGATGCCGGCATGGGTTAGGCACTCGCCCCCTCCTAGATTTCATTGAATAAATATTCAATCTATTTAGTATAAGATTTCGCCAGACGCCAGACTAGTCGTACCTAAAACAATATTATTTAATGGCCGGAATAACCAAAGTTAATCTGAGATGAGACGGATTAACTAAATATTGGACTAAATTGGCGGCACAGCCAATCAAATACCTCAAAAAGATTGATACAGTTGTTACTATGGTTATCTTGTTCTTTGTTGTATTCTTATATCTAATATTATTATTAACATTAATCTTAACTTATCTTACAAATGTTACCACCTGTATGCCATACAATTTGTAACTAATAAATCAATCAATCAATCAATCAGTTGAATTTAATCCAAAAGTTAGTTAATCCGGCACAATTAACTTTGGTTATACCGGGCCTAAATGAAGTCCGTGAGGAGGATCTCAGAATTTCAGTCTTCGTGAGAAATCGTTCAAAATTGGCATATCAATAGATTTTTATGTTCTGCATCATCACTCTAAGAAATCGTCTACAAATATTGTGTTAATTTATATGACGACACAAATTTTGTCTTGATTTTCTTCTTCTTCTTCTTCTACCCGCAAAGATTGGGCTAAAAGCCCGTTCCGTCCTCAAGGTGCAGCCCATCTTTTCCTTGGCCGGCCAATGTCGCGCCTGCCCTTCGGATCATAGTGAAGGGCCCATTTGGGAATTCTCTTATTCGACATCCTTTCTACATGGTCGGCCCATCTTCTCCTGTACTGTGATATATTCTTATTGATTTCCTTAATTCCCAATTCGGCCCTTATATCCTCATTCCTGATCTTATCTAACAAACAACACCCTTTTACCGATCTCAAAAAGCGCATCTCAGAAGCCTGAATATCTTTCTTGTCTCTCTCACGCAATGTCCAGGCTTCACTTCCATACAGCAAAGTGGGAACTGCCATCACATTATAGAATTTTAATTGTGTCTCCTTTCGCGATTTATTTTTTAGACTTCTTCTTATAGTCCCACAAATATGCTGAAATTTGTGTATTTTGCTCTGAATATCATTGTCACGTAGATAAGTTATATCATATCCAAGATATTTAAAATGCGACACTTGTTCCAGGGTATTGTTGTCAATTACTATTTTTGAGCGAACGGGGAATTTTCCTTTGAATGCAATAATCTTGGTTTTAGCAAGTGAAATTTTAAGGTCATATGTTTTACAAATACTATTTAAATTGAACAGGGACTTCTGTAAATGATCTTCAGTTTGATGTATGACTACTTGATCATCGGCACAGAGGAGTGTATTAAAACCTTCATGAGCATTGAGATATATATCAGGTTTACATAGTTTCTTCCATTCTCGCAGAACATCGTCAATGTATATATTAAATAGGCTAGGTGATAAACAGCACCCTTGTCGTACTCCTCTATTGATCTCAAGTTTACGTAAACCACCTCCTCCTATATCTATTGAAATGTGCGTCTCGTAGTACAATGCCTTAATGGCCTCTGTTAAATGTTTGGGGTAGCCACGCTTATCTAAAATCTTCCACATCGTCTCACGGTTTACTCTGTCAAAAGCCTTTTCATAATCAATGAAGGCCATGTGCGTCTCAAGATTAAATTCAACCCGTTTTTGAATGACTTGTCTTAATGTAAAAATGTCATCCATACACGATCTTCCTCTCCTGAATCCACTCTGCTCTTCCAAAAGTAAAACATCAGATATATTCATTAATCTTCTATTCAATATTTTTGCATACATTTTGTAACCTGTATTTAATAAACTTATGCCACGATAATTTTCACAACAGCTTCTATTCCCTTTTTTAAATAAGGATATAATTTTTGCTTCCCTCCACTTCTTGGGTATGTTGTAACTTATCCAACATGTATTTAGAAAATTTAAAAACCGCTCCTTGAAAGATATTCCACCACATTTTAGAAGCTCCACATTAATTCCATCTAAACCAGGCGCTTTTCTGTTCTTTGACGCCATTAATGCTTCCTGTAGCTCTTCAAATGTAATTCTATCTACATCTGCGTTACATTGAGGGACGGTCTTTGAGGATGTCGCATTAGAATCGTGCCATAACTTTTTGTAATGCTCAACCCATTGGTCACCTTTAATAATGTTCAGACAAGCAGTATCTCTTTCTGTACTGTTTAGATGTTTCATAATTTTATACGCAACTGTTTGCCTGCCATGAACATCGTCTTCTACATTGCTGATGAATTTGTCCCAAGATTCGCGGTGAGCTGCTCGAACTATATCCTTTGCTTTTCTTCTTTTTGCGTTGTAATTGTCTTTTGCTTGAACATTTCTTAACTGAAGATAATTGAGGTAAGCTTCTTGCTTTTCCTTGACAGCAATTTCTGTATCTTCGTTCCAAATCCTCAAACCTTTCCTTTTCCTTACTTTCTTCCTTTTTCCCAGAGCTTCGCTAGCTGCTGTATTTAAAATTCGCTCCAAATTACTCCATTCCATGTCTACATCAGTGACTTGCGAATACTTCTCCATCTGTGAATTAATCCTCTTCTCATATAGGTCTCGAATACTTTCCTCCTGCAATAGGTATACTTTATATACTTCTTCACACATACCTTTCAGTTTGTTCGTTGAATTTTTATTCCACTTTGTTAAAAGAGATATTTTTGATACTACCAAATAATGATCGGAATAGATGTCACTTCCTCTAAAGACTGTAGTGTCTTTAACTTGGGATGCAAGTTTCTTATTCACGATTACATAATCAATAATTGACTTTGTACCTCTAGCACTCTATTTGTTGATATCTTTCTTACGGAAAAAGGTGTTTGTTATCTTGAGATTATTGAAAGAGGCAAAGTCACACAATTCTCTTCCATTATTGTTCAGATGGGCTTCACCGAAAGTTCCGACAACATTAGGAATGGGCTGATTTCCAACACGAGCGTTCAAATCTCCAGCTACTATGACATGATCATTTGAGAACTTATTCCTCTTTCTTACCTTCCTCCGGAGCATATACACCAATTACTGTCAAGTACCCTCTTTCAATTTTCAGTCGCGTCAATATTATTCTATCATTTATAAATTCATAGCTTTGTATTCTAGTTTTCCACCTATTGTCTACTAATAATGCTACCCCACTACATGCTCTTCTGTTCTGTGGTACACCACTGTACAGCATGATGTAGTTGCGAAGATCTTTGGTTCCTTTTAACTTCAATTTTGTTTCAGTTATTACTGCCAAATTAATGTTTTTGTAATTAAGGATGATCTAGACCACGTGACCACCTACGTCATGCCCTGCAATCTTCAAAACGAATCAGACCGCCATTACATTTTTAAGAAGAAAAGATGGGTTCACTTTCGTTCGAATAACTTCATAATTACCCTAGCTACAATAATTCGGTCAAGGACTGGGGTGTTAATAAAAGATCGCTCTCAATGTTTCATATGACACTTTAATAATGAAAATGCTTTACTGAACTAAAAAGTGGGTTTTCACTACGTCAAAACGTCGGCAAAACGTCGACCACGATAAGCAAATCAAGTCTCATTAAACTGGACAATACGAAAATATTAAACACATACCTGCAGTTATGATCTATACGATATTCCTTATTTTTCAAGACGATATTTTCATATCTTTTACAAGCACAACACATCTCCAAATTACTTCAACGAGCCTACATATTACACCGTCTTGCTCCTCGTATTTAAGTTTTGTTTTACTGTCACGCCAAAGAAACAACCTTGGAAACTCCTGACCTTGCTTCGAAAAGTCATAATAAAGAAGGCAGTGGTTCTAACCTGACAGTAGACAAAACTTAAATACGAGGAGCAAGACGGTGTAATATGTAGGCTCGTTGAAGTAATTTGGAGATGTGTTGTGCTTGTAAAAGATATGAAAATATCGTCGTGAAAAATAAGGAATATCGTATAGATCATAACTGCAGGTATGTGTTTAATATTTTCGTATTGTCCAGATTAATGAGACTTGATTTGCGTGTCGTGGTCGACGTTTTGCCGACGTTTTGACGTAGTGAAAACCCACTTTTTAGTTCAGTAAAGCATTTTCATTATTAAAGTCTCATATGAAACATTGAGAGCGATCTTTTATTAACACCCCAGTCCTTGACCGAATTATTGTAGCTAGGGTAATTATGAAGTTATTCGAACGAAAGTGAACCCATCTTTTCTTCTTAAAAATGTAATGGCGGCCTGATTCGTTTTGAAGATTGCAGGGCATGACGTAGGTGGTCACGTGGTCTAGATCATCCTTAAGCTCCCTGTCCAATTCCTCTACTTTATTGTTTAGTCCACGCACATTCCATGTACCAAACTTAATTGTTTCGTTAATACCATGTCGTTTATCCGTTTTCTTGCTTTGTCCGTTACCGTTAAATCCGCATATCCGAGGCTTATTTCCTTGAAGATTATGAGTAAAGTAATTTCTACGTGGAGGGGTAACCAGCCCCTCGCACAACCCCCAAACTTGGAGGGCCAGGGTTTTCTGTCGGGGTTTTCCTTCCCTTAGCCAAAGTTGTTCCAGTTAGATGGCGCCGGAGGTTCGCCATGCACCCTCTTCCGTCTGCTACATGACGACCATCCATTGGCCGCCATGTACCCAGGGGTCACGTCGTGGACGTGGAAGTAGGATTTGCTGGCAGGACTGACTCGCGACGCGAGCTTGCCTCATGACAAAATCAGTGGGCATTAACTAGGTTTTGATGGGAAGTACCATTTTGGCATAGGTACAACCCCCTAGTACCCATATCCAGCATTTGACACCCCGTCAAATTTTCCTTTTCCTACATTGATTTTTATTTTATTTTTATTTTTTTTTACTTGATTTTCCTACACAAAATTTGTGTTGATTCTTGCAAAATCAACAGAAAATTTGTGTCGTCATAAATTACCACATTTTTATAGACGATTTCTTAGAGTATGGCAAGGAAAAGTGGGCAACATAAACTAATTTTCGTGATATATCGCTTCAAAGTTACAGTGTTTTTATCAGTTTAACATGCGATGCGACCATGGTGTTATATATACCACCATGGCTGCGACCATACGGAAAAAGAAAAAGTCATGACTCATGAGTCATGACGATATGCTTTCCCACGTATATATCATTTTTTGAAAAACTACTATAGCGTGTATCAGATGCAATATTTCATTATAACATTTGTAAATGTATACGTTCTTAAACGTTTTACCGATCTATGGGGTTTTACTGATGTATTTTTACGATTTTCCATCTGAAAAGTAGTTTTACTTGTAAAATTGTGTTGCCATGATGAAACGGCCTTCTAGAAATTCGAATTTCTTTGCAAATTTGTAGAAATTTCTAGAAGACCGTGATTATATCTTTTAATGAATCGTGACATTCTAACATTTTTCAAATAAAAAAATGGCTTGGCTGCAGGACCCTTACCTAATATCGCCAATTTTTCAGTAGCACCGTGTTAGGTACTGTAGCACGATCGGCTAGTTGCCATGGCGACAATGTTAGCTCTTATGGCTAAAACTTTTAAAACAAAAGTTGTGCTACAGTAACACGGTGCTACTGACATTTGGCGATATTAGGTAAGGGTCCAGAGTCCTCAAGTCGTTTTTATGGTGCTAAAAATTATACAACGGCGTTTGAGCATCCTCGAAGGCCCAGTACCCAGCCATTGCCCCTTTCATGGAATTTATGTTTCGACAATTTCCTCATACATCCTCATGTCTATCGACCTACGCCATGCGAAGAATGGGTGAAGAGAGGTGGCCAAGGAGAGTTTTTGAATGGACCCCGGCGGAAAGTAAAAGAGGGAGCGACGTAATGGTTGAAAGGGATTGAAGAGGTGGCAGATAAATGCAGGACGTCGGACTTTGGCGGCAAGGAAGCGGGTCGACATGTCGTAACAAACTTGCTAACTTTCATGATAGGCCACGACCACCACCTTCACACCGTCCTTCCTACCTTGTTCTTCATCAACATAAATCAATTATCCGCCGTCTTTATCTTTGCAGAACAGTGTGACGTTCAACACAACTATGATGCCATTTATACCTGCTACGATGTGACTAAAAACAAGCAGAGATGATACAAGTATATCTTTGATAGTTTGATACTTGATACTTGATATCTTGATATATTTCTTGGAATCAGTATCAAATATCAATTAATATTCAAAATAGTATCAAGTATCAAGTATCAAGATACTAAAGACCAGGAACACTTACGTCAATGATCTCCCTCTCCCTCACCTGACCAAATTCTTCCTATGTTCTTCAAATTCTTATGGTATTACCTCAGCGGCGGTATCAAAGTACCTATCACTGATAAAGTATCTTTGATACAATTTTTGATACTTGATACTTTGATAGGTACACTCGACAATTCATAAAACGGTATTTGAACGAAACAGACTGGCTGCTGGTCAGGTTCATTGCCTATCAATCCTTGTTATTATCAATGAAATCAGAGCTCAACTACTAGAGTTAGATGACGACTAAGTATAGACTTCATCAGATGATGCCATCACATTTTGATCAGACAATCCATTTCTTTCAAATACCGTTTTATGAATTGTAGAGTGTACTATTATCAATTGATACTCAAATTTAATGAAGTATCTATTATCAAGTATCAATTTAAAATTTTTAGAGTATCAATATCAAGTATCTTTGCCCATCTCTGTCACCAAGTACTCTTGTCATGATAGTCCACGACCACCACCTTCAATCCGTCTATCCTCACCTATTGTACTTATTGATATTCATGCCATACACAATCCCAAATATACAAATAGTACCAACGTGCTATTTTAAAAGTTAGAAACCAAATTCGAAATGATTTTACTATCTCTACCATGTTAAAGCTTTTGCTCATTCTCTAATAACATAAAATTGAAACCTCACTTTGGACTGGAGTTGCAAATTAAAATACATTAAAATATTTTTTTTTACTTAAATATAGTTGAAATATTGGAAAACGTTTTTTGAACTTATACTTTCAAGAAAAAAATATTGTATCCTACCGATCGCTCCAGCCACCTTAACCACAACAACAGGCTCGTAGGAATAGGGGGGGGAAGGGGAGAACGGACCCCCCCTGTATGGAGCCTGACCCCCCTGCCAGAGATCCTGACCCCCCCTGCTAGAGACTCTGACCCCCCCCCCCCCCCCTGCTAGAGATCCTGAACACATCCAGATATTCACAAATGTTGATTAAGTGTTGCACAGAATGCACAGATTTGCTCCATTATGAGGTTGAATTCTCAAAATTTTCTCAAGTTTTGCAAAACTAATTGAACAGAGGTATTATCCAATGAGACAAATCATTTACTCATTTGTCCAACATGATCATCCTCGAATCAAATTAAATAATTACACGTTAAACTAATAGATTCCAAAACATTACAGATTTTTCTTATTGATTGCTTATTGCTGTTGCTCTTGCAACCTTTTTCAAAGGTCGATTCCAAAATCAATTCATAATCGATTCTCTTTCACTAGAAATCAAGTATTTCTCTGCGGGGCCATTAAGGATTTTGTAAAATAACAAAATTTTATTTTGTCTCTTATAGCCCCAAGAATATTGCAGTTGCAGGACACACATTTTAAATTTCTTTAAGAAAGATGCCAAAAAAGCGTCGAATTCGACTTTTTTTTTATCAAGATGTAAAAAAAATGCCCTGCGGGGCCATTGGGAATTCTATAAAAACAAGTTTTCTTAGTTCCCACAGAATATTGCATATCACACATTTTACATTTCTTTGAGAAGAATAGCAATTCGATTATTTTGTATCAAAAATTCAAAAAGGCCCTACCCCCTAACTGGGGGGTGAGTCCTACCTTTTCCTGACATTCATCGATCCCCTATAATTTTGACCCCCCCCCCCTGTCAAAATAAAGTTCCTACGCGCCTGCACAACAACGTCACCTACCTGCTACGAATGTGACTACAAGTAGACATATCAACAAGTACTCCTGTGTCATGATTGTCTGGTATTTGAGCACGACATCTTGTAGAAGTCTCATCGACGACTGACTCAAAGATACTGCGGACCGAGTGCTCGCCGTCATGCGTCAGCTGTTGCTGTTGGCAACGAGGAGGTGGGGAGGAGCAGTAGGTCATCCGTAGCCGGGTCTTGATTCTTCACCTTGTTCACCTGTTCACCTCTGTTCAGCGGTAGAAGGCCCGATGTCGTTTTCTCGATTTGGGGTTGCCTTTTTTGGAATCATCATCTATAATCAACAATCTACAATCTGCAATCAGCATCAAGAAAGATATATCTGAGAATGTAGGTTTCTGTGGAAAACTTCCATGGAGTCAGGATGATATGAAGGGATGTGTGTTGTGAAAAATATCCGACCGAACCGGGGCTCGAACCCGGGACCTCTCACTTGCCGGGCGAGAGCTCTACCAACTGAGCTACCCGATCGGACGGACGGACATTAGACATAACACACTGATGAGGGTTAGAGATCTCCGAGGAGAATGGAATGAAGGTAGAGAATGCTTCTACGAACTGTCATACCACCGGTGACGATGCTGTCACCATGTCTCTTTGCACTTGCGTGCGCAACCCTCTTTTACTCGACTGAACGAGTTGCTTTTCAGCTCGAATGATGAGAATGTAGGTTTCTGTGGAAAACTTCCATGGAGTCAGGATGATATGAAGGGATGTGTGTTGTGAAAAATAGACAGTAGACAGTTCGTAGAAGCATTCTCTACCTTCATTCCATTCTCCTCGGCGATCTCTAACCCTCATCAGTGTGTTATGTCTAATGTCCGTCCGTCCGATCGGGTAGCTCAGTTGGTAGAGCTCTCGCCCGGCAAGTGAGAGGTCCCGGGTTCGAGCCCCGGTTCGGTCGGATATTTTTCACAACACACATCCCTTCAAGACATATCTATCAACAATTACAGTAACATTGAAGAATATCTTACGAAATGACAGGTATCACTATTCAAATAGATAGAGCCAAGATTAGGTTTTAAAATTGTCTAAATTTCGTTTTAAATATTGGCAATTTCGCGTTTTGGTGGTTTTTTGATATTATTTCTCTTAGTTTTATGTAAATCAACACAAATAATATAAAATCACAAAATAGAAATGTTTCAAAATGTTTGATTTTAAAGCGAAATTTCGTGATTAAAAGTGATAAAACCATATAATCTTGGCTCTACAAATAGGTTAAGCCACCCTCAGAATCATTGAAATGGACATTCAGCCATACACCTCTGAGGTAGTTATCGGTATTCTATTATTTTCATGTAGTTTTACTGTTTTACTACTGTTTTCGTACTAAATAATACTGGTTTACGCACTCCCAAACAAGCGGGGCTTACGGGAGTGTCCATCAAATGAAATGAAAATGAAAGGTACAGAAGCATAGAAATCGAATGTTGTCATTATTGGTACATATTCTTTTGAAACTAGCAGGTAATTTTGGGTGCTTTAGGCAAATGTTAGAAGGTGAGAATTTACAAACGAGGAAGAGTATAGAATGAGAATGTGTACAAGTTGATCATGAGGGGAGGAGGGGGGCAATGTAATCCAAAATTATTAAAATAATTTGACAGACATTTAATTTTTGTAATTATTTCCTGCAACTAACTACGCTAATGGTTACGGATATGTATGATGATGAGTGATGAATAACCAAGGATGGACGGTGAGAAGATGGCGGTCGTGGCGTATTAGTGGGGAACATTCCCAGCATTTACCTCTCGACTGAGGGTACCACGTAAATACCTCAGTCAGGATGATCTGCTGCGAGAATTGAACCCGGTAACAATACTAGAAGATACCTAACGAACAACTGCCAGTGCCAATGTATAAGTAGATAAGTTAACTTAAGTTAACGAATTCGACCGCTAGCGTAGACACTAATTTCATATTCATGCCAGACCAGTAAGATAAAGCTTTTTCACTTATCTGCAAACAGTGGCAACATCTATTACAATTACAAATATACATGCATGTCAAATACAAAACAAAATATAGGTACCTTTTTCAAGCAATCAAACATGGAGTGTCAAACGCCACGGCTCACGTTTGTTTCAAATAGGTACCTAAATAGAGTTGCTGATACTTACGAAATTCAAATGATTCAAATGAATCGAGGGGAATTTGTGGTTGATATAATACATCAATTTCCACCATTCATTTGTAAAATGCGCTATAAATCTTGAATGTGGTGCCTATTTTTCATTGCATTTTTAATTAGTACATAATTTGTTGAAATGTACATTTCTATTCATATTTTATTTTCCATTTAATTTTCATGGGAAGTACCGTTTTAAGATGAAGGACGGGGAGAATATAATTAATCGTCAATTTTGGAAAAACTAAGACCCGGCTCTTCCGGACTGAAGATGTTTTCGTTGTTTTCCTCAGTCGATAGGCAAATGACGAGAAGGTTCCCTATAATAGGCCACGACCGCCTCCTTCCAATCGTCCATATTTCCTCATTCTCCAGCTGTTAGGCCTCAGTGGATGGGCTAAATCAATCAAAAGCAATGTAGGGATGTGATTTCTTTATTTTAATTGTATTTTCGAATATACATTATAAAAACATCATTTTACGACACACATGTATACAATATTTTGAGTAGTACTTTATTTAATTACAATATGAACAAGTCATGAACACTGGTTTACATTCTAGGACTTTCTGAATTCAGTTCACCAATCAACATCATCATAATCATCAAGTACCTACACAAACCATTATAAAATAGATAGAAAGAAAGAAAGAAAGAAAAGAAAGAAAGAAAGAAAGAAAGAAAGAAAGGTAGAAACTAAATGTGAAGGAGGATCTAGTGGAGCGGTCGCTCCACTCAGCCAAGTCTTAACGTACACTCACAGTCACTCAACATACCGTAAATGCCAATATAAACTGAGGAGCAGACCAACTACTTTTACTGTAAGCAACAACATAGCATTTTCGGCCTACTGGATCTCAACAATGGAAAATCTCTCATTGTTGTGAACCGTCTTAATTTTGAGCTATGGCCCACCTAACAACATATACATCACGCGACAACAACCAGTCATGCCGTTTACGACCTAGAGGGCAGTGAAAATCGTGAAATTACACCGCTTTCATCTGCTTCTTCTTCTTCTTCTTCTTCTTCTTCTTCTTCATATGATTCCCGAAAAAGTTGCTATCACCGCCACAGCCTAAACGGCTGAACCGATCAACCTGAAATTTTTACCACATATGCACTTTTGGCGTCTGATGATACCTTGCCTCTTATAAATTTTTTGTGCCGCCATTTTTAAACCGGAAGTGACGTCATATATAAAAAACGGCTGGACCGATTAGAACAAAATTAGCGTCATTCGATTTAGATGGTCATCTATATGAAGTATGATACTAAAAAACATTATTTTCTTATTTTCTAAACCGGAAGTGACGTCATAAATTCACAATATTTAGCTTATTTCATCAAATTATACTTTAAATACACATATAATTAGCTTACATTGTAACATAGACAATACAAAATAATTATAATTTCAATACAGTGTTCTCGGTCGCCATTCCTGAAACCGGAAGTGACGTCATATATCGAAAACACCTGTACCGATTGCCACTGAACTAGCTCCTGTCTATGCATTCTGCAATCTTTTTGAAAAATCAATTGGGATAAATGAATATACAAATAAACGGTACCGGAAATGGCGGCAGGAACCACTAAATGAAACCGGAAGTGACGTCATATATTGAAAACGGCATGACCGATTTGACGGAAATTAGCGCTAAAGAATTCAGAAGGTCATTCATGAAGTATCAACTAGATAGAACTAGATTGTTTTCTTATTACCTATACCGGAAATGACGTCATAAATATGCTAAATGACGCCATTAATATGCTAAATGACACTTAATTTACCAATTTATACTTTTAAATAGATATTTAGTGAAACATACATTGTGAATAATTATAAATTCAAGATTGCGGTGTACTCGGCCGCCATTTGCTAAAACCGGAAGTGACGTCATATATCGAAAACGGCTGTATCGATTGTAACCAAATTTTGGAATTGTGTAGGACTAATAATTATGAATTCAAGACTACATTATTTTTGGCCGCCATTGTTTAAACCGGAAGTGACGTCATATATCAAAAACGGATGTACCGATTGTAACTAAATTATGTAATTATGTAGGACTTATATTTTTGAATTAAAGACGACATTATTTTCGACCGTCATTGTTAAAACCGAAAGTGACGTCATATGTCCAAAACGGCTGTACCGATTGCAACTAAATTATCTAATTATGTTGGACTTATAATTATGAATTCAAGACAACATTATTTCTGGCCGCCATATTTAAAACAGGAAGTGACGTCATTTATAGAAAACAGATGTACCGATTGCAACTAAATTATGTAATTATATAGCCCTTATATTTATGGATTCAAGATGACATTATTTTCGGCCGCTATTTCAAAACCGGAAGTGACGTCATATATCGAAAACAACTGCCGAGATTGCAGCTTAATTATGCAATTATGTTGCACTTTTATGAATTCAAGGCGGCAGTATTATTGAGCGCCATTTTTTAAACTGGAAGTGAAGTCAGATATCGAAAGCGTCTGGACAGATCGTAACGAAACTTAGACTATTCTTCTTGGATAATCATTTTAAGCTTGTACCAAATGCAACTTTTCTTACTAACCAAATCGGTTGAGGCGTATTTTTTTAAAGAAATTAGTCCTTGGTAGGACATGTGCTACAAGCTGTATGAATAAACTAACAAAAGAAGTGATATCCCAGAAAAAAACACTCCGTGTAAAAAAGGCAGCCAAGTCTCTTTACTTTAAAAAAATTCAACACCGAAAAGAAGTGATATCAAAAAAGAAGCCAAGTCAATGACATTTCCAAATATTTAATCGTATCTTTGCAATAAAAGTATAAACACCGAGAAATACTTTACAAAAGGACTTGGCGCATCGTTTTTTTTTTGGCGCAGCCTTTCAATTACATATTATACATACCTACTGTAAAATATTTTCTATTTGAATATATACGCTATGAAACTTGTTGCCTATGTTTGTAATAAATACACAATAGTTATCTTCGTAATATTGTTTCGTGGTCAACATATTATTTAAGTCTCATGCGTTATACCTTCTCATCATGAAATACATTTCTATTAATCCGCATTTTATAACAATACATTTCACAAAGTAGGTACACAGAGACGGCACATGGAATTTCTTTAAATTTTTTAACTTTATACACTTGACACTTCAAAAATATATAATAGTGTTCCATAGATAGTAAGTAATTATTTTACAACGTTTCATGATTTCCCTCAATCAAGATCAAATTATGAAAACATACCCTTCTAATATCACCATATTAACAGTGCTATAAAAATATAAATGAGCCCACTTCCAATTGTTATTTAATTCTTCCACCCTTACAGTACTTATCTATTACAACATGAAATCTTTCTTCTATCGCCATTGACAAAACTATAAAATAGCCATTACTAAAAGTAGCTTGATTCATAGATACTGGCTCTAAAAAAAGGAGGAAAATGTACCTAATTGTAAATTTCTTTCCACTTATAGGATAGAATGTCTTTAAAAAAACGATGCGCCAAGTCCTTTTGTAAAGTATTTCTCGGTGTTTATACTTTTATTGCAAAGATACGATTAAATATTTGGAAATGTCATTGACTTGGCTTCTTTTTTGATATCACTTCTTTTCGGTGTTGAATTTTTTTAAAGTAAAGAGACTTGGCTGCCTTTTTTACACGGAGTGTTTTTTTCTGGGATATAGTTGTGCTGACAAAATACTAAATAGTACATATTTAATGTGCAGAATATTAAAAAAAAAATGCTTACCAATCTTAGAAAATACCTGAAAAACAATGCGATTTCCTCTTGTATTTGAAGATGGCATCCATAGAGATAGGCCGAAAAATCGACCATGCAGATTTTTTCTTTTTGTCAGTGCCAATAGTACCAATAGTAATTGAAACCATTCAATTGGCGAATTTGGAGAAATTTATTCGGAATTTATTAAACTATTACTAATTTTGAAATACCAGTGATGGTCACGTAAATCAGGCATAAAAAGATTTCTAAATAGAAATTTTAAATAATAACAGGCAGACTAGCTATGTCCCAACAGAGGATGAGAGTCAAATCCATGAAAAAACGTAAAACATTTTTTATTTTTATTTTTATGCGTTTCTGCGGATTTTAAGGTGTCCAATGTCCAATTAATTCGAGTGAGGTAAACCAGATTGTGCGAAAAGTGAAAATGCGACAAACTTAAAAGCTGTAAAGATGTACGATTTTCTTAAGATATTGTGTCGTTCCTTTCTCTGTGGATTGATTCTCTCCCAATATCTGTTGATAAATAAAAAAGTAAAAATATTAAAGATTATTTGGAAATCTTTAACTAATTGGTACAGAAACAAAATAAAGAATTACATAGAATTATTAATTTGACAGGTGTGCAGGAAGTATGTATTTACACATTTGAAATAAAACTACCCATTCTATTCTTCGGCCACACTGAAGCCAAACATCAAGTTGTTTTAAACAAATAATAATGAAGAAAACTGATTGCATTGCAAGGAATCAATAAATAACTACAGATTATTTGTAATCATAATGTTATGTAGATGATATAAAATCATCCACACACCTCCGATTCACACCATTACATAATGCCACATTACATTTCCTGATGTCATAAAAACAAAAAAACAAAAACAACAACAAAAAAGATGATGATCATAGCAACAACCGAGTAACAAAGCCCACTCAGAGTTTAAATTTACGTATGTATTCAGCTAATATCCCAACGATCATGCAATTTGAAAATAATAAGTATGTACCCAAGTGCGATCTGAACAGAATCATAAAAGTCGGTTCTTGGAGCGAATATTTGTCAAAAATTGAGTGGAAGTAGAAATTGCAACCAATCTGGTTTACCATAATTTTTAATGTTTTAAATTATGTTTTAAATTCTGCTAAAGATAAATATAATCTTTAGATATATTAAATTTAAATATATTATATAATGTATGCTCAATTTAATGTATGTGAAGAATTTGACATCTGAAAATATCTATATTGTGTACTCTATTACTAATTAGAAATAACAAATCATGAAGTGTAAGAAATTTTCTGAAAAAAAAAACATGGGAAAAACATTTTCATTCAAATTGCATTATGATCGATACTCTATAGAACACAAAAACGGACAAATTAATAGGTTCAATGATCAATTGTGAACCCTGCTAAGAAATCCCAAGCTAATACAATATTCCTACATCTTCGTCCAATTACCTTTAGAAGAATACCTAATCTGTAGTAACACGCAGAAAATGCTGCGGTAATCTTACACTAAATCAACGAAATATGTACGTCATTACGTTACGTGATTCAGTCAAGTATTAAGGTCGATTCACATGGTCGTTACAAACTTTGAAGTGACGAACGGCCGTTTCATTTAGAGCCTTGTTAAAAGTACAAAACATTGAATCCAATCTTCCATTTCAATTCTTTTCTTAGTTCACACAGGAGTTTTTGAAACGGCGATTCGGAACTTTGGCAAACTTGGGAAGTTTGAAACGCGGCCGTGTGAATCGGCCTTTACGCAGGCTTGGACAGATTGCAGTTTGAACAAAACAAAAGATAACGACACAAGTTATATTTAGACGGTAGTTTCAATTAATTTTAATTTTCCCTTGGGGAGAGTTATTTCATGAAATTTTTATTTTATAATTTACATCAGGATTATTTTTTCAGGGCTGAAACTTGTCACTACAATGATTTATATTTTATAATAATGATTTGAACAATACTTAGAGTTATATGTTTTCAGAAATGTTAGTGAATCAAAACTTTATAGGATACAAACTGGAACAACATTTTATGTCTTTTCATTTCAACAGCTTTCTTCACACGGAAAATGCCGACTGTGAAATAAAGTTATCTCAAGTCAAGCCGGAGTAATAAAGAATCAAATGTATTCCGTGAAATATCTTTTGTTTTGTTCTCCTTACAACGAATGTAAGTAAATTCTTTGCTAGAAGATGACTAAACTTGCACTCAGGTTGAGGTAGAAATAACAGACGACAAAGTTACTCCAACTTGTCGTGGCAAAGATTCATTACTTTTCGTCAAACATTTTTAGTCACTTGAGATTGTCTACGAGACGAAGAAATTGCTTGGTTTTGTTACCATCTTAATGGAAGGTTTCAAATTTTATTAAGTAGTAGCGAAATTAAAGAGTCCAAACCAATAACAAATTAAATCAGATATATCGAATTAGGTGGGTGAATGAAACAATGGAGACTTTTCATTATAGCATTCAATATACATCAAAAAGTGGAAACGTCGCCACTTATTAATTAGTGATTAACGCTTGTTATTACATTGGACTCTTCAATTCTCGGCATACCTAAAACATATTTTATACACAATTGTACTCTACAATTTTCAGCAGAACTTATTTTCATCATTGACTATCACATGTTAAGAAAATAAACAAGTAAACGATGATGCAAAACTTCGACTAATCTTAAATGATCCTTAATCAAATTACATTACTAATCAATTAAAAAGTGACATATCCTATAATCTGCAAGGACACATTTGATCACTCATGGAGATCTGATGTCTATTCAGATTAAGTAACAGACACTTCATAACTATGGGATTGATTAGGTTTACCGACTGTTAAAGCCTATAAGTAAATGAATGTTTAACACCTGAGTATAGACCCTTTTTTTACTCAACTGATATTGCTGGAATTTTTAGGAGAGTTTGCAGTACCTTTATATGTCATGTTTGCAGTAAAGGGGTGAACAAAATCCATCCACTGATTGGTAGAAACATAAAATGGAGCGATCAGTTGAAATTTTACGACATTAAATCATAGATTAAATCGAGACCACAATTTACATATTGTTAATTTTTCAGCAAAATTGGTCGAGAACTGCAAAGTTATAAGTTTTAACTAGCAATTACAACTAGAGCCCAAATTTGGTTACATCAGGCTTTAATCACATGCTGGTGGAACAAAAAATTCACCGAATTTTCAATAGACCAAAACATAAACTAAACGCGCATGCCCAATCCGCCATTTTCTCTTCCAGCTATGTGTGACATTCAGTCAAGGCACTTATATGTCAATCGTATAACGATAGTTCAGTAAAAGTTATAATTACATCGCGAAATAACAGAAATTGATGCTTACCTCAGTGTCAACATTCAAATACAATCGGCATATTTCATTTCAGCACATATTCATACACATTCTTGTGAAAACTAGATGTCTATTCACCAAAATCACCATTTGACAAATGCATTTTTTATCACGGTCTTCTGAACCGTTTCCTTTCTGAATGAGCTCATTCAGAAAAGTTTCAGAAAGCCGTGATAAAAAAATGCGATATGTCAAATGGTGTTTTTGGTGAATAGACATCTAGTTTTCACAAGACTGTGTATGAATATGGGCTGAAATGAAATATGCCGATTGTATTTGAATGTTGACACTGAGGTAAGCATCAATTTCTGTTATTTTGCGATGTAATTATAACTTTTACTGAACTCATTAAGATTGACATTTAAGTGACTTGGAACATGCGCACTAAAGAGTGGTCACACATAAGGTCTGTTCGTTTTGCTTACTGCAGTTGCAGTAGCAGCAGCTTACAGTAGGCCCTGGTAACTCTTGCAGTAGCTTGCTGTACCAACACAAAACGAATGCATTTGCAGCAGGATGGCAGGCTGGCCTTTTCCTATTGGTTGGGAGGTTTGTGAATTTGGCGGGAAGAATGTAAAAATAAGTGAGGTTATGTTCTGCATTTATAGAATTCTTGTCTAATCCCAATGCATTTTTATATATAAATATGTATCATTTCATAACATATAACTAAACTAAACTCTGAAACAAATACTCATTTCCCTCCTCCTTAGGCGTTTTTTCACTATCCATCCATAAGAAACACATTTTACATTTCAAACATGGGCCATTTTGCCGCCTACTGCAAAGTTACTGCATTTACATCACCTCCCTACCCAGCTGTAAGAGCAGTCACTGCGCAGCTCCTGTCAGTGTCAAATCGAACACAATCGCAGTGACGGAACAGCAAGTTTGATGCAAAACGAACGGATTTGCAGTGAGCAGTAAAGTGCAGTAAGCAAAACGAACAGACCTATAGTGACACGCCCTTTTTTAGTTCGCTTTGAGGGCGCCACTAGTTTATGTTTTGGTCTATTAATCTAATTCTCTTTTCAAATGTGCCAACTTTCATAAAAACTAAAAAATAATGCCCGGGACAATATTATGCTGGTTCATTTGAGAGGAAATTGCCCTAATAAATATCAATAATTATTAATTAGGTAGGTAGAAGATATATAAGGCCAGTTTCTAGACCTCTTCGTTACAATTATCCTCTCGTTAGAATGATTTTAACCGTCGCTTTTAGCCTCGCTGCAGAACAGTGTGATGTTAAACCCCAATTAAAAGAAACACAGCTAACAAAGGAATATAATTTTAATGAAGAAGTGAGTCTCTGGAGCCCTAGGTATTGTTTGACAATGAAAATTAGTTAATTTAATATCTTAACAGAGGTGACAGTCAATGATCTAAATAGGTAAATAAATTCTCTACTCACCGAACAAGAATAATATAAATTTACGTTAAGTACCTTATGTAAATTACAGGTTTTGGGTAACTATCAGAGCTTCTTCTCCGAACAATTGTTTTACGCACATTGTTTATTTCACCCGCTCTTGAGGGACACACGAAACAGACGACACTGCACCGAAGTAATTTACACGAAACACGTTGGGTTTGAAGCGATGAGCCAACGTTAACACAAAACACTGTTTTCACGGTAAGATTGCTGTGAAGATAATATTGCTCTGTGTTCACACATTCCGATCAATGATTTCATAACTCAATAGTTTCCAATGATTTAGAGGCACAATAAAAGTACCGCTTCAAACCAACTAATAAAAATAAACGAGTAAATTCAAAATTATTTTGCGAAATTATAATTATTATTTTCTATTATTATTT
Organism: Leuctra nigra; assembly: GCA_934045905.1. Classification (NCBI taxonomy): domain Eukaryota; kingdom Metazoa; phylum Arthropoda; class Insecta; order Plecoptera; family Leuctridae; genus Leuctra; species Leuctra nigra. The sequence goes on along the minus strand of OW203772.1, from coordinate 13,311,365 downwards.
TTATTTTTATAACAAATTCATGACTGAGAATAATTTTTGACAAGATTTCATACTAGATGTTGAATCATGTGACAAGACTATCTTTTTATGAAGAAATTACTTCTAGCTTCAATGACGAAGATTATACATAACAAGAGCCGAGCATTTTACTCGATCAGTGTGACAGCAAAAGTCATTAAAAAAATAATTAGATTGCAATCAAAATAAGCACATTTATTAACGTTCGCTACAAAAAGACACCTAACCACACTTCTCCCTGTTTCAACCAAATATATTTACAAATATCAAGACAGAAACCTTAGAGCTCAAATCATCTTCCGCCTCTAACTTTCTCGTCTCTTTGCATTGAAATCTTGAAGTGAAAGGCGAGACAAATGTCACGTGACTTGCGACTCGTCGGAATAGTTGTCACGTGATGAGAGAGATGGATGTGGGTGGTCACGTGGAGACATCACGTGAGCTCGCTGTATTCCGTCCAGCCGTGGTTCGGCGCTCCGAGACGCAGAACGCCGACGGAGCGGTCCTTGGAGGCGGTGATTATGTCTGTTTGTTCAGTCAAGGAGATCGTTGCGCGAAGAAGAAATTACCAGCCATCTCATTAGTCTTCGTGGCAAAACATCATCAATCCTATGATCAGAGTTTGATTTTACTAGTGAGAATGTAATAGAGAAGGGAGTAGTGGAAACCCGGTACCGGCGGCATGAAGCCTACGGAAGATACCAAGGGGGCCAAAGCAAAGGCTTAACGTTCCATCTGAAAGACGGTGTTACATTCACAGCAAGGGCCTCCACAACCCGCGCCAGGTGAAGGGAGGTCGTCACACCAACCCCCAAACACCCCAGTACCAGGCCAGAGTTGAATGGTCACCCATCCAACTACTGAACAACTAAACTAAACTAAACTATCTACTATATTATTCTAAAATGGTGGAAGGCGGCAGCAGTCAGTGTTCTTCTGTCCTTGAAGCCTAGAAGCGGTCAGCCAATCACGAGCAGCCGTCAATTCGAGCATCTTACCGCCTTCTAAAGGAATTTAAAATATGGCGGGATATTGTTTAAAGCAGGATTATTCATTTGTCCCGATTCCAGTCACATCCCAGACAAAAACACTTTTCGGGGCGGGACCGGGAAAAAAAAATCCCTTCCCTGGACCCGGGAATTGCGTGTCCCGCACAGCCTTATATTATCACATTATTGTGAGAGCGTAAAGGATACATTCGTCGTACGGCGAGATGTCGATGTCTTGGATGTCTGCCTTGTGCTTGTAGACGTGGCCGAGGTATTCGTGGTGGTCGGGATAACGTCTGTAGCGTCTGACCACGCCGCCGTCGCACACGCTGTACAGCTGGCTCCCGTTGGACGTGTATCTGGAGTTACAAATCACAGGCGTTACAAATCACAGGCACATTCTCTTGTTTCGAGTAGGCTGTTTCACGGATGATATTTGAAACATATAAAAGTTTGACTACTCTGATTATTTTGTACCTCAGAGGTAGATGGCAGGTAATCCAGTTACTCGATTTTGCGTTGCACATTTTTAACCCAATCATTAATCAAGTTATGTCAATAAATACGTTTTATTGAAGTATTCTCTTAATTACTCATATCACCATTAGTTACAAATAGTATGATTGGATAGAGGCAGAAATATTGGTTTCTGAGCTCACCTCAAGAATCATTGAAATGGATCCCTGCTGAAAAATCTTGCCAAGAACTTGGCAAGATCTTAGCAAAAACTTGTCAAGATCTTAGCTATTATATAGCTACCTATAGCAATATATAGATCTTTTTATATTTTTCGGAAGGGTGTGACTCTTTATTTTTTAATATATCCAAGATATCTTGGCAAGATCTTGTATAATTCTTGTTAAAATTTTTTGAGGATTTTGACAATAATATTTAATTATAAAGATGGGACAAGATATTACCAAGTTCAAGTACGAGATCTTGCCAAGATCTTGCTAAGATTTTTCAGCAGGGTGGCCTTCTACCTCTGAGGTACGCTAATTGTAACTGAACAAGTAGCATGGCACTGTAAAAGGGTAAGACACCACCGCACGATATTTAAATTTACTCCAAGAATGCCCGATTAGTAGAGCCAGTTTTAAATGGTGATGCGCGAATTCGCGAATTGTTCTGATTGCACTATTTTCTTCTACTAAAATCCATTTCATTGTGTATAGATCCCAAATCTACCATTTTTACATCGCGAAAAAAAACGAAATCCAACCCTGATCGCGATATTCAACATTTTCCGCGAAATGACCACGAAATAAAGGTTTTCTATTAAAATTACTGCTTTTATCCCCCTAACAGGTCACACAACAACAAACGAAACCAGTTTCTTTCCATGTGCTACTCACTCAACCCCCTCCCCCTCGTCAGACACTTTGCTACCCACCCTCAAAGTGAACCAGACCAGTCTAACCAGTTGATGATGCCTCCAGGCTGCTTTGTTTTGCGCCCCCATCTGTTCAAGGTCGACCGGTTTTCCCAACCCCCTTTCCACCCTCAACCAGTCGCAACTATTCATCAATAGTCTACTTACACAGAAGGATATTTTGGAACAATTACTGCACTGAAAATTGTTGGATTGGGAAAGAAAATATCTTGTCAAAACTCAAAATAAATATACATTTTGCGTCATGAAATTTTAAATATTATGTACCATCTATACAGAGAAAATGTGGGTTGGGGAAAAGACAGTACAGAGCATTAAAGACGCCATTCTAGACAAGCCTATTTCAGTGCTTATAGTGCATGACCCATCCATTCCAATCCCTCCTCCAAAGTGGCAGAGGTACATGTTTTTCATCAAATTATGGTTTCTGGGGGCTATTACAATGTGTTTTATAACCAATTTAATATCACCACAAAATCGCGAAATCCCTCTTCCAGAAAAAACACAAAAAACGAAATTGATGATTTTAAAAACGAATTTTAAGAAATAAAATCACCATTTAAAACTGGCTCTACCGATTAGGCACGACACGTACTTGAGTTTCCAGATCTGCATGTCCCGCTGCTCCTTGAGGTGTTCCTGGATCCCGGAGTCCGGAACGTACGACGACACCGTGTCTCCCCCGCTCATGATCACACCTGTATGCCATACCGTCATACGTTACAAGCAATTGGAATCTCATTCACCATTCAAGCAAAGTATAAGTACCTATTACAGAATGAGGACGGGGTCGGTTATTATTACAACATGCTAAAATCAGGCGCAGTTCTAGAACCACCCCGCGAGGATTTTTTCGAAAATTGGATCAAAGTAGTGTTTTGAGTGATTTTGGAATATATTGCCCTGCATCTGAAACTAAACTTAGAGACGCCTTTGAAATATAAAACAGACTCCTAATCTAGCATAAGACGGAAAATACCCCACTTTGGTTTTGAAAATATTTTTTGTAGATTTTAAACACAAATTTACATATAATTTTGTTGTTTATTGATTTATTAATGAAGAATGATACAAATTATAACTGGAATAGAAAATTCTGGGTAGGCGATGGCCCAACCAACCATCCCCTAGAACCGCGCCTGGTTCAAATTGTTGTAATATTTTTAAAACTTTTAGAAAATTTCCCCTTCTGGCTTAATTATTCATTAAATTTACTCAAAACTAAAACTATATAATTAAAAAATACCAACATTTCATTTAGTTTCTTTTTCTTTTAATGAACTATCGACTCTTTCTTTCACTCAACGTCTTAAGAGGAGTCATCAGAGAGCCAACAATTTCTCGTCGACTTCAGTGCTCAGGTGGTGAGCTCAGGTACTTTTGTTTTGCGACAAACTTGTGAACGCTTTGTGATGTTTTGCACTTCCTTATCAGGGGGATCTAAATTCCAAACTACATCCTGCCTCAGATTCCTGACCAGCCACAATTTCAAGTTGTGTCTCTATTCTGTTGTTTCGAAGAAATAAATTCGTCAAATTGAACTCAAATTCATCTATTTTTCTTCCGATTTCTTCAAATAAAAAATGACTATGCTTGTTGTTACTTCATCTGTTTGATGAAACAAGAATATTTCTCAAATTTTCGTAATATTGTAAAGTCAACTTATGAGCGTAGATACATGAGCTGATATCTATTGAAATTGACTAATGACGCTTCACTAATTGATCCCCTGCCTGCGAGGGTACATCCGTCCCCGTCTACCTGGGTCTTGATCATTTCCTGAACTCAAACCTGTCCATTCACAGGCAGCGGTCAATGAGGAGAAAAGGATAAAAACTGGAAATGTTATAATGAAATACTGGACGCGAAAATGGAAGATGCAATAACATTGAATTTTTAGATGATGACAATTATTGACAGTAAAAAATAAACAAAATATATTTTGTTTTGAAAAAAATCAGACATTATTACACATTTTTATTGTTTGAACTTATATGGCTATTGAAAATGTGAAAACATTCTAACATTCTAAAATATGTTTTACTTCGCATAACCCGTTCATGTCCGATTGTGCAAAAAGTTGTCAATAAAAGTCCAGAATTGCATTAAAAAAATCTCATGTACCTAGTCGGAGTTTGCGTGTAGATAAATTGCATTAAAAAGTATAGTATTTTGATAATGCATGCAAGAAAAAATATGTGTTGTTTCTCTTTTGTTAACCTATATTTACTTTTAGTTTTATTAATTGCCATATACTGCATTTATATATGTTCAATAGTTTAAAATACACCAAAAAATTTAAAATTAAAATAGCTTACATGTTACTATGTGCATTCTGAAGCTAAAAAAAATACCTAATATCGTTCTATCTTGATAATTCAATGATTTATTTTTTGAGCAATATGACTGAAGTAATAACAATAGAGTCAGGTAATATTGAAAGAACCTTCTTCATTGTGTGATGAGAGTGTGCGGAGAGTCAGGAAGTCTCGCGATGGTTGGTCTGATTTTGACCCTTCTTTCCGCCTATTAACAGGTACCTAATCTGATGGTTGACACAGCTCACTCACCCCACTAAAACTTGGAATACAATGTGGCCTACGTAGCAGGCGTAGGAGGACCAGAAAAATATTTAGAAATAAGCAACCATATAGAACCATAATACAGGTCAAACGATAAGAGATAGCAAATTGAAATTCGAACCATTTGTAGAAGAAAGCAATTTCGAAGAACTATGCTTTTGTAAATTTCTTTTACCATTATTCAGTCCCTCACAAATCAGCATCAAAAATCGGAAAAAGTTACATCACGTGGAGTGACGTAACTAACAAATCAAAAATGATTTTGATATTTTGATTAACAAGAAACAATCTAGAATGTTTAATATTTGAAATTTCGTTGAAAGCAAGTCTTAGACTCTTACCGTTTACCCGCTAACACTGCTCAAATATCGCTAATTTTCAATCTCATAAGGCCGCTCTGAGGACTCCTCTTAACAAACGTGAACACACAACACATGACCGTGATACTGACTGTAGAATCCGGTGTCGTCAGCGGCCATGTTGAACGGCTCCGGCGTGGGACAGATGGTGTTGACCTGGTGGCCGGCGTGGAACGCGTGCAGCACTCGGCCGTCGAGCGTGGACACCTTGATGGTGCCGTCGCTGCCGGCCGTCAGGATCGTGCTCGGCTGGCCGCGCGCCCACGGCCACGACGGGTGCATGAAGGTCAGGTCGCGGATCACAGAGTTGTGCAGCTGGGGAGTGAGGCAAACGTCTTACATGGTAGACGGGTTCGAACCAAACCTTTTCCGAACCAAACCTTTTTCGAACCTCTCTTTGAATTTAAAGCTGTTTCAATTTTCAGCCCAATAGCCTGTATCCAGTTCATATCATTAGGTATACATTCAATTCTGTACGGGATTGACAAAATGGAAATTATTTGAACAACTTGTTCTTAGATGTACACAAATCCATTAATTACGAATAAAATATAATATCAGGATATTTCCACGTCTATTTATGAGATAATGGTGAATTTCCTTTTTGAATTACAGATTACAGATACTTGGACAGATACTTGGACAAGAAAATTGTAGATACTGGATAAGTTGTACTCTGATAAAGTCAAAACAATTGTCAATCACAAATAACTTTTTACATTTAAAATCATCCTCATTCCATTTTCCTCCCTTGAATCCTTGTTCCCCTCGGGCCGGCTTTCCCCCCTCGAGACGGACATCCCCCAAACTAAGCAAGGACAGAAACACGGTTGGCATCAACTCACGTCGTAAACGAAGTCGAGAGGCAGCGGCATCCTAAGATCCAGCAGCGTCAGCCCCTTCCCGTTGACCGCAACCGAGACGGCCATGTTGGGACAGACCGGGTCAGCTGCGAGGCCGGTCCGATCGCGTCCCGAGAACGCGCAGTTGTCGTACGCCAACAGCTGTTCCCCTCGCTCCACGTCCACCACGGCCAGACGTCGCGCAGTCGTCGCCGCCAGGATGCGGGCCCCGTCGCACGTGAATCTGTGTGTGGGGGCAGGGGGGGATAATCAGTTTCACTCTCGGTCGATCTGTATTTCGCACATTAAGTCGGACAAGTTTAAACCAGTGTCATTCAGAAGTCAATGCTGAAATTATTTTCTTATCACATGGCATGGGATCAGCTTTTTCCAGAAAAATAAATAAAATGACAAGACATACCCATGGGCCTCTTAGAAGCTATAAAGAAGTTAAGTCACAACAAAGGTATTTTGATTACCTCATGTAGGTACTAGTAATCAAGCTTTTTTATGAGATTTAGATTAACAATTTCTTGGATTTATTTTTGCGATAAGACAACAAGGAAGCAAACCTACTCGAGATAAATCCAGGAAATCAAGCATAAATTCCCAGGGATTTAATTTTAGTTTTTGAAGCAACACCACTAGAGATAAATCCAGGAATTTATTATTTAACATTTCAAATCTATTATTACCTAAACCCATGATTACAAGTAACAGTAATGACCGACAGGTTTCTGACAGCTCTTTGCAAGCCCAGCTCTACACAAAACAATGCTGCTAGTTAGACATTTATTTTGAAGTGGAGAGGGGACACAGTTTTCTATAGTTTTCTAGCAAAATACAAACAAATTAAAATCGTTTAAGAAGGTGGGTTGAAATGAAAATTGATGTTCCCGGTTTTTGGTACTACTACAGGACTTAGGTAAATTGTTTTGTCCTGTTCTTCTCAATGGCTTTGATTTCCAGTTTTGACTAGACAATTCCAACTCCCGAATTCCTACGATTCTTGAATCCCACACGCACTTTTAAAATGAGATATGCTAAGGTATGAGCTACATTCAACGGTACATCGAGGAATGATAGTTGCGCGTAAACGAACCTGACGGCGTTGACGTTACGCGCCAAGGTCATGGTGGTGATCTGATAGCACATGAGCAGCTCCATGCGCAGCGCCGAGTACAAGTTTACCTGAAACACAAACGCAAATCACAGTATATATAGATTCAGACTTCACAACCACTTCAAGGTCAATGCAAATATTTTGCAGCTATTTCGCCACCTTGAGTAAAAAATTGCGTAACAAGCGTAACATCTCTCCACCAAGTAAGCATGGGCATGCGCACAGAGCGCGTGCAGGCAAGGCACTTACATGTCAATTCGAGAAAATAAGGAACACAACTGACCTCTGGTGGATTTTGTGGTACTAGGTAAATGGCGGCTATCAAGGGCGCATTTGCATAAATATAAATACAAATATTTGATATAGTTGTTTGTTATGGCCAAGAAAGTAAATTTATAGCTAAATATCGATTTCATTTGATTTTGTTTTTTCACTGCTTTACGGAAACACGAAATGTAAAAACAAACAAATTAACATGTGGACCTCATAGTAGCAATCTTGCCAGAAGTAACTCCATCACGTATCACTTATTTGTGGAAATCGTATAACGATTTCAATAGAAGTTATAATTACATCGCGAATTAAGTATTAACAGAAATTGATGATTACCTTAGTGTCAACGATCAAATACAATCGGCATATTGCATTACAGCACACATTCATTCAAATTCTTGTGAAAACGAGATGTCTATTCACCAAAAATCACCATTTGACAGTTGCAATTGTTTTTCTCACGGCCTTCTGAACACACATTTTTCTTGACGCCTCGTTCAAACAATTGCAATCTGTCAATGCTGCATTTGGTGAATAGACAACTCGTTTTCACAAGAATTTGAATAAATGTGTGCTGTAATGAAATATGCCAATTGTATTTGATTGTTGACACTGAGGTAAGAATCAATTTCTGTTATTTTGCAATGTAATTATAACTTTTACTGAACTCGTGACGATTGACATGTAAGTGACTTGCATGTTAGAGTTCGCACGCGCATTGGGACTGCATACTCGCGTGAGCGGCCATCTTACTGATATCAGCGCATTCTCTAGGTACTTTTAGTGTCGAATGATTGGGAGGTGATGAGGAAGAAGGTAGCGAGGATGTAGGTACCTAGTAAATTTTTTTATTTCTAGACAATCAGAATCAACTACACAGTGCGTTTGGATAGATCATAGGGCACAGCACAATATCGATACTAGAAAGGCAAAAGGGCCTAAGCGCCTTTCTGGTATCAATATCATACTAGGAAAACGCTCTGTGTAACGCGTTGATAAGCGAGCACGGATACGTGCAAAACCTCGAACCATAATTCCTTAAAAGCCGGCAATAATATACCTAAAACAACTGAAATCTAGAAGCACGATCCACTAAATTATATAAAAAATAGCTGAATTTGCTTCTCATTGCAAGTTATTGCAACAGTTATTGCAAGTCATTGCAACATGATACACACTCATGTGTATTTATTTCAGTATTTAGGTACGTAGGTATTATGGAATTATTATAAATAAAAAATTCAGAGATTCAAACCACAAAATAGGCCATTATCTAAGTGCTAATATGAGCAAACATAATTTAAGAAACATTATCCAAACAGTTACTTGCCGTTCCGTATAAAAGAGCTTATTTCTTCTAGCACATTGCTTACCTAACACAAACCTAACACATTGTATCTGATACAAATGAAATAAATATTTCATAAACATAATTTCAATTATCAACCAACCAATCTATTTCTACAATCAAGCAGACATTTCATCGGTCTACAAATAATTTGCTCAGCCTTTGAAAAGATTGGAAGTAAGACTGCATGTTAAAACTCTCATAAACAATAAATACCTATACCAATTAACTACATCTTCAAAAATAATAGAATAAACCCTAAGTATAACCTCGCATGTATTGCTTTAACTATTATCTAACCGCAAAGAAATAAAATTGTTACGTATTCAAACAATAATAGATAGACAGCTGCTTGCTTCCGAGTTGTTTTGAATGGAGCGCATCGGGCGGCCGCAACGGACTCCTCGAACCTACAATGCTATTTATATGGGAAAACGCGATTTTTTTATTTGTGAACGGATCTTTCTCAAAAACTATACAGGTCTAAGTAAGTATGAGATGAAGGTGTGTGCAAAATTTCAGATCGATACGTTGACCGGTGCGGCCTGGGTTGAACCAGCAAAAAAAAAAAAAAAAAACACACACACAGAGAAAGTGCCGCAAGAGTCAAGTGGAGACGCTCGCTCCGCTCGCTTAATTATGGCATCATCGAAAAAATATTTCAATTTGTTACCTATTCTATTTTTGCTATTGTTCAGGTTCAGGCACTACCTCTTCCTCCCCACATAACAATAAGCAAAGTCAACCCCCCATTTCCGAGGGGAATACAGCAATTGTAGCTTTCTGCAGGCACGTAGGAAGGGTGGGGGGGTTCTCTCAATCGCCATACAAAATTAAGTTTAGTGTCCAAAAATACATATATTTATTTTTAAATTCTAATAAAATGCCTTGCGGGGCAAAAATAGCGAGTTATTTGTTGTAATTTGAGCAGTTTGGCATCCCAGAATCGATTTTAAAATGTTTAAATTCGAAAAAATGCCCTGCGGGGCAAGAATTAGAGGATTTTTGCTTAAGTTTGTGCATTTTAAAGTCCCAGAATCACTTTAACTGGATTTAATTCTAAAAAACGCCCTGGAACTTAAAGACTCTCCTCCCGGGTGTCGCAATCCCCCTCCCCCCCCCCCCCCCCCCCACCAATGTTGAAAGTAGTTCCTACGTGCCTGGCTTTCTGAGACTTCCAGTTGTTGTATTGGCTTTCATGTGAAGAAAGTGTGATCCCCATAAAAAACACTCAGTGTAAAAATACCAGCCAAGTCTCTTCAACTATAAAAAAAATATAGGAAATCTAAAAAATTCAGCACTGAAAAGTAGTGATATCAAAAAATGGGCCAAGTCAAAACATGATTTTATAACCGAAATATACTTGGCGCATCGTGTATAAATAATATAGACGTGTATGCAAAATATCAAATGTAAATAAATATGAATAATATACCTTAAATGTTCTAAAAAAACGATGCGCCAAGTATATTTCGGTTATAAAATCATGTTTTGACTTGGCCCATTTTTTGATATCACTACTTTCCAGTGCTGAATTTTTTAGATTTCCTATATTTTTTTATAGTTGAAGAGACTTGGCTGGTATTTTTACACGTAGTGTTTTTTATGGGGATATCACTTCTATTTTTAGATGATTTTCACACTTGTAACACAAATCGGAGCAACAATGACTAATTCCTTTAAAAAAATAATCCATTTCCGATTTGGTTACTTAGAAAACATGCGTTTGGTACTAAATAATGCTTAAAATGATATTCAATGAGGAATAGAGAAAGCTTTGTTCCAATCGGTCCAGCCGTTTTCGAGATATGACATCACTTCCGGTTAACAAAATGGCGACTGAAATCACTGCCACCAAGAAATAATTTATATAAATGTTTTGTATCATTATAAGCCTTCTGGATTTGTAGTTATTATAGAAAGAGGTGATTAAAGTCTGATTTTTCATTTTTATGACGTCATTTCCGGTTTCAGTAATAGTAAATGTATATTTTGACTATTGATATTTCATATAGAGAACAGTCTGAATCGATTGGCGCAAATCTCGTTCCGATCGGTAAAGCCGTTTTTGAGATATGACGTCACTTCCGGTTTCAAAATGGCGGCACAAAAAATTCATAAGGACAAGGTATCATCAGGCAGACAAGCTGTATATATGGTGAAAATTTCGGGTCAATCGAACCAGCCGTTTAGGCTGTGGCGGAGACCGCGGAATTTATTGGAAGATGAGGAATCATAATCATCAGATGGAAGCCGTCCAATTTCAGGGTTTTCACGGCCTTCTAGTTCGCAAACGGCATAACCTATTGTTCCCAAATTTGGAATATATGGTGGGGTGGGCCCTCGAAATTAAGATATTTCGCAACAATGTGAGATTTCCCAATTTTGAGATCCAGTAGGCCGAAAATGCCACTTCGATGCTTACAGTAAAAGTCGGTTTGCTCCAACCTTTATATGAGAGTGTGCGCGCCGTACGACTTGGCTGGCGTGGAGCGACCGCTCCACTAGATTTGTCCCACTTGTATCCGCCCTAAACCCCCATACGTTCTCCCACGAATGCGTACCTTCCCATCGTAAGCGCCGGAACAGAAGAGGTACCGGTCGCGCGGACTGAACGCTACTCCCCGAACACTGCCTTGGTGATGGCGCAGGAACTTCACTTTCCCCTCTTGCTCCATGGTAGTGACTTTGCGACCAATCAGGAGCCTTCGCCGCTTACTTTACACCAATCACAAGGCAGGCATAACGATCACCTGTAAAGCACAGATAACACTTTAAGAAAAATCACACACTTAAAACTTACCTACTAAATCGTGGATGCAAGTGACCATTTCATAAAAAATTTAAAATAACTTGTCAACACTGTTTTTTTTATATATATAACCTTTATGAAAACCACAATCGGTTTCATTACTTTGATCCTCGTTAGTCTGGTGAGGCCTGAGGGCTGAGGGTTATTAATTGGTTATAGTATTAAGTGGCCCCATCCAGTGTGCTGTCACTGTGCATGTGCATGATATTTTTTTAACATCTCCTTAATATTTGGTTTTGTAAACAACCAGTCCCTCAAGCTGTTCAAGTGAAGTTAAGTTAGAAGGCTGTGATCAAACATTTAGATCAAAGATGTCTGGTACAGGGTGTGTAAATAATTAATTCATGCTGCACACATTAGGGCAAGTTCGTAAGACGTTCCATTCATAATGTATGAAGAGTGCCTGTGGATCCCATCATCTCATGAATTACCTAGGTACATTCATACCTACATACATTCATACCTGTCAGCGATTAAAGCCAAGGTCTATTGAATATATTCAACAATACAACTATAACTGACCCTTCAACCTAGCTGTCAAGAAACCATTAGAAATGCAAATCATAGAAATGCCAAATCATGCTCCTTAGAATTTACATTAATAATATTATGCAAAAAAGAATCAAACTTATTTTCTAGACATATTTAAATTGCCTCTATAAAAAATAATCATAACCTTAGCAATATCTTTTGCACCTTCTGTATAGATATCAATTTTGCCTAGTTATGCAAACTACAATACCACCTTGTTGATAACTGGAATCAGCTGTTTGTCAAACAATAAGGGGCGATACCAAAGCGTTGCCCTGATATTCCTTATTAGGTCAAGCTTTGTATCATGATTTATTAGCTACATAAAAACTTCTACACATAAACACATAAATATCCGACTTTATGTACGTGGCAGTGCAAATAAATTAGCATGAATGTATTGTTAATTCAATTGTCACCTGATCATTTTGTAAAGAAATAATGCAACTAGTAGCAGTAGGTAGCTCGGAGACACCAAATCGTCAATGATAAAGTCACTTGATGGGAGTCACTCATCAGCTGCTAATATCATAAATAGATTCACGAACGAGTTTTAAAATACACTGAATGTTAAATTCACTACAAAGATACATAACTAATTGATCACTGCACCTATTCGAAAATAAAAAGACGAAAATTTCTATCTTCTGCACATAAAACCACTGGAAATGGATTTTGGTTCAGTACTGTCACTTTGGCAAATAGCCAAGTCAGTCAAACAAGTGGAATACGTAACGCCACCTGTTGGCGAAAGTATGAATTGAAATGTTAGTACCGCGTTTCGCTACTAGAGTGAAGTGTTGCCATGGAAATTTGAATGCATATTTTGTAGATAAATCCTTCCCCAACTTTCTCTTTGATTAAAAATGAAAAGTGTACCTCCTAGACCCGATGTGCCGAGAGATAACCAACTAATATCACAATATCACAGAACATGCAATCTACCAACCCGTCATGAAAATCCTTGTAAGTATTATCATTCCGTTCATTCACAATTTGCATGCTTTGTAAACCCCCTCTGTATAGGCAACTTTTGAGACACCCCTGTACTACTGGTTGCATTCAGAGAACAATACAAAAACTTACCTTGACGAATTTCCTTGGACATTTGTAATCTATTTCTTCTTATTATGACAGTATTAGAACACGGTTATTTTTGCATAAAGTTTTCTGTGTCGTGGCTATAATGAACATCCTACACAAATACCGCGTATTGTAATAAATTTCAACTTAATTTAGCACAAGATAATAAAATATGAAAGGAAGTCGCTATCAGTTATATAATGTGAATTTAGCCAGTGACTAATTTGGAACGTCCATTTATGTGATAAGGATGCTTTGGCAGTGATTTAGATGCAAACCTCAAAGGAAGTATATTACGAAGCCAACACTTCTAGATGTGATTAATTACCTACGCTCGATATACAAAGGATATTACGTAGTCGAATTGAGAGAAATATAATATGACGATTAATTTTTTGGAACTGGCTATGACGTAATATTAGGTGTTGAGAATTCAAAGATTTGTAAATTGTTTGTAGAATAATTATCACAGAAACCATGTTTGGTCTTTATAATAGATAGTAAAGCAAACTTGTCAGTATTTTTCTTATTTATACCTACAGAAGTGTATTGGAATCTATTTTTTTCAGCCGCAGTTGTGTCGGTGTATGGTGTCATATTTACTTATTTTTCCTTCATTGTGTAATAATGCTTAAATTATTTTTTAAAAAAAGTTCTGTAACTATCTAAAAAAATATGTACATATTTACTTTAGGTATAGCAATACAATAATTTCATTTCATTATAGGGATCAATGTCAATAAAGAAATTATGTAATTTTTGAAATTATATTTTTTCTGACTTATTTCCCGTATTAGGTATACCAAAACATTGAACTGTAACTAATTAGATTTTATCCTGATCTCTTGCCCTGATCTTAATTTCTCTGCAGTCATCTTCTCTGCGTACGGCTGCAAGCGACGGCCCGTGCACGTGTTCTATCGTACGACGGCGCTAGAGTACGGCTACTATCCACCCACTTGGCACACCGTACCCTCTGATCTCTTGCTATTTCTGTGCAGTCATCTTCTCTGCGTACGGCTGCAAGCGACGGCCCGTGCACGTGTTCTATCGTACGACGGCGCTAGAGTACGGCTACTATCCACCCACTTGGCACACCGTACCCTCTGATCTCTTGCTATTTCTGTGCAGTCATCTTCTCTGCGTACGGCTGCAAGCGACGGCCCGTGCACGTGTTCTATCGTACGACGGCGCTAGAGTACGGCTACTATCCGCCCACTTGGCATACCGTACCCTCTGATCTCTTGTTATTTCTCTGCAGTCATCTTCTCTGCGTACGGCTACAAGCGACGGCCCGTGCACGTGTTCTATCGTACGACGGCGCTGGAGTACGGCTACTATCCACCCACTTGGCACACCGTACCCTCTGATCTCTTGTTATTTCTGTGCAGTCATCTTCTCTGCGTACGGCTGCAAGCGACGGCCCGTGCACGTGTTCTATCGTACGACGGCGCTGGAGTACGGCTACTATCCGCCCACTTGGCATACCGTACCCTCTGATCTCTTGTTATTTCTCTGCAGTCATCTTCTCTGCGTACGGCTACAAGCGACGGCCCGTGCACGTGTTCTATCGTACGACGGCGCTAGAGTACGGCTACTATCCGCCCACTTGGCACACCGTACCGACTGAGTTCCATCCACTGAGTCAGCGATTCAGTGAGAAGCTCTACAAGGCCGGCATGTTCAGGAATCACTCACTGAATACCGTGGTTGACAGATACCACGATAAGATCATGTACTAAACAGCAGTGTCAGGCGCGTAGGAAGGGGGGGGGGGATGTGGGGAAATCTCCCCACCCCTCTGATTCAATTCCCCTTCCTATGTTCTTATTCATTTATATGGCAAGATAAAAATATGATCAAAAAGTGTTAAAATCACGTAGAAATGTATCAAATTCATGCCTGCAATTGAAAAAATTTCCGGGGCTGTGCGCCCCAGACCCGCATTTCGCTGGGGGGCCCTCCCCCCATACACCCCATTGTCTTTGTAGCTACTAGTATTTCCAATTTTCCTAGTTTTGTATTAATAACTCATTTTAGTACCTAAATACAAATTGATTGTTAAACTTTATAAAATGTTCCACCAATTATGGAGGAACTCAACACTTTACCTTTCAAATACCTAGTATAGGTATTCAAATAAAGTGCATTGTACAGTACCGTTTGAAAGTTTTGAATTTCTTAGAAAGAAAATTAATAATAAATTATAAAACTATTCTCAAAGTTCACAAAATAGCTCCCTACTGGAATTTACGGGGAAAATCAATTTTCCCCTTGTGACTATCGTATTCTTCGAACTTTTTGGGATTAGGAATTCAGGAAAGATTCAGATTAAAAGTAACATACATTAACTACAATATCTATTCTACATTTCCTCTTTACTGTTAGGAAAATGTAATAATATTCTACATAAATCCATGTAAGATTACATTGTCAACATGTATGTAATAATAATATTATAGCTACATGTAAGGCATTGAACATATTTCACTCACACTTTACACTGACAAGCAATTCATTCAAACATTAACACAATTGCTTTCTTTCTCTCTCTCTCTCTTCACATGCTCGAGCATTACCTAAATATGCTCTCTTTCTAACATATTCGTTGTTAAGTTGCTAAACCATAGAGATACCATTTTTATCAGAGAAATGCAACTTCAATTACTGCATCTATAAAGCAGTAACGCACAAATATTCATTGATGAATTATTATTAAGAAATACTCTTAAAATCAAAATGGCGACTGTTATTTTTCAAGATGGCTGCGGATAATCTTCGGTTGCTATCGAAAATGCATTATTCTAATTTGAATTTAGTATCTCCATAGTTACACTATTATTGTAAATGTAAATTTTTATTGTTATATTGTATTGTACTATTGTTATAAATAGCTGAATATGTAGATTTTATGTAACCAGTATTTTGAATTATACTGTCCACCTTTACCAAAAAAAAACTAGTTAATTTATAGATACCTATTTCATGTTAAAGTTTCTACATTTTCTTGAATTTATTTATAATATTTCTGTTTGCATTCGGTAAATATTTGAAACGAACAAAAAGTTTTATGCAGTTTGGGTGAAATATTTGAACTTTCCTCTTAGGCCGTCCAAATTCATGAAACTCCAAAATAATTCAAATATTGCATCATTTAGACACAATATTTAGAGCAACATGGCTGTTTACTTAGCTATATAAGGAAACAGACAATGTGTTTATTATACATACCAAATTGAAATGACTTTTGAGTTTTGCACACTCGAATGTAGGTCACTTTTACTGCTGAATTTTACACAAACTTTCCAATAAACAGTTTATTAACTAATTCATAATATTGAATTAAATTAATTGTATTTCACTGAAAAACAACGATCCAAAGCTTAAATGCAAAGCTTAAAAAAAATTACTTAAATTTAACTAAATTTTATTCAAATATTTTGCAATATGCCAGGGGTATGCACAGTACTAATCGAGAATTAAAGTTGGAGTACAATTTGAGTCCTAAATGCATTTGTTGAACACCCTGCATCGTGCCCAAACATAATATGTATCTGTTCACAAAATTCGATTTATTTTACACACAAAAAAATATCATCATAAATTTACAATAAATTGTATTGCTACATGTTACATCCCGAAGTATGTTGTATATTAGTTAGTAGATATTTATGAAATATTGTCATTGTAATGTATATTGAAACATTTAGAGGAATGAGAATAGCCGTTGGAACAAAGTGACACTATGCTATGATTTATTAGTTCGAATCAGTGTAGGTATTCCTCAAAAACGTTCCATTTTTTAAAATCGACGATCTTGTTTAAAAATTCGAATGTTCTGAAGTTTAAATTGAAGTTAGAAGGAAATATATCAAATACGTCCAAGATTGTGGTTGTTTTTTTAAGTTTATTGCTATTTTGAAACATTCTTGCATCCTAAGTGTTGTTTGATTTTTGGAACTTGTTTAAGAAATGAGAGCAGAAACATAAATGACAATTCATTTCTTAGGAAAATATGTGTAGGTTTCAAAAGTTAGGCAAACTGTATCTGATTGAGCTATCAGAAGACAGTGGTTAATGTTATTTTCCATAAGAAATGAAAACAAGATGGCAGATGTATTTCAAAAAGTAACGTTTTTGAATTTTGCTTCTTGATGAAGTTTCATTCCACAGAGAAAGCACACATATTTACCAATTCGAAAGCTATTCAGTCCCTAATCTACATAGACAAGTTATTACATATAAGAGCTTTAGGTAACTTTTATGTAACCATTTGTTAGGTTATGTTCGGCATATGTGTATACATTTATAATTAATAAATAATCATCACTGCCTTCCAGATACCAGAAACTTCTTCTAATTAATCAATCTTACTACAGGCAGTGTAGCGTCCGGTTTTCCAACATGGTTACCAACGTTGAAACTATCTAAAAGAACAGATTTTAGAATTCATAATGGAACGTTTTTGAAACAACCAATCAAAGGCGTCGATTGGATGATTTCAAATCGTTCCATTAATGAAATATGAATTGTGTATAACCTGTTCTAGAAACGTAGACCCAAACTCGAAATGATTCAAGTTAAAGTTTAAGTCCCCTGATCAAAACACTCAGGAATACCATAGCATACAAGCAAATGACGTCAAATTATTAATTAACAACATTTGTAAAACAACGTCACTTGCCAGTATGCTACATAAGAACTAACATTCAATTTACTAATATTTACAAAATATCTTCATATTATTGCTGCAGCTATGGCATGTAGTACGTTTTCTACTAAAGAAATAAGTAAGTCTACATTCGTAAGTTACTATACAGAGAATTGATTTCACTAATTTTATTAATATTGTCAATCTATGCAAGCAAACCTTAGAGAATTAATAAAATGAATAACATGAAATAAAATATATTATCTCAATTATTAATAATGATAATCTATACACTGTCAATGTAATGTGTGATTTCAAAATATTGAATTATATCTAATGGATCAAAAATAACATTTTAAAAGAATACCTACCAACGGGTCCTAAAAATCAATTGAACAACACATCGTCGGTGCCTAGCCGAAAGGGTATATCTAGTGACATCTTTTGGCAAATCGACGACAACACAAAAAAATATAATATTTTTAAGTGAAAATACGATGATGCAGTGAATTTTGAACAACCATAAATTGTTCGAAATTTTTATATAAATTGGAACAAAATGTTTCAGTTGTATATATAACTGCATAACAACATATTTTTACATTCAGATTTTTTGCGATTTTCAAGAAAACCAAATTTCCAGGATATTACTGACTTTGAAATGTTGTTAATTGATCCAGCAGATAAACTTCAAAAATTTTAAATCACACAGTTAGCTAATTGTAAACAATATGATTGAGCTGACAGATGCGAAGAAAAAGCATTCCCACACATTCGTCAATAACATGTTCCAATATTATCAAATTTTGACAATTCAAAAATCAACAACGTATAATATGAGATATGTTTTCTGTTTCGATTCGCATAATTCTTTCATCGTCCATATTTTTCCTCAGAAAATTTAAAATGATTTAAATTTTAATACTGACTGATATTTCCGTATTCCTAAAATAATTTAAATTAATAAATAACAATAACATTTTGTTACAACGTTTCCTTATCACTTGAGTATTGCAATATAACATCAATAGCCAAACATTTACTTGTTTATTGTATAGTTTGATTCTTATAATTACACTAATTAATTAGCATTATTTTATTATTATTGTTGATGTTACTGAATTCATTACAACAATCAATATTATTATTAATATTTTTCTGAACTCACACCTCCATCAATTTTTTTTATTTTCACACATTCTTTTTTTAATCTAAATCCATTTTTTTTTTAAATTTAGTATGTATTGGTAAATTTTGCTGAGAGTACCTAACGTTGTTTTTGTATATCATTTTGATTCAGCAAAATGATAAAATTATATTAAATACACAATACATGAATGTATACAATTTCCATTTAAAAAGTTTCAAATTTTAGTAACATTCAATACTTTAACATGAGACTAAAAAGTCTGTCCAAAGATGTGGATGTATACTTGAAAAAGATGTCGCAATTCAAATCTTTCAGCATTCTCTTCCATTGGTATGACCAGAGGCGTGCGGGATGTTGAAGCTAGGGTATGCAGTGCCTAGGTAGGCGGGATTTTACACCGAGCTTCGCATTTTCAACTTACTTCTGTTTGTCAAAGAAGTAGGTATTCACCACACGCATCTTTCAAAGTCCATTCCCGAATCAAAATCCTTCGACTATTTTAAGTGATGTTTTCGATCGCTATTCCTTGGAAGAGAGTAAACGTGACATCATCTAACCTAAACTAATCTAATTTGTGGTATCCCTGTTTTCTTATGTTGTCTTAGTAACTAATACTCAATTGTTGTGCGTGCATTTAACTGCATTTGCACAAACATGTCAAAATTCTGAACAAGAACAACCTGACGTGTGTAAGTTATTTGTGTTTAAGTTACCAACAATTTTGTAACTTTGGATAGGTTAAACATGGAGTAAAAGTAACTTGTAACTCTTCATTTTGGTTCATCATTCTTTTATCTCAATTCCGAGCAATTTTCAACAAGAGGTCTGTTCGTTCGGCGTACAGTGACATAAATATGTTCTCATAGATACTTAACCCTTATGGCTCTTACGCTTAAGGGTGAGTAGTGCAGCAATTCGACCTTAGTGGTGAATGGCAATGTAGTCGCGATATTCTTCGGCCTAAGAACAGACCTAAGGCCATGTTATTGTTTAATTTATAAGTTTGTTTGTTGGTTTTTGAAAGAATCTCTTCGGCGAATTGTGTGTGGGTTGATAAATAAAATTTCCGCAGCAGATAAGTCAAACAAATCTACAAATGGAAACAAACATAACAAGCTCTCCGGTTTGTCTAATGTCTGTACATTCTCTGCGGATATTCCGATCTCATTAAATGAAGAAAAGTAAAATACTAGTTTCAGTTTTAGAACGCCGAGAATAATATTTTTCATATTTAATGAATGTCTCACCACTTTTTCAAGCACTCCCTTAGACTCTTTGTTCTCCTCTACTGTTCTTCGTCGATGGCATTCTGTACATGAATAATGGTCTTCCATTTACGAAAAATAGAATGTTCATTGACTGGTAAAGCTCACTGATCTCCATACTTCCACTTCTTTGCGAGGATTGCGCATTGAATCCCTTCAGCATTTGTCCCAGTGAAGCCGAAAATTCATTTGAAAAATGTTCTTAAATATTCTTCAAGGTCTGCAATTTATAACAGCCTTTTACACGATCGGAATCATTTCTAAAATAATTTTGCATCAACTGAATTATTACATTAGTCATTAGTTAACTAGTTAATTAACACGATTTAGTTTCATTAGACGGAACAGGTTGGGTGAGTGGTTAATGCTCTGAGCTTGTATTCCGGAGGCCCGGGTTCGATTCCTGCGGCCGTCCTTCCTGACTGGGGTTTTTTCGTGGTTTTCCCTTAGTCGACAGGCAAATTCTGGGAAGGTACCCTACTAATAGGCCACGACCGCCTCCTTCCCACCTTCCATCCTTACCCACTCTTCACCATCATCTCCCAATCATCATCATAATCATTCATCCGTCGCCATTAGCCTCGCTGCAGAACAGTGCAACGTTAAGCCCCAGACAAAAAAATATAGTTTCATTAGTTATAATTTGTTATAAATCCACAAAGTTATTACAGCGGCGACATAGAAAATGTTGACTTCACTCGCATAGCATCGATAAGCAATCCACGTGTTATATATCAGTGACAGTGGTTATGCTGCAACGGTTTGATTTTTTCTCCATTGTATGATATACTTTGGAAATAGTTGCCATCCTTCGAAGGACAGGAGAATTGGAACCAAGAGAGTGCTTGCAGAAGGGGTTATTTCTTTTTGTAGTGTAATTCAGAATCAGAAACAGTAACTTGTCAAGCATTTTTCTTCAAACCATTGGAATGATACTTTATTGGTTTTGCCTAATTGAGTTTGATTCTTCTGGAACGATGTTTAACAAGATACTCATAGACATTTGGACGTCTTATCAAGACGTATTAATGCGACTTATTCTCGATCTACATATCGCCGAAGATCCCCGCGAACGTCTTGCGAAGATTCTTCATGGTGTCTTCGGTATCCTCGCCGGTGCCAGTGGGCTGCTGTTGGCTCTGAGAACCCTGACGTGCGAACACCGACGTGCGTTGTTGCGGGTCGTCGGGACGCCTCGCGGCGCCGGCTGGCTGACCGACGGCGGCGCTTGACGTGCTGGACTGAGACGCTAAGAAGAGAGAAGAGAGGGTGAGAGAGAGATAGGAGCAAGGCGCGTCTTTTCGAACTTCGACAGCAAACTGCTCGGCTGGAACTCGAAGTCTACTGGGAAATTAAGTGATTTGAACGGAAGAAAATCGTTGCAAAAGTTTCTTTCGCTCTTTGATGTCCT
The DNA here is from genome assembly GCA_934045905.1 of Leuctra nigra. Lineage (NCBI taxonomy): Eukaryota > Metazoa > Arthropoda > Insecta > Plecoptera > Leuctridae > Leuctra > Leuctra nigra. The sequence goes on along the minus strand of OW203772.1, from coordinate 13,289,535 downwards.
TTAAAATGCTTAAATTAAAGAATTAGTATTCAAAACTACACAATTTACGGATTGAATCAAAACATATTTATAAAAATGTCTTCCGGTTCATCATTATTAAATTTAAATTTTTAAGTCACCAGATTTCCCCCAATGGATTTACTTCCATTCGTTATTTCGTTTAAAAACCAATTTTAATTCTTTGAGTGATCTTTAAACTTCAAATGACTATGATTCCTTGATACAAGGAACGTCTTGTCTCTAAATGTAGTTTATTATTACGTAAAAATTAAGTTGTGTCCTATAAAACATTACCAAATTTTGGTTATGATTAGTTTTACGTAGTTAAAAATCATGTCATTGTAGTTTAACAATCATTTTCTGGAGTTTAATCGCTATCTTAAACTGAGTGACGGTAGCACTTGCATTGGGTTTGGGTTTTGGTTGGGGGGGGGGTCTAGGGGGGAGGGCAATAATACTAACAGACAAGCAACTGTAAACAGCCCTTTATTTTGACGACAGTTTCGTCGCTACAATTTGACAACATTGATACATTTAACATCAAGAAGTTATAAACAGTTAGTAATTTGAACACATAGGTGACAGTGTTTTGTAGTTAGGGGAGAAAAATGGCCCCCCGAAAAATTCCCAAATTCCAAACCCATAATGCGAGTGCTTAAGATCACTAGAGAAGAGCAACTTACAGTGTTCTAATGAAAATCACAACAGGCAGGGAAATATCGGCGTGCATTTCTGAATGATTTTCAAAATAAGTTAAAATTGCTTGAGATTTTTGGGGCCCTATTCTTTAAAGTTGAAATTCCCGATTCTGCTGGAATCCGATTCGTTGCAATGTTAATCTTTATGACAGTGAATTGGATTCTAGCAGAATTTAGAGCTTTAAAATTATATAATAGGTCTATCTATTTGTATTGAAAACTACGGTTCAAGTTATGGCAAAACGAAACGATTTGTTAATTTTTTACGTTTTTATATCTTTATTTTGAATTTTAATATTGTTTTATAAACTGTTGTTTTGATTAAGTATTCAATTTTGTTATTTTAATTTGTGTTTTCTACCAAATTCTTTATGTTCCTATTGTTGAATATTAATTTGCAAAATCACATATTAATTTTTGTATTATTCAGTCATGAAAAACCATAACACTTTTAACTAGAAGTGCGAAGAAGATGTTTAATCTGACATGTTTTGCTGAATAATTACAAGAAACTGTAAATAAATAAATCAAAATATGTATGGCTGGTTCTGGTTTCTAAAATAGTTTACATACGGAATACCGAATGAATTTCCAGATATCTATTGAGATACAACAAAATTTATTTTGAATTCGAAAGATACTCAAAATTCGATGTTTTATAATTCTTTATATAATTTCTAACAAGTACTTACAGAATAAAAACTGAAGTTCATCATTGTGTTCTTTTATAAAATATTTATAGATTTAATCATTCTAATATTGTACGTTTCCAGGATTTTTAATAATTTAAGTAAAATTAGCGTTCATTTTCATTGAATTGTGCTCTTGTGTATAATACAATATTGTGTGATATGAATAATATTAATAAATATCATTGTTATAAATGTTGAAGTATTATTTCAGCTATCAGAATAGTTCTAAATTCTGAGATATATCATTGAGTTACAGGTGGTTTAACAAGTGAAGAGATTAAACAAAAAATATCTCTTGAGAGGTATACAGATATGGTGCAGGTGTGATTCAGGAGGTGCAGATATGGTGCAGGTGTGATTCAGGAGGTGCAGATATGGTGCAGGTGGGATTAAGGAGGTGCAGATATGGTGCAGGTGGGATTCAGGAGGTACAGATATGGTGCAGGTGTGATTCAGGAGGTGCAGATGTGGTGCTGGTGTGATTCAGGAGGTGCAGATGTGGGGCAGGTGGGATTCAGGAGGAGCAAATATGGTGCAGTGGGATTCAGGATGGACATATATGGTGCAGGTGGGATTCAGGAGGTGCAAATATGGTGCAGTGGGATTCAGGAGGTGCAAATATGGTGCAGGTGGGATTCAGGATGGACATATATGGTGCAGGTGGGATTATTTACTTAAATATATCTCTAATTAATCAAGTATACATTTATAACATACTGATGAAGAGTGAAGATCACTCTTTCAATAAGAATAGTTCATCTTATAGTGTAATTTGTAAAATCTCTGTGGGTGTCTAAGTATAAAGTTGTTAAGAAACCATTAGTCATCAAGTAACTATAAGTATTAATTTCTCCATCTGGGTGATTCAAAGTGTTGCGTAATTGTGATGTGTAGACTATAGAGCGTATAATATGTGATATTCTGTCTTAGTTATACTGCGAGATTACGAGATATTGGGAATATAATATACATAAAAGGCTCCATGGGGTAGTTTTATACATTTTTACAACTTACAAGTTGTCAGAAGTTCAGATCAACCGAGGTTCAAAGTTGACATTTTAAAACTAAATTTTGAAACAAGTACCTCACCCCTGAGTCGTTTATGTATTGTTATTGTAGAATATTATGTCCCTTATTATCGTGGTACCGAGAGAATTGAAATGGTTAAGTTTTATTCAGATATGTGTGGTGATTTCCCGAACTTGAAGATATGTCAAAGGGATAACATCTTTGAGCAAAATTAATAGATTTTCTACTAATAACTACAAAATCCTTCGCACGGAAAAGATGAACACTCTGTCCCAAGCTGCACAATTACCTACGCGTTCTCTTCGGGGTTTTACATCCATTGAAAGGTTCAAGTAGACGAAATAGTCGAGTTTATTAGATTTAGCCTTCCGTGAATTTAAATGAAAAGTATTAAGTTCTTATTTAGTAGATCTGAAGAACATAAGAGCTCAGAGTCAGTCGAGAATTCTTTTTACCACTTTCCTTGATTTCATTACTTCTTTCTGTTTCGTATTGGATTTCGTCTTTTTGTGAGCGACTCGTGAAAAAGAAAAGAAATTACAAAGACAGAATAAAATAGGATGCTAGATTAAATTAAGATAGGAACAGTGTATGTTTTGTAAAAAAAGGATACTGATTAAGGTTCTCTAATTAATTTAGGAAGACGGTTATTCAGCAACTAAGAACCAATCTAATTACATTCACTTTGACAAACTCATGGTAATCTATCCGTTTTCAAACACGTTCCAATTAAAATGTCGGCAATGTTTGTAGATAAGTAATTGTAGACGTGCCTGAAAGATTAGTGCGGGCAGATTCGGTTGTGTCTTGCATAGATAACATAACTTCTTCTCCATCATCATGCATGCAGCGGAATAACTATTTCAGATCAGAAGATATGATAAATCAATTCACCCCTTAATATTGGAACATAATCGTGTTCGTATTTCCCGCGCGAGAACGTGATTGGTCTAATGCATGCTGACGACAGTGCGGTGCTGCGGCTGGAGGCTGAACCTTCTCTTGGCAGCCGCCGTCATACCCTGTAGAGCTGCCGTCACCACGTGACCTGTATACCATACCAAGTTATACCATTACAAATGTATTACTGTTTTGAAGTCAACATAAGAACACTATTAAATTAGTGTGTTTTTTACAAACGTATTTACAGTCAAATGTCACAAAGATCAAAACATTTTATATCAAATATCGACTGCAAATTGAACAGATTTGCCGACTGTGGGACCCGAACCCACGTCCCTAAATTTCCGGTCCAGTGATCAAACCACTGAGCTAAGCTGCTGCTTTTTTATAATAATTTATAAATAATTTCATAACTTTCTTTGGCTGGTATTACTACATTTTTAAAAGCTCTAAATATTAAAATAGTATTTTTGTGTTCTTTCAAAAAGGAATTAAAAGCGTACTTTCTATTTTGTCCTGTATCACAGAGACGAGCATAGATGTAAAGATCCATATAATAATATAAACAAGTCCATAAAACTGGAGGCCACGAAAACGAGGAAAATCCCCGTAAAATTTCAAAATGTCCAGTAAACAAAGAAGCATTGGATTCGTTCGCATGCCGTCATCCCGATAAGTTATCCACTCTCCTGTATCTGCTTCCCCGATGTTCCTGCAAGAGCGAACTGTCAGTCCTAGGTCGACGATGACTCTTACCTTGCGAGTCCCTGCGCGGCTGTTGCTGCCCGTGCGACGGTGACCCCCCGGGCGGTCCGACGGGCGCTGCGGGGTCGCTCAGCCCCGACAGGGGACGAGTCACGTCCTCGGTAGGACTGACCACGACGCCCCCGACGTTTTGGCTGGACACTGACGATCTGGATGTCGCTTTGGTCATCCCGCCAGGACGAGTTGTCGCCTGGGGAACACATTCTGTGTCAGTCTAACTTTATGTCACTTCGGCATGAAGATGGATGGACCATAGACATTTATACTCACTAAATGTCTATGGATGGACATTCCGGAAACGTCAACACGAAACTTATCAATACATTTGTCTCATTTCGAAATCAAAATAAGTGACTCGATTCCGTCTCATGATATCTTGACAGAAGAACTACATGTTTTAATTCGATTACACTTAAGTTTACGTCCAGATTGCTTCTGGATCAAAATTGATTTCAAAGTGTCCTAAAACCAAAAAACTCCTAGGATGGGGGGCCCCCACACCCCCCTCACCCGTAAAATATTGTTTTCCTTGCCTTTCCCCCGCCTGGCAGAAATCCTGCGGACGCCCATGCAAAGAACTACTATTACCTGCTGTAAATCTTTAAGAATTCGTGTAATGCGATAAGAATTCAGTTTGAAGTGGAGGCGCTCGCTCCGTACGCGACATTAATTAGATTTGGATCAATCTGGTCCCAAGTTGCAAGACGACTTCGACTCACCTGCATTCTATGAGCCACGATCTCTGCTATCTGCCGTCTGTCCTCATCCTGACTGTCTCCCATGAGCGTGTCATTGACCTCTATGATGTACTCCCTGTCGTCCTTGCCGACGAGGATCTCAAGTCTCTCACCTGCATTCTATGAGCCACGATCTCTGCTATCTGCCGTCTGTCCTCCTCCTGGCTGTCTCCCATGAGCGTGTCATTGACCTCTATGATGTACTCCCTGTCGTCCTTGCCGACGAGGATCTCCAGTCTCTCACCTACATTCTATGAGCCACGATCTCTGCTATCTGCCGTCTGTCCTCCTCCTGGCTGTCTCCCATGAGCGTGTCATTGACCTCTATGATGTACTCCCTGCCGTCCTTGCCGACGAGGATCTCACCTGCATTCTATGAGCCACGATCTCTGCTATCTGCCGTCTGTCCTCATCCTGACTGTCTCCCATGAGCGTGTCATTGACCTCTATGATGTACTCCCTGCCGTCCTTGCCGACGAGGATCTCACCTGCATTCTATGAGCCACGATCTCTGCTATCTGCCGTCTGTCCTCATCCTGACTGTCTCCCATGAGCGTGTCATTGACCTCTATGATGTACTCCCTGCCGTCCTTGCCGACGAGGATCTCCAGTCTCTCACCTGCATTCTATGAGCCACGATCTCTGCTATCTGCCGTCTGTCCTCATCCTGGCTGTCTCCCATGAGCGTGTCATTGACCTCTATGATGTACTCCCTGCCGTCCTTGCCGACGAGGATCTCCAGTCTCTCACCTGCATTCTATGAGCCACGATCTCTGCTATCTGCCGTCTGTCCTCCTCCTGGCTGTCTCCCATGAGCGTCAGCGCGCTGTCATTGACTTCGATGATGTATTCCCTGCCGTCCTTGCCGACGAGGATCTCCAGTCTCTCACCTGCATTCTATGAGCCACGATCTCTGGTATCTGCCGTCTGTCCTCCTCCTGGCTGTCTCCCATGAGCGTGTCATTGACCTCTATGATGTACTCCCTGCCGTCCTTGCCGACGAGGATCTCACCTGCATTCTATGAGCCACGATCTCTGCTATCTGCCGTCTGTCCTCCTCCTGGCTGTCTCCCATGAGCGTCAGCGCGCTGTCATTGACTTCGATGATGTATTCCCTGCCGTCCTTGCCGACGAGGATCTCCAGAGCGCAGAGGTCGAGACCGCCGAACACCTCGGACACCTCGTCGATCCAGACCTTGTAGCGGTCGGTCATCTGGATCTGCTCCAGGATCGCCGAGCCGGTGTTCGTCTTCCAGTTGCCGGAGATGGACTTGCGCCTGGAGGAAGAAGAATTTTGTCGAAGTTCGACCAAATTATAGAAACAAATCCTTATTGATGGCGGATGTTCAAAGATTCATATAATGTCTTGTATAAAGCTGGGTCCACATAGACCGTTTTTGCGTTTTCCGTTATTTCTTACCGACCAATCACAAGTACAGAAAATGCTCAAGGGAGACTTGTGATTGGTTTATAGAAAAAACGGAAAACGCAAAACGCAAAAACGATCTATGTGGACTCAGCCTTGCAACTCTCGACTTATAATGAATTTTCAATTTTATGAGGAAATTTGAACACCGGAGTTAAAGGACAATTACTTAGATTTTGATTTCTAACTTATAAAATGATGGAGGTATACCTAAGTATGTATAAAAATGTAATTAAATACCTTAAGCCCCATTTACACGGTAAAATTTCCTGTAAAATCTTTTATAAAATCTTTTCGTAAAATCTTTTACATAAATAGAACATGTTTTATATCATAAAAGGTTTTACACAACCCTTTTTGAGCGAGCGTAGCGAGCGTAGCGAGCGTCTCCTTTCGGCTCATTTGGCACGGACCTCTGTTTTTTTGTTTTTTTTTGTTTTTTTTTGTTTTTTTTTCTGTTGGGTGAGGCTGTACAGGTCAGAGTTTTTCTTCGATCGATCTGAAATTTTGCACACATGTAGAGACAACCTTTTCTGTTTGCAGGCCCCAAATTTTTTTTAAATCCATTCATTGGTTAAAATTGAAATAAACATCTCCTGATAGGTTGTAAAATGAAAATGGTATTCGATAAATCTGATCAAATTCATATTTTGGCTATACAGGTCAGAGTTTTACTTTGATCTAGCTGAAATTTTGCACACATGTAAAACCAACCTTCTCTGTTTGCAGACCATAATTTTTTTGAAATCCATTAATTGGTTAAAATTTAAATAAATATCTCCTGATAGGCTGAAAAATGAAAACGGTCTTCGATAATTCAGATCAAACTCATATTTTGCATGATCATTAAGACCAACATTGTCTCTTATTTTACAAAATTTCATCCCAATCAGTTAAGAACGTATGAACTTATTAACATTTTTAATATCTGTCAGTAATGAAGTATCAAAATGAATGTTTTCCAGTGCCAATTGGATTGAATCTGATTTGTTTTATTTTAACCAGGGTTCTTAGATGCTTAGATGTTATTTTCAAGTTTCAATGAAAAGCATAATAATATGTTGTGTTGATTGAGTTATCATATTTCAATTCAATATGGATGTATATGTTTTCTGTGCTTGTGTACGCATTTCCGGTTCGAGAATTTGCATGTCCCCGTGCTCGCTCACCAACGCGTTACACTGAGCGTTTTCCTAGTACAAAACATTTTACGAAGATTTTACCATCAAATTGGCTTGTTACATGGTAAAATTTCTTTTACGAAAAGATTTCATAAAAGATTTTACAGGAAATTTTACCGTGTAAATGGGGCTTTAGTTTCCAATGCACAGGTTTAAGTTAGAATCTATCGGCGGAAAATAGTTTAAATCTAATTTTTGCTAGGAAAATTACTGTGTTTTTTCACCTCGCCATGTCAATGATAGGGCAAACTCACATTTATAAAATAATATATCTCAAAAATTAGTTCGGCTTGCACACTTTTTCTTGTGTTTATGGTGCACAAGGAAATTATCTATTAAATAAGCACTATAGTTCAGTTATCTGTCGCTTGCTGCCTCGTGTCTACGTCACTCACATGAACGCCTTGTAGTTAGGCCCGATCTTCTGCACGTGCACGTCGTACTTGGCGTCGATGTACGGCTCGGTCGTACAGTACTGGTTGCTGACGGCGACCACAGAGGCGAGGTCCTGGTAGTCGGCGATGGTGTCGCATTTCACCTTGCCGAGGCCGTTGTGAGCGTGGCCGATCTTGAAGACCACGGGGAACCGCGACGAGCTCAACTGTAAGAGAGGGTCAACACGTGTAGGAGGCGATCAGACAAGAGGCAGAGGGTCAACACTTGTAGGAGGCGATCAGACAAGAGGCAGAGGGTCAACACTTATAGGAGGCGATCAGACACAAGGAAGAGGGTCAACACGTGTAGGAGGCGATCAGACAAGAGGCAGAGGGTCAACACTTGTAGGAGGCGATCAGACAAGAGGCAGAGGGTCAAAACGTGTAGGACGCGATCAGACAAGAGGCAGAGGGTCAACACTTATAGCTTCTTACCTCTATGCTTATAGGAGGCGATCAGACACAAGGAAGAGGGTCAACACTTGTAGAAGGCGATCAGACAAGAGGCAGAGGGTCAACATTTGTAGGAGGCGATCAGACAAGAGGCAGAGGGTCAACACTTGTAGGAGGCGATCAGACAAGAGGCAGAGGGTCAACACTTATAGGAGGCGATCAGACACAAGGAAGAGGGTCAACACTTGTAGGAGGCGATCAGACAAGAGGCAGAGGGTCAACATTTGTAGGAGGCGATCAGACAAGAGGCAGAGGGTCAACACTTGTAGGAGGCGATCAGACAAGAGGCAGAGGGTCAACACTTGTAGGAGGCGATAAGACAAGAGTCAGAGGGTCAACATTTGTAGGAGGCGATCAGACAAGAGGCAGAGGGTCAACACTTGTAGGAGGCGATCAGACAAGAGGCAGAGGGTCAACATTTGTAGGAGGCGATCAGACAAGAGGCAGAGGGTCAACACGTGTAGGAGGCGATCAGACAAGAAGCAGAGGGACAACACTTGTAGGAGGCGATCAGACTAGAGTCACAGGGTCAACATTTGTAGGAGGAGATATGTCCGACCTTGGGACACAAGGCAAAGGACCAACATTTGTAGGAGGCGATCAGACAAGAGTCAGAGGGTCAACATTTGTAGGAGGCGATCATGCAGTGACCAATTGGAACGGAGGATAAAGATGTATAAAGAAATGCGATGAAGGATACAAAATTTGCACGAGTTCACCCCACGTGATTTTTTTTTAGCTATGCATATTTCTAAAGCGCGAATTGAATTTTTTGCTTCAAAACACTCTCTATAATATTCTTTTATCTTCCTGTTAAACAGGGGGAGGGGGGAGGGGTAATTAAGCCAATTACTCCTTGTATGAACAAACATTTATTAGTTTTTATTCTTATATCTTCAAGTATATTTGAATAATTATTTCATACTCTAAATTATCTTTGTATCGCCCTGAAGGAAGTAAATGATATCCAGCCGAAATGTTGGATAAGATAAATAAAATGTAGTTCAAAAGCACGAACTTATTGGTATCATAATGATTTATTAATTAATTTTGATATTTAATTGAAGAATTCTGTACCTCAGAGGTAGAAGGCTGAAAGTCCATTTGAATTATTCTTGAGGTGAGCTCATAAACCAGTAACTCCGCTTTAATCAAATCATATTTGTAAAGGTGACATCAATTATTGTGTAAGAAAATACTTTAATATACCTGTATTTGTTGACATCAGTCAGAAACCAGTTGAAAGAACTGGATTACATCATTCATAAAGTTTGCTACGCAAAATTAAGAAAATTGACTTTGGTATTCTTTATGAGGTACAGAACAGAAATAAATGTTCAATCACAGTGTAATCCTCAGAAGTAATGACGTATTAGCACAATAGAATATCACTCAGCGCGTCAATTACTAAGGGTGAGGTTGCTATGTATCACAGGGCATTGCCATTTAAAGACGTCACCATATCCACAGATGGTCAACACATAGTTGATGGTCACGTCACTGTTCATGCGTCACAATTACTGAGTAGTCAGTTAGTGATGTCATAGCTGCAGATCAACTTCATTGGAAACATAATATATTTCATGGCCAAGGTCTTCGTTATGTTTGTGTACTTATCTTTATATTTGACCCCGGGATTAATAAATTCGTACCACCAGTGAAAGTAATATTAAAGACTCGCATAAAATGTTAATTGCTTTTTACAGATTTTAGTTTCAAAAGTTGACTTTTGGTATAGAACTTTTGTATTTATACATATTTATAACACTATGGAAAATATAATTCAAGAAATTGTGAATTTTGTGTGGATTCTGTTCCCTCTTCCCCCCCCCCCCCCCCCCCCCCCCCTTCTTTCCACGGCATTTTCGTGGATTATTCGAACGGCAAAGGAAGACTAATTTCCACTAAAAAGCAAATATGATGCCTTAATAGTTAATACACACGATTAAGTAATTTATTTGCTTTTTTATAGTCAATAATGAGGGATTTAACTTGACTTTTATATATATTTTTTTATACCGGGTGGCGCAAAAAAATCACCCTGATTGAGAGGTCACTATATCGAAACTATTATAGGATATTTGTACACTTATTAGAAAACATACCAAAATTTAATATGTGCATGTTTCAAAAACATTACTGTAGTAGGAAAAAAGTTACAGCTGTTCAAATTTGGTTGTCAAAATATTGATTATACGGAGGTCAAATAGCGCGCGTCCAGAAAACTTCCAATGGCAGGGACGCTGTTTCTTCAAAACTACGTACGATATCAAGCTGAAAATTTCAAATTATATTGAAAATATGTTAAGATCGATTGTGTACAAATTTCAACCAATATCAATATATGGAACGAAAGTTATGGAATCTTGAAGTTGAGCTTGAAGACTGAATAGTGGGGGAAAAAAGAATCCTATCTACAATAGTTTTGATATAGTGGCCTCTCAATCAGGGTGTTTTTTTTTGCGCCACCCGGTATATTTTGTGACATTATTTAATAAGATTGTTTATTCAAGCATTATAAATGTTTTTTTTCACTACATCCTTATTAATTTCTTGGGTTCGGTTGTCCTCCACTTTTACCCACTTCCAATAACATCCTATGATGAATATCTTGCGGTCTCTCTCGTAAATACAGCCTGTCAACGTACAAACCGATTAGAAATCACCGCTCATAAATAACCTTCCATTCATCAAGATGACAAATATGTCATGTCTGACATAACTTGAGCTATTTGTTGCATCCAATGAAGCGATTTATTACTACTTTATTCAGGTATATTATTGCAATTTAACAGCAGGACGCCACTTGTTCATAGTCTATAAAAGGAGTTAACAATTATAATCTGTATAACTTATAGGGACGGCTGCACTCGAAGGTAAACATTGGATAAAACTGTTGAACCGTTGAACCATTAAACTAATCAAAAGTGTGAATGATCATAACCAACATAGATATTTTTGTAGTTGATTTAGGGCTGGTATTACCATTAGTTTAAGCTACAGTTAGCTTAAGCTCCACTTCAGAAAACTTGGTGAATTATTACCATTATATACTACAATATTTTTGCAGTTTGAATTAACGTACACTCGGCCAAACAAAAATTGATCGTTGATCAAATTTGATAGGCTGATAAATGTAAGATCGCACCATCCGAAGTGCAGTCCAAGTGTCTCACTCTTAGTAGATGACCCCACATTTCAACAATAATAACAAGCTTTGATTGGTATGGGACATGACCAGCAGTCATTCAAATTTGATCAACGATCAATTTTTGTTTGGCCTACATTGACTGCAGATTTTTTTTAATTGCGCTGCAGTGGTATAATACACCACATTTCCCAAAGTGGAACTAAACTGAAGATAAACTAATGGTAATGTGGCCCCTTAGTTGATCAACACAAACTTATAAATAAAATATTGGACTCATAACCTGACAGAAACTGTATTTTCTACATTTTATTAACACTTTAGGGTTGAGTTTGCGCACAAATATTGTATTGTTTGTGTTTAAAGATATTGGTCAACTTTTAAGGGTTCAACGCCGCGTTCTGCAGCTATTGAAATGACGACGGATTAATGATTATGATGATTATACGGAGATGATGATGATGAAGATAAGGATGGACGGTGGGGAGGAGGCGCGCGTTTCTTAAGGGAACCTTCCCATCATTTGCCTCGTGATTATAGACATCACGGAAAGCTTCAGAATCGAATTCGGAGCCAACTTTCTCATCGTTCAACAACTTATATAAACTTACTTGTAAGTAGATACTCTTTCATCCTTTACGTTGTGATCTGTATACATTGTAAAAATAGTTTATAGACCCAATTACCTCCCGTCGAGGAAAAATCTAAATTCGTACTCAGGATTTATAACAGGCGCTCATCATCTCAAAGAATTTGGAAATTTGGAACATATCCACGATAAAAAAATGTTCTTAGCAACCCATATCGTATTTTAGTCGATATTGAGAGGTAGAAGGCCGGAAGTCAATTTCAATGGTTCTTGAGACTTTATCATATTTATAATGGTGACATATGTCATTACGTTTAAGGGAATACTTCAATATAACTGTATTTGTTGTCATCAGTGACCAGTCAAAAAGCAATTGATAGATGGAAAATCGAGAAAACGGAATTCAGGCCTTCTATTTCTGTACAGAGTTTCTATTGAATTAACTTTCATTTTCTCATTGAGATTATTTCGAGATTTCCTTCAGTTGAAAGGAAATGTTAGTAGATTCCTACTAACAGGCCATAACCGCCTCCTTCCCACCGACCAGCGTTACCTTATATCCTTCATCATTAGGGTATGATATTTAGGACCTAGATGAAACGTCCAAAAAGGCTGGCAAATAGTACATTAAAACTATTAAAAAAGGACCACAAAATACCAAAAAAGGACCAATGAAATTTTATTGTATGTAATATTCTTCAACATATTATTCAATTTATCGGTTTAGGAATTGGACTTGGAGTAGTATATTATAAAATTAACTTAAAATTAGTGTATAAATTTGTCAAAAACTAAGTGTCAATTGTTGATGGCCATCCAAATGGAAAATGGAAATTTTATGAATTTTGGTCTAGACCAAAATTCATAAATTTGTTGTATCTTGAAACCAACATTTCATATTATTATCCCCAATAATTTAAAAAAATACAAGAAGACCTTAAAATAGCAAGAAAAGGACTGTATTCATCATAAATTGAGAAAAATGCATTTTCAGGCTAAATGAAACACATATTATTGAAATCAGGAACACATGAAACATATTTATATATCATTTTTAGACTTGTCTGAAGAAAAAACTAAAAAGGATATGTCATAAACATCCTAGCCCTAGTCATCATCATCGTCATAATTATTTACATGAGAAATTAATCAGCCTTCGAATTAAAATGTGCACTACTTAATTTTTATGGTCGTAAAAACACGACAAATAAGAAGAAAAGTCATATTGAAGAAATCGTGCCGGCTCTAGGCTTTTTATGGTCAACGTATTTGAATATCTGATTATCAAAACCTTTGTAACAAGCCGAATAAGATGGTGATGGTAATTATGAAAACAGAACTATTTATACATAAATGGTACTGTATTGTTTGCAATCATGGAAATTTAAATATTATATATCTACTCAAAATGTTGAATTTAAAATTTAGAATTTTTTCAGAATTAAAAAAAAGTAAAAGATGCATATTTCTCAATAGAAGAATTTTCGATGGACAAGTTATAGATTAATAAAATTTCATTTACTGAATTTAATTTCATTAAATGTTTATTATTTTTTTAGATTTTAGATTATAAATAGATTATTGCTTAATTATAATCATTATTATTATTGTTTTCCATATTCTTCAATTTAACGTTTAAACTCTGTGAGTCTATACATAGTACATGTTATAATGTACTGTTTGGAAATAAAATCTATCTACTCTTCGCAAATTTACATCAGACACATTAAACGATATGATGGCCGAAAGATTGGGGGGGGGGGGGGGTGAATAAAATATGAATGGTACAGGGGAAGAACGCTATTATCTTGCGCAGTGGTTTTTATGAGCTTTTAAAATATTCCCTCGGTTTTTAGACAATATTGCTACGAAGTCTTGAAAAAAGCAATTGAAATATCGATCTGTATGGAAGATCGATGCAAGTTTCAACATACAACTTCGATTATCTCAGTTTCATCCGAATGTGACTCATAGCGTTCTTTCCCTGCACTCTGCATGTCAAATTTGCAATTTTCAAATTAAAATATCTTTAAAAATTTAGTTGCACTTAAAGCTCAAAATAACGCATTTATCTACTCAAGAAACGCACATAATGTTGCTTTTCTCTAAACGCACTATTTTACATTTCTAATCAATATTTCAACAAAATAATTGTCAATTTAGCGCTCCAAAATCAAAAAATCAAACAATTCAAATATTCCTCAGGTGAAATCTCCCCCCCCCCCCCCCCTTCCTAGCCAAAACCACCCAGAGTAGCCCTTAGATTAGGTTTTCCAAGACAGCAACTTGCCTCTTTATAATATTTTCATTTCAGTATTGTCGACAAACTGTTTGTGACCAAACATTTTTTTCCCATGAAAATCATTGTATTTCAAACCTTCTCCGCTGAGTAAAGCGGAGTGTTATACCTCAGTTTTCCGGTAAAACCAAGACACATTCATGCTAGAAATCAATATGTGGATGAAATGTATTCTAATTAATAATTTGAGAGCATTTTTCCATTTTCGTTATTTCGTTTAACCTATAGCGATATAACATAGTTTCTTTTGAATGAAACGCTCGCTTAATTATTCACGGCTTTCAAACAAACGAACACCAACTGAAGTGATCCATGAACACTAAAGTGTGTTTACATAATTAAACCTAATTCGATTCTCTTCTCGCTCGCAAAGGTTTTCCTGTGAGCAGAATTTCATCGCTCGAGTTAATATTAATAATGCGAAGCAATCCGTGGAGACCGAATGTTCTGCCAATAAACACACCCAGCTAAATATATGGCGTTGTAGAAACAAACAACGGTTTGATTTTTAGACAGTTTTATAAACTGAGACTTCTAAAGACGCAAATGTCATCTGAGGTGACATTGAAGTTGAACATGAGTTGCTTCATGCATTCCTGACAGTTATGGGTTCGATTCCCTTTAACTCAAATATTTGCTTTTAATATAGATTTTATTGAACGGTTATTACAAATGGTTTTGAATTTCGTGAAAGTTTAAATTTGGGATGTCGACGTAGCTCAGGGTTAGAGCAATGGACCGAAATTCGAAGAGTTATGGGTTCGAATCTCACGAAATGAAATTTCATAAAAGTTGTGTTACAGACATGTTTGAAATATCTCCCATACGCACATTTTAAAAATAAAAATAATCAAGATATTAATTTTTTTTTATTAAATTATGTGGTGAAATGTGTGTAACTGTTGTCACAATCGGATTTCTCGTATGCTTTGTTTATTTCACCCGACGTGCTTGAAAATTGATACAATGTGAAGTGCCATAAGACACGATTACGATAACATTAGGACGAAACATAAAATATTTTGAGATTCTACACCTTGATAAGGCCATGATTACCTACATAATTTCGATTAAGATTTCGATTGATGAGTAGAACAAAGAAAAAAATCAACACACATATCTTATTGTTTTGTGAAGATAATGTTAAATCGCTTTTGGGAATGATTATGAAGTTGAAGAATAGGTAAGGATGGATTTTGGGACGGAGGCGTTGGTGGTTTATTAGTAAGACCTTCACTCCGTCTAATAGAAGCACCCAATTCCGGAATTTCGAAGTTCATGCCAACTAGTTCAGTGGAATACTATTTAACTACGTATACTAACATGAACCTCAGGCTAAATTATATTTGTGTTGCAATCAATTAATTATTATTAATTATTACTATGTCCACAATATTATTATGATACAATTTCCATGACTATTTTCGTAAATATGCTGAGAGTGTAAAACAATATCTTAATGAGATCAGAACAAGTTCCAATAAGAGACAGTTATAAAATCAGCAGCTGTGATAATTGTTTCTACCAACAGAAACTGTGATTTTCTTGAATAAGATATCTTGATTATTATTCAAATTAGATGTGCTCATGCTCATCATTAGAAAACGATTACAATTCAACAACAAACTCTAATGAAGAAAGTTTTTACGAAGTGTCTATTCGCACCGACACCGAACACCGATATTCGGTGCGAATAGGACCGACCAAGCTTTTATGAGGAGCAAATAGAAACGATGATCATCTGTTTAAATTATAAAATGTAAGAATATTTAGGAAAATCATTTTACAATACATTCCAATCGACAGGGATAATGTTTGAATTCTAAAAGTAATGTCATAACTTTTCAAAGTATGAAAATACGAAAAAATAGTAAACAAATGGTCGACAAAATTATGCTTTGAAATACGAGCACTGACCAAAGTGTTGTCCCATTCGACTTAAAGCTGTCCCTTATTCCGGCTTTGAATTGTACAATGTATTATTTTCTACGTTGTTGCTTATATTGAAAAGTTATGACATTAATTTGAGAAATGTTATGTCATATCAAAGTTATATCTTCGAGTGCAGCATTCATATTATCTATTAGCACTAGTATTCAATGCATGTTTTGTTTATTGCCCTATTTACAGGTATATTACCTTCATGTTGATGTCAATTGATTTTGATGGATTTTTCATTGTAATATACATTTTTTTCTGAATGAACTTGACGGATAATAGTAAAACAATGGGTGTATTCCATATTTTGACCCTGGGCGCCCGATTTCGTGACCTAATCCTATAATTTCAAGGATCAGAACGCCCCAAATATATTACTGGGGCGTAAACGTATTGTATTCTGACAAGAAGCTATTGACGGCTTGCAGCTAAACTCGAATCAAATAGCCGTTTAGACCCGGGTTCGATTCCGGGCCGTTCTTCCTGACTGAGGCATTTTGTGGCTCCCTCAGTCGAGACACAAATGCTGGGAAGGTTCCCTACTATAGGTCACGACCGCAACCTTCCCACCGCCCATTCAAGTTGCAGAACAGTGTGACGTTAAGGATATTGGAGAAAATATTTCCTAAATATCGTTGTCTGCACCATTCAGATTACGACACTTTTTTTTGAGTCAGCACCAACTTAGAAAGACATAGAGAATTTGCAGCTTTTACTTGACTTTGGGCACAAATGATGTATATATAGTCTGTGTTCATATTGCTGAGGTCAACTTAAAATTTAAACCAAGATTTATGTTGAAACGTATCTCTTCCATTCAAATCGATATTTCAGTTGCGTTTTTCAAGACTTTGCAGGCAATATTTTATAAAAACCGAGGGTAAATTCTGAAAAAAAAATACAAAAAATCACTGCAAAATTACAGCTTTACACCTTTTACTATGTAGGACTCTTAAAATCAATTTAAAAATTTACAATGACTATAGAGTAAAATTACATTAAAATCGAAGACCTGAGTCGAAATGCATCAAATGTCTATTACTCAATAACTTCCGCTGAACATAAAACAGTAACGTCTAATACAATTAGCATTCTATAATCAGGAATTACCCAACATCTATAACTTTAACATTATCCATGTCTATTTACGTTTTCTCATTACTCTCTGCTGTAATGATAGTACTTGCAATATGAAATGCGATGCAATTAAAGTGCATGCGTGCATTTATAGCCTGCAACCTTGCCACTTTGTTATTGACATTATTATTGATCGGTGGGGTTATTGACATTGATAAATGCCCGGATATATTTCTAATTGGATATGCAAAGTGAAATTTTTTGGAGTGCAAACGAATAATGATAATAGGTAATTCTTCAAAATAGAACGATTAATTTTAAAGTGGTTATTTTCACTTGCTTCTTGTAATTTACCAGCACTATTCCTAACTCTAAACCTAAAATATTGTAATAGGGTTCATACATTTGTAGAGATTGACGCAAGTAACAATGATAAAAATACTTTTTTTATCTAAAATTTTTAATCTTGTTAAATTGTTACATTTTTCAGAAAAATGAATTTCAAGTGTCATGGGATATTTTAGCGTGAAAAACGGTGTGGATGTTTATTAAAATTATGTAATTTGTAAGTGCAAAGGTAACAATGGTGAAGTCTTTGTTGCCAGAGGCAATATTGCAAGATACGCGAGACGGTAATGCCGATTGTTGTTTTAAAATTGGAAGATTTTATCAATACTTTGTAGATTGTTTCCTTGAAAACTATTATAACAAGAGTAAACAGAATGCTATCTCTGAGTTCAGGGCCATCTCAACAATCATAAGAAACATTATGTTGAATCAAATTTACACGAAATTTCCCTATTGTGTAATTTTCTGACAAATAATGTAGACTCTAAATCACGAGAGACTCGAGGGAGAAGAATCTACATAAATATGCTCCATTAGAATATTAACACCAGTTTAGTTGTCAAAAGTCCAATTTGAATTCGGTTAACCCGAATGGTTGATAATTTTTCTTTCAAAATTGACATTTTAGCAACCAAGAAACTATAAATATGAACCCAAGGAAAGCAGCGTTTTTCTGTCTATAGATCTTGTTTTCTTACAATGTGGTATAGAAGCTATTTCCTAATATTTTTTTTAGATTCTATTCTTATATTCTATTTTTATATTCTATTATTACTAACATAATGTTTACATTCTTTTAAAGCACATTAGTCAAATTTCAAATAAATCGGATCACTGGTTTGGGCGTCCAACGACCCGACCATAGTTTAGCGCGAATTTCTTTCAAATTAAATAGTATGAGGTGCTAATATTTAACAAGTCAAGAAACAAAATAAAAATAGCCGGCTAGTAATTGGCTGATCAAGTGTAAATCCAAAAAGACTATAAACATCTGATCACTTCCAACGACTGCAACTAGCGCTTGCGGGAGCGAATTTGCCGCGTGTTGCAGGTACTTTTTTTTGGATATCGATTGGAGACAAAATGGGTTGACGAAATGATTTGAAATTTTAATAATGATTAGATAAAAGACAAACTTAGGGTTATCACTTGGTACATTTTTAATTTTTTGCTTTGTTAATTAGGAATAATTAGTGGAATTTTGTTGAAAAACAAAAGTTTTGTCGAATTTTCTATTTTCTTGTCTCGCTGGGGGCTGTATGAAATTTAATTTAAAAAGTGTGCCAATTGATGACCCTAAGTTTTTCTTTTATCTAATCATGATTAAAATTTGAGATTAATTGGGTTACGGGTATGGTCTCCAATCGTATCGGAAATTTCATAGTTAATAGCGGTTTTCTTTGCAAGAAGCAAAAAAAATGCTTCTAATATACAATCAGACAGATCGTGTGAACATCCTATCAAAGGATATAGAATGTTTTAGAATAGTTTTAGAAAATCGGGAGAGAAAATTTGTTTCATAAGTGGGTGTAACTTTGATAGGATGTTCACATGATCAGTCTGATTGTATATTAGTAGCAATTTTTAATTTTTGATAGGTGCCTTGTTAATTAGGCGCCGGTTATTCAACAAAACCGCTCAAAACGATGAATTTTCCAATACGATTGGAGACGAAACTCGTGAACCAATTGATCTCAAATTTTCATCATGATTAGATAAAAGAAATCATTCGGCATACAAAAAAAATATAAATTTTTTCACCAAAAATCAACTAATTAAAAAATTATTATCAAGATAGGTATAACCCTAAGTTTGTCTATTATCTATGATTAAAATTTCAAATCATATCGTCAACCCATTTCGTCTCCAATCGTATCCAAAAAAGTGCCTGCAGCAAGCGTCAAAATCGTTCGCGCTTGCACACGATTTCGGCTCTCGCTATGATATCGTGTGCAGATGAAAGTTGGTCCAGTGGTGGGGGGAGATAGCCGCGACTCCTCGGCTGAATCGCATCGCTTGGACAGTGTCAGTGATGCAAGCGACCCGAGCTGTTGTAATTCACTTTGTCAGCTGAGTCGGAGCCATACGGAGCGTTACGAAGAGTGCTACAGGGCTGCGTCGTGTCGCCGATAGTGGACAAGTTGTACACGAGTTCGAGACGAGGTAAGACGTCGTTGTGACGCGGTCACGTGGTGTTGTCACGTCGTCACGGGAATGTCACGTGCTCTTGGGACAGTTGTCACGTTTTCGTGACCGAAAAGTCCCATCTCATCACATATTTTTCGTTGAGTTTGAATTTTGAGTCAAGTTTAAATTTTTCATATTAAAAGGAGGCTAAGTTTTGCGGATATACCATTTGAAACAGTTTACGTTTCCACTGTACAACACTTGGAAAAGTTGAAGGCTAAGGCCTAGTTGTCAACTTTTTTAAGTTTTCAACAATGAATAGGTGAATGGTTTCAAACCGTGAAAGCTCAAGAATTGGCTTCCAGTGTCCTTTGTTAAAAAATTATAAAATAAATAATTGTTTCGAGAAACAATTTTAGTGATTAAAATCAACCTCTGAAATTTATAGTCAAAACCTCATAAGACGGTCCCCCCAAATCATTCTTAAAAATCAAAATTTTCACTGACAAGTACCTCTCGCCCGGACTAACGCGTGGTCCCAAAACCTTGACATTTGTTTAGTGTTTTGTTTTCCCAAAGATCGTCTTTGGGGCGACTTTTACGATACATTTTGGGCGGAAACAGCGACAGTTTAGACTGCGAGTCATCACGGTATTGACAGCTCTGCAGCCAAGTTTTATTATATTAAATTTATTATACTTCTTAAACGGAATTAAATTTACAATAGGAGACGAAATATAGATTTGGGAGGAGAGAAAAACCCAGTATCGGCACAAAGATGCCAGGGGGGGGGGGGGGGGGGGGCAGCCCCGAAGGACGGTGTGACATTTACAGCACGGGCCTCCATCAACCCGCGCCGTCGAGAGACTGATAACATGTGGAAGGAGGTCGTCACACTAACCCCCAAACACCCCAGTCTCTCTGGTACAGGGGTTTTCAACGTTTCTTGATCCATTCGCCAATTCATCATTTCACCCTTTCACTCTACGACCCAGCGTAGCAAATTTTTTAGTGCGGATCTCAGCAATAAACACCAAAATATATAGACAAATTTGTGCCCAACTCGTGAAAAATATGAAAGAATAGAGAAAATATCCGATTTTTTCACGAGTTTGGGCACAAATATTGTAATAAGATGGTATTCACATTGCTAAGATCGCATTTGTCGTGAATTGGATGGTACAAAAGCTAAGACGATAGGAAAACATATCTCCAATGTTTACCTAGTAGAGCCAACTCTTGACCTCGGTTGATCTGCCGAGAACCGAACCGAACCCGCCACTCCCATTCAGTGGCGTACCTTAAGATTTCGACCCCTCCTTCCCCCCGCCCCGCAGGATATTTCAAACCCACTACATTTTTAGTTGCCTTATACCGTAAAGATCTGTAAAAATACATCTTTCTGTGTTAATTTTTTATTTGTTATGAACACATTTCAATTATATTAAATCCAGTTGTGTACATTGAATTTTTGTAATATTTTTAGAGGTAAAATATTATATCTTTAGGTCCTAATTGAGTCCGGAGTCCCCACAACAATACGCGGGTCCGGGCCGCGCAGGCCCGGATTTTTTTAAATTTCACTATAGAATTTAGAGCATTTTAACACGATTTCAACACACATAGTTGATTTAATCATTGAAATTCTTTAATTTACTGCAATCTTCATTCGTTTAAACGGAACATGTATAGCTGAGTGGGAACGCTCTGAACTTGTATTCCGGAGGCCCGGGTTCGATTTCCGCGGCCGTCCTTCCTGACTGGGGTATTTTCGTGGTATTCCCTCAGTCGACAGGCAAATGCTGGGAAGGTACCCTACTAATAGGCCACGGCCGCCTCCTTCCCACCTTCCATCCTTACCTACTCTTCACCATCATCTCCCAATCATCATCATAATCATTCATCCGTCGCCATTAGCCTCGCTGCAGAACAGTGCGACGTTAAGTCGGCTGGGTAGTGAGCGTAGCCTTGAAAAGTTTTTTAAACGATTTTTATCTTTATCTTTTACCAAAGTATTTGTTAATAAAATAAGGCTTTGTACGAGTATTCAGAACTGTTTAATGAAAATAATGTCATAGTTTGGAATGTTTTATTAGTTTTATTTTGTCCTACAGATATTTAGTGCCATATTTTTACTAATTTTACTTATTTTCTGGCACTAAACATCTGTAGGACAAAATAAAACTAATACAACATTCCAAGCTATGAAATAATTTTCATTGTACTGTTCTAAAGACTCGTACAAACCTTATTTTAATAACAATTACTTTGGTAAAAGATATTGATAAAAATCGATTAAAAAAACTCTTCAAGGTCAAACTAACTACTCAGCCGTCTTAAGCCCAACACAACAAAAAATCATTCGTTTATCGATACTTTCTGGTATTCAATCAATCCAAATTTTGAATGCCTCCCCTCGCTGGGCCCCCCGCGACGCCAGTGCTCCCGATGTTGATCACTCTGATCTCATCAATAACGCCTCTTCTTTAAGACTCAACTACCACCTACCACCATGAGTAACTTGATCATGTCATCATCATTGTTCGTTTACCTTCTTCAGCTTTGTCTTCGTATTACGCACGGAGGAGTCATTTTAGCAACTCATTTACGTAAACACTAGTTAGCATATAGTCCAGTGGCGGACTGGCCCGTAGACTTGACAAGTACGATCCAGGACTCTTCATTTTGACATACTGGAGAAGATTCATGCAATTTTCCTGTATGGAGTTTGTGTTAGCTCGTAGTGCCATAAGAAATAACTCTGGCAAAGACTTCGTATGGGAGAAAAAAATATTTGTATAACATTCCAGTTTTAACATTTTTGAAGTGAAATAAATGGATGATACAACTAGAGTTTGTTTTCAAATGTCATTCACGGTAGTTCTGATACGAAATTGGGGTCGTGAAAACCATCTAGATTAAAAAATGATCGATTTTTTAATTCGAAATAGATCATATTTACTGTTAAAATATCCTTCATTTTACTTATTCAATAGCTGTCAGAACACATTATGTAAACTCTGTGTGTGGAACTCTTCCATATCAGAGTTCTATTTGTATAAATAAGTAAGTTATAAGAGTTTTTGTCACAGTCAATTTCAGTCCTATTTACGAAGTGTTTGCCAGAAAAATTCTCACCCCCCTATAACACTGTCAGAAATGAGAGGGTGAATGACCCTCTCAGCTGAAATACGAAAAATAAAATGTAATAGTGGCATATGGGATATTTGGCGGGAAAAGCATCGTGTGGCTCTTTCCAGAATGATGACGTCATTCCTAGTTCATACAAACGCTCTTATCGTGGAGGCTGTTATCTTGGAGAGCTATAAATTACGTCATGGACTTTTCTACGGTTTTATAATTAGAAGAATTGTATCAATCTTTGTATAGATTCCTGGAAATCTATTTATCCTTCAATATAAATAATACCAATTATGAGTTTAGGTATAGATATCTAACTTGCATAATAATAACCATTATTCTAAATCTCATTAAAACTTACTATAAACACTGGGCCCTTTGTCTGTACATGTTGTTGTAGGTGGTGCTGCTCATTATTAATTGCTTTAGATAATAAATGGAATCTTAAATAATTTCATTGGAAGGAGTAAGATATTAAAATTCGTAAACCTCGCCTTTTTCATTGGTTTAAGGTTATCATTGGTACGAAGACTTAGTTTGTTTCCACAGAGAGGTAGAAAATTGATAAAATGTTTAATGCCATAAGGCCGCGATTACGACTCGAGCTTGAGATTTATTTTGAGATTTCACGCTCACATGTCATGGGCTTGATCTTTGAACACTGCGTGAATAGAATTAGCGTTGAGTTTTGTTGTTGAAAAGTTGCGCTTTATAACGACTGCCTCGACATTTATACACAGTAGCAGATTCTTGTGATTACCTGTATTTCATAATCGTAATAACTGTGTAGTTATCAAATATAATTTGTGTGCCCACTGCCCATGCTTGACACAAATGTAAAATATCCCCATATATTCAGGTCTTAGTTTTTATGGGCACAAAATATTTATAAGTTAATTGTCTTATTTCTTAGGTCGACTCAGAGGCATATACCCAAACTTTTTTTTCACATTTTTTATCGTTTGAATGTTAAAAAATTATGACAATATTTAGGGAATATTACAATCCTATAGTAGGCTCGATGTAAAATTTAATTATTCTTGAGGCGAGCTTAAAAACCATTATTCTGCTTTCACCAAATCAAATTTGTAACACAACATGAGTAATATTGAAAGAGAATACTTCAATATAAATATATTTGTTGACAGTACATGATTACAAAAGTTCAACTCAAAAACAAGAAAATGCACATCGGGCCATCTGCCTCTAAGGCACAGAAATGAATATGTCCGTTCTCTTTACCTCTAAAATGTAACTATCCCCGCATAGATGATACACGAATTAGTGTAATCTGATCTGTCCTGAGCTGTGGTCTATGGTTCGAGATGGTGTTCGAAAGAATGCGAGAACGCCCGAGGGCATTCGGCAATCTTCGTGTGGGCGTTACACTGCATACTGGACCCGCGAGGAACCTGTCGGGAGATCTCTAATACTAGTTTTATACTTGAGACTTGAAAGACGTACAGCCGTTATCATACTTTAAGACTTTTCGAACAGTCGTTTTTAAGAATGTGCCCTCCTTGAATTTGTTCCTTGTGCACTTGGCCAAAGTAAAAACGGTATTTGAATGTACGGATTGGCTGCTGATCAGTTCATTGACAATCAATCATTGTTATGATCAATGAAATCAGAGCTCATCTACTACAGTCTTGCGACTTCATCGGATGATGCCATCAAATCTTTATCAGACAATCCGTTTATTTCGAATACCGTTTTTACTTTGGCCAAGTGGACATCGTGGACCACTTATTTAAATATTGTATTTCCGCAAAGTCATGCGCGTGTTTCAAATTTATAAATTTTTCGTATTTGAATTTTTTTACTTTCTTGCAAAATAAAGTAATGTAATGTAATGTGTAATGTGTATACGTTTTATAAGTATTATTCTGTTACTTGTCTTATTGAATATTATTATCATTATTGTTATTAATATTATTGCTGTAATGATGACGTTACCCATATTTATTTGTATAAATCTGCGGGTATAATGAATAAAATAAAAATAAAAAATAAATAAAAATGGACTTTTTTGTAGGTGATATCTTAAATTTTTATCAATATTCAACAAAGATCAACATACAAAAATACAAATTTATTAAATACAGCTTTGTTGCTACAAAATAAAAAAATCTATCCTCAAGATATAGAGGATCTTACACTGTATTAAAAATTGTATAGAGGCGATAGAGGTCTTAATTCTTTATCTGCAAATATAATGGCGACGAATGAACGATTATGATGATAAAGATAAGTATGAATTGTCGGTATGAAGGAGGCGATCGTGGCCTATTTGTATGGAACCTTCCAATCATTTGACGTATCTGTTCATGACTGTATCGGGAATCGAATACGGGCCATGCAGTTAGCGAGCCAAACGCATTACAGCCAGATCGAACTTGTTTCGTCGTTTATGAGTTTATAAAGCTATCAAGCAGCCTTATTTGGGCGCAGCTAAGATCTTTGCCAATGGCGAATTAACTCAAAAATACTCTGTAGGTAATTGGACAATGCTGAATTGGACATGCAATGAAATGGCATAGAAAACAGAACAGCACAGGTTCCACAATATGTTTGGTTATGTACCTAGATGGAGGGGCCCTAAAGCTCGATTTACATGGTCACATTTCTTGAACAACTTCTGTGTCACATGCCCAGTTTTCACACAATTTTTTGCATTTACACGAAGCAACTTTCTGTCACCGAACTTAAAACATGTTCTAATTTCCTTCAAGAAATGTGACAAAGACTGTGCCAAATACTGTGACACAGAAGTTGTTCAATAAATGTGACCGTGTAAAGCGGGCTTAAGGTGATACTAGCGCTCGGCCGTTTTAGAAAATTGAGAGAGAAAAATTGTTTCATAAGTGAGTGTAACTTTTACAGGATGTTCACATGATCAGTCTGATTGCATATTAGTAGCACTTTTTCATTTTTGCTTATTGCATCGTTAATTAGGCGCCGGTTATTCAACAAAACCGCACAAAAACCAGAAATTTGCGATACGATTGGAGACCAAACCCGTTAATCAATTGATCTTAAATTTTAATCATAATAAGTTGAAAGACAAACTTAGGGTTATCACTTGGCACATTTTAGAAATTTAATTTTATACGGCACCCAGGGAGACAAGAAAATAGCTAATTTTTCACCAAAAATCCACTAATTATTACTGATTAACGAACAAAAAATTAAAAATGTACCAAGGGAATACCCTAAGTTTGTATTTTATCTAATCATGATTAAAATTTCAAATAATTTGGTCTACCCATTTCGTCTCCAATCGTATCGCAAAAAGTGTCTACAAAAAGCAGCAAAATCGCTCGCGCTTGCAGCACCTTAAGCAGAGGCCCTCGCCCAGGTTATACCCAAAGAAGCTTATTTTGTATTATTATAACTTAATATAATCGAATTTTGGGCTGCAATTTCAACTTGTTGGATAAAAATGAGGTTAGAAAAACATTTAAAATGAATGTGTGTAAAAGTTCAGACAGAAAATATCTGACTGAACATTAATTAAATCCCTATAATGCAAGTCTTCGATGTTTGAATCAAGTGAATTTATATGCAAGAGAATAAATCTTCTTATTTTTAATACCTATCAAGTTTCCAATATGAAAGGTTATAATTATTTAATTTTACAATAATATTTATTATCAAAGTTGAGATTTGTTGAACTCCGAAATTGCATTATTAAATGTAGATTTGAAAATAGATTAAGCTTTAATAGCTTTCAAGATTAATAGAGGTCGACTTAATATTTTTAAACAGAAAATTCAAAATAACCTTAGCAAACAAAATCTTCACTATAAAGTAGCATCATTGTTGGGCTTTTACAAATTACATCATAATTTGGCATTCTTTCCCGCCAAAATATCCTATGAATGTCTCATTTTATATCATTTGTATGTCTCATTTTATCTTATAAATTCAAATATACAATTTCTTGTATGATGGCTGCGACTGTCAGTAATACTTCTGTCTCTAAACGCTCTGAGCTTGTATCCGGAGGCCCGGGTTCGATTCCCGCGGCCGTCCTTCCTGACTGGGGTTATTCGTGGTATTCCCTCAGTCGACAGGCAAATGCTGGGAAGGTACCCTACTAATAGGCCACGACCTCCTCCTTCCCACCTTCCATCCTTACCTACTCTTCACCATCATCTCCCAATCATCATCATAATCATTCATCCGTCGCCATTAGCCTCGCTGCAGAACAGTGCGACGTTAAGAGGCAAACGGAAGCAAACGGGAATCGCACGGTTCGTCAGAGCGTTTTTTTGAAATTTTGTCTTCCCACTAAATAATTTTAATAAATCAGATAGTAACGACCCATTACAGCCTAATAGACTAAATAATGCCGCACACTGGAGTTCATTATGACCTCTGGTACGACCTCAAAGTGTTAAATACGATTATTTCACTAAAAATATCGTTTTAACACTTTGAGGTCGTACCAGAGGTCATAATGAACTCCATTGTGCGGCATTATTTAGTTTATTATGCTGTAATGGGTCGTTACTATCTGATTTATTAAAATTATTTAGTGGGATAGACAACATTTCAAAAAAAAACGCTGTGACGAACCGTGCGATTCCCGTTCGCTTCCGTTTCAAAAAAATATGTATATCCATAAATTGGAATACAATTTCATGAAACTTGCCTATTGTTTCACTACGAATCTTTCGATGCTGGTGAAAGCGCTGACAATGGCTATCTATCTACATGAACAGTACTGAAGATCCTCCATACGAAGACAAACAACAGGCAATAAAGCCGATGTATCATTAACAATTGATCGATTACGACGGGATAATAGCTGCTCGTTGCTAGCTTCACATCTTGATTATAGACTTGATGTTGAGCAGGAGTTATGTCGTCACTGCAGCTGGTGAGAGCCAAATTATACCTTGCGTTAATGTAATACAGTGGACCTTGCTCCTCGGTGGGGGGGGGGGGGGGGGGGGAGACCAGTGGCGCCACGGAGAAGAGAGCGTTTCCGTTCCACTTGTGAAAATTGTGCGCAACTTTTTTTTTGATATGAAAGTCTGTGAATCTTTTTGGATTAAAAGCAAATTTATGTTGTAGTATAATTTTATTGGCTGTAACAGAGTTGTTTTTTAAATCTGTCTGTGTCCTAACATTCCACAACTAATTTGTTTTTTAAATAATTTGATCAAATACTGTTTTTTAATGGCTCCATGAATCTGAATGAATCTAAATGGCATGCCATTTAGACAAACTTTTGTTAAAAAATACTCTGCAAAATTTTAAGCAGTTGATTAAGTGCAATGACAACAACCAAATTCCTTATACATTACTGTTTTTAGAGCAGAGTATTGAAAAACTGGTAATTCATGAAATATTTGATCAGACAATTTATTGTGTATATTTTAAATTCACCTCCTAGGTACCTGGTTCAAAATCTTTATATGTACACTCCCCCAAATAATAAACGGTACTTGGTACAAAACGTATTGGCTGCTGGGCCGGTTCCTTGACAATCAATCCTTGTTATTATCAATGAAATCAGAGCTCACCTAAAAGAGTTAGATAATGCGTTAGCACTGACTTCATGGGATGATGCCATCAAACCTTAATCAGTCAATTCATTTTCTTTCGAGTACCGTTTATTATTTGGGGGAGTGTACAACAAAATTTCAAAACTTCAAAATCAAAAATCAAAATTTAAAAAATCTTAAAGTTTGCCACTAATAGATTCCACTAATTGAATAAGACGTAATAATTGTGGCTCGATTAGTTTCAAGATGGCGAACCTGTCTACGATGCTGCGCCTGCTGCTGACTGTCACTGTAATGGCGGCCACGTGCAACAAGATGGCGGAAGCATGCTCGTGCCTGTTGACACATGTTCAGGACCACTACTGCAAGGCAGACTTCGGTAAGTATTGAAAGAACAAACTTCACAGATGATGCTCAGTCCTAATCATTTGCGTATAGCCACAGTGGTGGGGAAACTGGCAATAATATTCATTATTTGTCTTTGCTTCAGTGTTTGAGAACTGCCAAACTGTAAATTTACAAATTTACCCTTCAATTCTGTAACTCAGAGGCAGAAGGGCGGAAGTCCATTGCCTCGATTTTGCGTTGCACACTTTTGGAATGATGTAATCAAGCTTATAGGTACACTTAATACTTACAATACTTACACTGACACTTAATTATCTTACACAATGACTCATGTCACCATTACAAATATGATTGGATGAAGGCAGACTGGTTTATGAGCTCCCCTCAAGAATCATCGCAATGGACTTCCGCCATTTTACCTCTGAGGTACAGAATTGTAAAGGAGGTATAAAAAACGACGAATAATATAAAATTTATGTTTCGTTTCTATTTGAATTGAAATGACAATGACAATGAGAACAACACAAAAATGGAATATTAGACTATTTGAATATGACCGCCGTAGTGTGAAGTTCTTTTCTCTTGAAAGGAGTGTGTGTAGGGAAGGGGGGGGGGGGGGGGGGTTGTAGACAGTGATGAGGGTCAGGAGTTGAGTGTTATTTTGTCTTGTCTGCTCTCACCTAATGGAACAGGACAAGGGAATAGAGTGAGATGTGATTGTCGCAGTGTTTCGAGAAAACCTTTCATTTCATTCTCCTTACAGAGTTTTTATCCTTGTCTTTATTTACTACAGTCAACTACTTTGAGAGTTCAGAGAGGAAAAAGATAAAAGAAGTCAGACTCTTGCAAAAAAATCACGAAAATGAAGAAAATCAAACAATATGTTTTAAAATTAAAATAAAAACATTGCACAATAATACAAAAATCAATTATTTTTTAGATATCTATTTGTGGATAGTTAAAAACATAACTGTACACATAACAAATCATAAAACGCTATTTGAACGAAACGGATTGGCTGCTTGACAGGTTCCATGACAATCAATCCTTGTTCTTATCAATGAAATCATCACCTGAAAGAGTTAGATGACGAGTTAGAGACTTCTAAGGATGCAATCAAATTTTTTTCAGCCAGTACATTTCTTTCAAAACGAGTTTTATCATTTGTTGAGTGTACATCTTGCAATAAAAAAACTATTACACAAAAACCTAAGAGTCCAATTTATAAGTGTTTAATCCATAAAAGACGAGAAAAAATGGAAAAGGTGGGAGAATAGGTACTTTAACTCTGTCAACAATTATTACCAGTTTATCCGTACTCTTATCTATACTTCTCCTACTTCCCCCCCCCCCCCCCCCCCCCCCTCCACAGAAACACCATCACAAGTCGCTAGTTCGTCGCGTACCGCAACAGATGTCGCTGACTATACTTTCCTGGCAGTAACATCGGCGCTGTCTGTCGCACCATGTTAAATGATAGGGCAAACTGTCACTTACTCAACCTGTCCTTGACATTGACCCCGGGGCCAGGAGAAATGGTAGCTCTGAATAGGCCTTTTGGTCTAGACATTGGTATCCATGATCTTGGTAGGACCTGGGGTAAATGTCTAGGATAGAAAAATAAACTCATTTCATTTTGGTACCTAATAGTACTCGAGATGATACATAAAAAGGCTCCAAATTACTCGTTATACGATTATCCTCATGTTACGCAAGAAAAATTAACAATTAAAAATAAAATAATTTTATAAATAATATTATTTGTTGAAGAATAACAAAACTTTAACTAATAAATAACTAAAAATTAATAATGAGTCATTTAAGTTGTCATAAGAAGATGCCACAGGCCACTTGTTGGCACACATGTTTAATGAACCTGAACCTGGAACCATTAGAAGTTATATTTACGTAATAAGAGAAAGCTTAGAGGAATTAGCTCGATATAAGTTGTACAGATGGTGGGACAATATTTTCCAAGATGCCAGTTTTTCATATTTTTCCACTATTTAGCAAATTTCGCAGTCTTTGCCGAATTTGTTAGAAACGTAACTATTTCAGAGCAGCCCGTTTTAAAATTATTTTTGACAATGTGCTGTTTGGTTTGTTCCAGTGATTGTCGCAAGAGTGACGAGACACAACTTAAAGAAATCTTCGTACAAGATCAGAGTCAAGCGAGAGTTCAAGGTTAGTGCGTACTTCAAGATCAAAGTAAGGGTTGTTACTTGAATATTGATTTTCTTAAGAGTCGACAGGACTCGCAGAAAATTTCGATTCCGATGTAAGTTTTTTTTAGAAATGATTGAAAATGCATTACCTCTGGGTTGTACGTGACATTTGTGACATTTAATCGTGTGTTGCATGTTGCATATACTGCTGTGAAGTAAGTTATTTTAATTCAAATATTGAAAACCACAAAAAAACCATAAAAAGGCGGCCCCTACTTTTTTCTTCACGGCTTGACCGATTGTTTTCAAAATTGAACAGCATCCCCCCGACGGCTGTCACCTTATCGCGGTGGTGGGGTTTGTGTTGGCCAATGATCCATTGCAGCTACGCCGGCGAGCATATGCTCATGTGTAAGGGTTACCCATGCCGGACAGATCAGTGGTGAGGTCCAGACAAAGAGCAGCCAGGGTCGGCCTAACCATGCCCTCCCTTGAATTTGCGGTCCCCTCGGCCAGCCTCCCCCCTCAAGATGGTGATCCCCCTGAAATCGGGTTCAGCCGGCCCGAATCCTCACACCTCCGGTCCGTCCCCTATCCGTCCTGGCCTTCCCACCAGTGCTGGACTCCCCCGGATCGGGTCCGTTAGGTCGACCCTCTCCCATTGCCCTCCAATTATGATCAACAAAGTTAAATATAACAAATAATGTGCGCAATATAACCTCGTCGTTGACGCGCCATTAAACCAAACTTATCTTATCTTATCTTGAACAGCATAGAGATAAAGAGTAAATCTGTGTCTCTAGTGATCGAAAAAAATAATAAAAAATGTTTTTTCTCGTTTTGAGGAAGTGCTAACATGGGCAATATATTAGTCTTTTTGGCACCTCTGCCCCGAAATAACTAAACAAAAAATTAAACTTTGGGGCCGATCTACTCTTTATCTATAACCTGTGAAAATTTGAAGACAATCGGTAAAGCCGTTTAGAAAAAAGTAGGGCCGTCTTTTTGTGCTTCATAAAACATGGATTTCATCAAGTAACTGTAACGTCATTGGAAGCAATTTTAAAGAAACAAGTTTACAACAGTTGAGACCGCAACTTTGTGATTTTTTTTAACAATTACCATTTATTCCCCAAGTGACAAAGATTAAGGAAGGAAATCAGGCGCAAACTTCAACTCAACTTTGCAATCAACTTTGCAAGGGGGGAATAATGTTCCAAAAGCACTATAGCAGGAGATAAGATTGGCTACGAATTCGCTACCTATTTTTATCTTGACAATGTATATAAAATCATATGGAGGGGAATTGAATCAGAGTGGAGGAGGGGGTGGGATGTCCCCCATCCATTCCTACGCGCCTGTTGGAAATGTAGGACAACAGTTTCGTGAAGAAAATGGAACTAATTTCGCTTTTGAAACGCGAATTCGGATAAAACACGCAATGGTGTACATTTAAACCATTTGTGAAAATCACGAAACTGAAGGCTTCGCGATTCAGGGAACCTTTATAAGAATGATTTTGACTTGATGTATCTAAGGTAGTCGCATCAGCCTGGTTGCTATGATAACATACCTCAATCTTGTTTGTTTTGCTGAGGGACAGGATTATTCGTATGTTAAATACACTTGTGAAAAGGGATATTAAAAAGAAAGACAGAAATAGTAGCAATTAAAATAAGTTTTAAAAGGAAGATGAAAATGTAGAATCTTTGTCCCACCGTCAAATTCAGAAGGTAAAGCTCTCGCCCGGTAAGTGAGAGGTCTCGGGTTCGAGCCCCGGTTCGGTCGGATATTTTTCACAACACACTTCCCTTCCTATCATAAAGAAAGATGATGATTATTAACTGAAGATGACTTATTAACTGGAAGCACCTGTCCCCCAGTTAGATTTTGGTCAGCTATGACGTATTGTGCATATTTTTGTCATATTGTGTGTTTCGCAGACAAATGAGAAAGTGTCCGCCGCTCTGAAGTCTGGCCGCGTGGTGACGCCACCCGAGGACTCGATGTGCGGCATCCATCTTGCCGTCAACGAGACCTACGTAATGGCGGGCCGCGTTGTTGCCGGATCGGCGCGCATCGGGCTCTGCGACTACGTGAAACCGTGGCATCAAGTGACCAACCGGCAACGCAAGGGGTTCAATCAGCTCTACAAGCTGGCGTGCTCCAAGTGCGAGGTCAGTATTAGGAAAACGCGTTGATAAGCGAGGCTTTTCGTAAGCGAGCATGCGAATTCATCCGTGGAAATGTTGTGCACTATAACAAATCGGGGACTACAGGAAGGCCACATGCGTCAAAGGAGCAGGAAAATTTTGATTATTGAATAAATTTGTCAAATATTTAAAAACAATCATAAAATGTCTGTAAAATGTCAATTACTCGTGCAGTTCTTGAAAGATATTACTGAAAATTGTCAAATACACCTTAGAACGTTGGTCCCAATTTAAACGATTCAATTTTTTAAATTTTCGTCCAATCTATCTGGAATTCCGGATCTCATTCAAAAACCACCATGTGACATTAGTGTATGTGCACAATTTCAGATTATTTGTTGAACTGTGTTACCTGGGCATTGTCGAGGCATTGTCAACAAAAGCACAAAGAACTAAAAGGAGATTAGTGTAGATTTCTTGTTTGTTAATAATGGTTGCATATACTGTTACTTTCCAAATTATGTGCATCATTTTGAGGCCTTATTTATGAGACGAATTAAACACGACATAAAAGTTGTGATAAATGGAAGTACGTCGTATGTAGTATAGCTACAGGTGAGACAAGGTAAAGTTTAAAACTCTATCTGTTCATGTATCTTCGTTCTTCCGAAGTCAAATCTTACTTTTCTCATTCTTATGTTGACATATTGTGATAAAAGTTCTATGTCGTAAAGAACTTTAAAACTGACACTTTCCCTTGCGTAAAATAAGTCACGTTCAGAGAAAACTTGTCAACTTTCCCAGTACAAGGTCAGTAGCTGGAAGAATGAGGTTATTGGTCGCGATGCTATGCAAGGTCGCAGAGACACAGGAAGGAAGTGGTTACGATATTCTAGTTTGTTACTTCTTTAACGGGTCATACTATTAAATGTGTCATAAAGATACTGGGAATCACGGTTATATTATGGCTAAAAATAGGTGTTACAAATTGTGTAATCTATTGCACGAAATACCTTTTTAAAAAAAGGCTAAGGAGTAAGGACTACCTTTAAATTGTAGAGTAAAAAAGTAAAAAAGCTGAACCAATCTAAAGTTGGCCTTGCACAAATTAACAGATATTATAACTAGGAAAACGCTCTGAGTAACGCGTTGATGAGCGAGCACGGATACGGCGCAATACCTCGAACCGAAATTCTGTTTATCGAAAATGTCCTAAAAGCCAATAATTCTTGAATTTCGTCACACACTTGTATGCAAATCTCCAACAATTCCTAAAATATTGGGAATAAAATAAAATAAAATATTGGTCCCAATAACCACGCAAAGTTTTAAGTTGATCGATTGAACCTTTATGATTGAACAATTCCTTGTTAATTAACAAAAATCACAGGATCTCGTTCATAAAATATTTAAACGGTCATATCAGTTTCATAATAATATACGTTTGAAAGTTTCTGCTCTAACAACCTTGAAGTGAAGATTCGAAGATGCCGTGAAATGTGAAATTCGAGAAATATGACAGCCAACACGCAAAATATCCGTAAACAGTCAATTGTTGAATTTAAACACAGTTTAGTCTGAAAATTTTCAAAAATACAGATAATGTTGGACCCGATGACCATGCAAATTTTTAAGTTGATCGGTCAAACAGTTCTGGTTTAAATTTTAAAAAGCACATGAAATATTTTTTTAAATTTTAACCAATGAGACGATTTGGCTGAAAATTTGTAAAATAAGAGACAATGTTGGTCCTAATGACCATGCAAAATATAAGGTTGATCACATTTGTCGAAGACCATTTTCATTTTTCAGCCTATCAGGAGATGTTTATTTAAATTTTAACCAATTGATAGATTTCAAAAAAAATTTGGGTCAGCAAACGGAGAAGGTTGTCTCTACATGTGTGCAAAATTTCAGGTCGATCGGTGAAACGGTGCGATTTCAGTTGCTCCATTTAGCAGCCAAAAACAAAACAAAAAAAAATAAAATAAAACAGAGGTCCGTGTCAAACGAGTCAAAAGGAGACGCTCGCTTCGCTCGCTCAAAAACCGCAAAGGAGACAATTTTTGTAGTTTGTTTTAACTTTAAGCTCGGTTCATATTCTGAGAGTATTCTGTGTGTTTACAATCTTTATGAATGAATGCAGACTTTATTGAATAAAGATGTTATCGCTTCCAGACTTCCAGACTTTTAGTAGTTACTTTGTAAAATTTAAGAACATGTCCATTAGTAGGTACTTTGCTTTGAAATTGCACACCTTCTATGGATACAAAATGAAACTGTATCTGACGCGGCGTATTATGTGGAGGCTCTTGATTTTAATATCACACCATCCTGCGGATGGGACCATTGCATCTTTCTTTCGTCATGAGTAGGCTACACATGCCTGTACCAGGTTTCCTTTCGTCCCTTCTCTATATTACATTCTCATTGCAAATTCTCGATCCAGAATTCCATACCAAAAGCACAGAATATATACATCCATATTGAATTGAAATATGATCCACTCAATCAACATAAAAGTAAAGCAACTGATTTTCATTTAAATTAAAAAAAAACATCTACACACTCTGGTACCTTTAGCATTTTCGGGTTCAGTTGCAGTGGAAAACATGCATATCGATTATCGATACTTCATATCTATCAATAGATATTATTTAAAAATGTCAATAAGTGCACATTCTTGGCTGATTCGGCTGATTTGTAAAATAAGAGACAATGTTGGTCTCAATTACCATGCATGAGTTTGATGATTTTGATGAGATTTCTCGAAAACCATTTTCATTTTTCAACCTAAGGAGATATTTATTTTACCAATGAACCAATGAACGGATTTCAAAGAAATTAGGGTCTGCAAACAGAAAAGGATGTCTTTACATGTGTGCAAAATTTCAGATCGATCGGTGTAACAGTGCGATCTGTATCGGTTAGTAGCAGAAAAAAAACATAGGTCCGTGCCAAAAGAGCCAAAAGGAGTCGCTCGCTTCTCTCGCTCAATAAATACATCCCCGATGTGTCTTGCATGAAGAAGTTATAGAATGTTTGTGATTCTAGATCGTGTCCTGCCCACCGTGGCGCACCTGCCCCGCCGACAAGGAGGTCTGCTATTGGTCGACGCGCCACGACGTCGGTCTGCCCGACTGCCAATCAGAGAACAGCGTCTGCATGCTGCACTCGCACGGCAGCTGCGGCTGGACGCAAGACCGACAGTACAGAGAGTGCATGAAAAAGAGGAAGATGCTGAGCGACGCAAGAGATCCGTGAACACGATCGTGACATCCGCATCGTTAAGGAGATCGGAACTTTAGATGACTGGTTATAATAGGGGAGGGGACGGAAACCTGCGGCTCCTGGGTGGTTCTTGAATGGCTATTTAATTTAAAAAGATCTGGAATCGAAAAATTGAAAATTCAAAAATAATCGCCCTGCGGGGCAACATTTAGAAGGTTATTTAATTCAGTTTGTTCATTTTTGTGTCCCAGAAACACATTAAAATTGATGTAATTCCAAAAATACGCCCTGCGGGGCATCAGTTGAAAGGTTATTTGATTCAATGTGTTAATTTTAGAGTCCCAGAATCACTTATAATGTTTAAAAGTGTTTTCAATAACACTTGGAAATTGTTGAAATTTAAAAAAAGGTCAATATGAAACGAAATAAAAAACATCTATGTATTATTTTTGGTGTATATTATATTTGATGGTCTGTACTACGGCTGCCATTATTATATAATTTATAAATTTTTGCGAAATTGGCTCCTTCACCAAAAAAGGTTTTTGACATCTGTAATAGGGGATATGCATGAATTTCTTAAAAACTAGTATTCAAAATAACAACATATTTGTTGGTAAATCCACTATTTTCATACTAAAAATCGTACATTTTCATTCATAAATATGAAATTGAAAATCAGTGTAAATTTTGGCGGGAAAACGTCATCCCGGCCAGTGATGTCAGTTTTATCAACCAACAATGATGTTGCAATGCAATGCAACTTTGGAGCCTTCTAATGTTGATTAATTAATTAGCAACAGTAAACATGGAGAGCACAATATTCTAAAGTTCCTATCTCCTTTAATGTCATACATTTGGAGGTAATGGCTTAAGTTACTGGCTCTTTGTAATGTACTAAGGGATTACTCCGATTTCATAAAAAGTTTGCAGTTAAAAAAGCAGATAATTGATAACAAAATTGCGTCCCTGGTGGGGGGAGGGGGGGGGGGGGTGGTATCCAGGGTGAAAACAGATAATGGTTCTCGAATAAAGTTCTAAAATATCTGAAATTTCATGAATCTCTGTTTAATAAAATATTTCTACTATAGCTTTCCAGCTTTGGTATTTTTCACATCATCTTTATAGGTAAAACCCATATTATCAGCCGCCAGTAAAATGAACGTTGCCTCCAGATTTATCCAGCTACATCTTCATAAAGAAACAACGACACAATATCGCTCTGTATTACTGAGACATCTCGTTCGATGGAGATAGAAAGTTACAAACAAACGCACTTCGGTACAAATAAAACTTCCTTTGCTTTAGCTCTTCATTTATGTCGCAACATATCTTTATAGAATATATTCTACGTTTAGAGATTAGATTAATAGATAGATTTATTGCTTAAGTAGCTCTGTACTATACATCGTCGCATATCATATGATATAATTAGATTATAATATTGATCTTATAGATTTACAAATCTTTGATTTCAGCTTGTTTTTAGAATGTCTATATAGTTAGCAATCGTAGAGTGAATTTTGTTACTCTAAGGGCCATGTCTTTCAATACTCTGCTAACTTTTAAACGGTGGATTAGGACTGTATTGTAATGGCAACAACCAATGACATTCCTAGAATGACTGTGTCAACTTAATTACTGATTTTAGCAGAGTATTGAAAAACTGAACCTAAGGGCCGGTCTTTCAATAGTCTGCTAAACTAGTAGTTAAGTTTTAATCGGTCATTCGAGGATTGTCATTGGTTGTTGCCATGGCAATATAGTCCTAATTGATTTTTTTAAAGTTAGCAAGGCATTGAAAGACCGGCCCTAATTGTGAAATTCTTAACAGCGGTTTTTACACTTTTAAATTTTAAGAAAAGAGAGTAAAAATATGTAAAGTAATCGCCCAGTAGCATCCTCGTATAATGGTATAGTTTAGTTACCAAAGTAGGACATAGGACCAGTTTTTGGTTGGTTCTTAATTGCGCTCAAAGTATAATTATACATTTTAGTAATGAGTCTCAAAACATTTCTTCAGAACATTTAAAATTAACTACTCCTGATACAACGAAATGAAATATTTTCAATTATCTAGGAAGTAATTTAGGGACGCTTAGAAAACTCTATACTGTTCTTACTTGTAGTTATAAATTAATATTTTCACGCAAACATAGAATACATTTATTTTCTTAATGATTTATGTCTATTTATAGCTGTGTAGTTACATGTATGAGCTGAAATTGTTCCAAATGTTTGGTGTTAAAAATCACATTAAAAAGCCATCTATTTATTGATAATGATAAGTGTATATTTATTTGCTACCCACTTCATCGGCTAAATGTTAATTTAGTGCATATTTTCTGAGTTTGTTAAAAACTAAGGCAAGACATTTAGAAAATTTAAATGTGCCAAACAAATACCTATCATTCGCCTTATCGTAAATTTTCATCTACGCCTTGAAGTTTTCAATTTATTATTTACTATTTCATCTTGCCTCTTTTGATCTACATCAAAAATTAAAAACGTTTATTTTCTTTGCTTTGATTTGCGAGTCGGCCATATTGGTTGCACAGATGTCAGGTCAGATTTAACTCATCAATAGCAGAGCAGATAAAGGTATTCAAGTATTCAAGACTAAAAATATAAATCACGAAATTGGCCAAACTATTTCTCAAAAAAGGAAGAAAATGTATTTTCCTCATTCTATATATGATCTAAAAGCTACTTGGTCGTTTTTCCTCCAATATTTCCGTCAAGATTATTTTTTGTCGAAATAATGCTGTTCAAATAATTCTAGCGACCGTAATTATTACTCTAGAGACTTGCATGTGGGCTCATTGTCTTCGTTATGAATAGGCGAAGAAAACGACTACGAGTTTTGTTCATAACTTATTTGCACCCTGGCTACAGGCAATACAAATGGTTTTCTCGATGAAAATTCCTGTACGTACCGATTCAATTTTAGAAATATTGCAATACAAATTCCAAAAATGCGCCTAGTCGTTCATTTCGTATAATGTATTATGAATATTCATGCCAAGTTTCAGCTCTCTATGTTCAACGGTTATTCAGTTGGAGCTGTTCGTATGAATCGTATTTTACTCGTTTGGATCGTCCCGGATAATTTTTTGGCTGCAAAATGTGTTGATTTCAAAAGGTGGGCTGTCATGATCATAAAGGTATCTAATCGGTATCTACAAATATTCTTACTAACCATGTCAACAAATTTTAACTGAAAGTTGCAGATGAGAGGTGTGGCTGAAAAGTTTGTTCCGAGACTTTTGACCGTGAAAAGAAAACACCGAGCTTTGGTTTGTCAGCAACTTCTTGAAATGGCAAAATTACGATGAAAAAACTTTTTGGAACGTGTCATTACCGGAGACGAGGCGTCCCCAAAACCTCCAAAACTTAAGAGACCCTCTGGAAAGACATTTTTTTTTATCAATTTCACAAATTATCACAAAATCGCCAAACAAAAAAATCTTGTTTCACCATAACAGCTGTAACTTCACAATATAGAAGGATATCGAGAATCCAAAAAAACAATTGTACTCAGGAAGAGTCATGCTAAACAATGCTGCTAACCGCACTGCTCTCCTACACTCCATTGCTGCGCAATTAAAACAGATCGCGTGTTTTTTGAACAGACCTCGTATTTGCCCTAACATTAAAATCTCATACCCTCTCTAGCAAATATAGGTCTTCATTCCTTTTCAAGGTTGAATGCCGCCATTTTGTGTCAACCCAAATCAAGATGAATTGCAATGTCACGTGACTCACCATCTCTCTGTGGTTCGGATAGAAAGTCTGCTCGATGAGCGGGAAGTTGTCACGTCCCAGACGCCGCTGGATCTGTATCAGATGCGCGAACACCCACGGCTTGTCCTAGAACACAAGATGCAACGCATTAGTAGACGTAAACACAATACGCAACGCATAAGTAGACGTAAACACAAGACGCAACGCATTAGTAGACGTAAACACAATACGCAACGCATAAGTAGACGTAAACACAAGACGCAACGCATTAGTAGACGTAAACACAATACGCAACGCATAAGTAGACGTAAACACAAGATGCAAC
The DNA here is from genome assembly GCA_934045905.1 of Leuctra nigra. Classification (NCBI taxonomy): domain Eukaryota; kingdom Metazoa; phylum Arthropoda; class Insecta; order Plecoptera; family Leuctridae; genus Leuctra; species Leuctra nigra. The sequence goes on along the minus strand of OW203772.1, from coordinate 13,249,068 downwards.
GCATAAGTAGACGTAAACACAAGACGCAACGCATTAGTAGACGTAAACACAATACGCAACGCATAAGTAGACGTAAACACAAGATGCAACGCATTAGTAGACGTAAACACAATACGCAACGCATAAGTAGACGTAAACACAAGATGCAACGCATTAGTAGACGTAAACACAAGACGCAACGCATTAGTAGACGTAAACACAAGACGCAACGCATTAGTAGACGTAAACACAATACGCAACGCATAAGTAGACGTAAACACAAGACGCAACGCATTAGTAGACGTAAACACAATACGCAACGCATAAGTAGACGTAAACACAAGACGCAACGCATTAGTAGACGTAAACACAATACGCAACGCATAAGTAGACGTAAACACAAGATGCAACGCATTAGTAGACGTAAACACAATACGCAACGCATAAGTAGACGTAAACACAAGACGCAACGCATTAGTAGACGTAAACACAAGACGCAACGCATTAGTAGACGTAAACACAATACGCAACGCATATGTAGACGTAAACACAAGATGCAACGCATTAGTAGACGTAAACACAATACGCAACGCATAAGTAGACGTAAACACAAGACGCAACGCATAAGTAGACGTAAACACAAGACGCAACGCATAAGTAGACGTAAACACAAGACGCAACGCATTAGTAGACGTAAACACAATACGCAACGCATAAGTAGACGTAAACACAAGATGCAACGCATTAGTAGACGTAAACACAATACGCAACGCATAAGTAGACGTAAACACAAGACGCAACGCATTAGTAGACGTAAACACAATACGCAACGCATTAGTAGACGTAAACACAATACGCAACGCATTAGTAGACGTAAACACAAGACGCAACGCATTAGTAGACGTAAACACAATACGCAACGCATTAGTAGACGTAAACACAATACGCAACGCATTAGTAGACGTAAACACAAGACGCAACGCATTAGTAGACGTAAACACAATACGCAACGCATAAGTAGACGTAAACACAAGACGCAACGCATTAGTAGACGTAAACACAATACGCAACGCATTAGTAGACGTAAACACAATACGCAACGCATAAGTAGACGTAAACACAATACGCAACGCATTAGTAGACGTAAACACAATACGCAACGCATAAGTAGACGTAAACACAATACGCAACGCATTAGTAGACGTAAACACAAGACGCAACGCATTAGTAGACGTAAACACAAGACGCAACGCATTAGTAGACGTAAACACAAGACGCAACGCATTAGTAGACGTAAACACAAGACGCAACGCATTAGTAGACGTAAACACTAGACGCAACGCATTAGTAGACGTAAACACAAGACGCAACGCATTAGTAGACGTAAACACAAGACGCAACGCATTAGTAGACGTAAACACAAGACGCAACGCATTAGTAGACGTAAACACAAGACGCAACGCATTAGTAGACGTAAACACAAGACGCAACGCATTAGTAGACGTAAACACAAGACGCAACGCATTAGTAGACGTAAACACAAGACGCAACGCATTAGTAGACGTAAACACTAGACGCAACGCATTAGTAGACGTAAACACAAGACGCAACGCATTAGTAGACGTAAACACAAGACGCAACGCATTAGTAGACGTAAACACAAGACGCAACGCATTAGTAGACGTAAACACAAGACGCAACGCATTAGTAGACGTAAACACTAGACGCAACGCATTAGTAGACGTTAACACAAGACGCAACGCATTAGTAGACGTAAACACAAGACGCAACGCATTAGTAGACGTAAACACAAGACCCAACGCATTAGTAGACGTAAACACAAGACGCAAGACCAAGGGCGTATCCAGGATTAAATTTCGGGGGGAGGGGGGGGGGGGGGGGGGACATGACAAATATTTTGAAAAATTACAGTGGAAAACAAGGGGTTTGGGGGCTGCGCGTCCGAGAAAATTTTGAATCAAGGTCATTCATTTAGGTGCAATTTTGAATCGCAGTGTATAGCTATTTTGGAAAATTATAAATTACAAAATATCCAAAAATTGAAACAATTTTGGAATTTTAACTCAATTTTATCTATTTTGGAACGTTTTTGACATGATCTATCTATTTATAAGTGTTTATTTTCACATATTATTTTAAATTTGCTTATTTTCTTTGATGAAACCCTGATTTCGGAGGGGGGGGCATGGCCCCCTCGGCCCCCCCTGAATACGCCCTTGCGCAAGACCCAAACCTTCTTGATACCACGCATCTCTCTCTCCCATCCGTAGCTATATTTTCATTTCATTTGGTTTGTGCCGAGGTTACCCACATTCTACTTAAAGCTCGAAATACGTGTGTCGGAGTGACCTACGTTCTACTTGATCGTAACATGCGTATGGACTTATTATTAAAATGTGGTTTTACATTGAACTGTTCTCAAATTAAGGCTAGGGGTGATTGTATAATGGCACATTTTCTCTATATTCGTAGTTCTTTAAAATATTTATGATTGTGTCGAGTTTACCCACATTCTACTTAATTTTGTCGGAGTGAGCTACATCTTCTGTATCGTAACATTTGTATTGACTTTTTTCACAACCATTTTTAAACGTTGTACCGTTCTGCAAGGTGAGTGGAAAACGACACATTTCAATGCTACGTTAAATTTTAAACTGTTGACTAGGACTATATTGCCATGACAACAACCAATGAATGAACACTTAAACTTAACTACTGGTTTTAACAGAGCATTTTTTTGTCTGGGGCTTAACGTCGCACTCTTTTGCAGCGAGGCTAATGGCGGCGGATGAATGATTATGATGATGATTGGGAGATGATGGTGAAGAGTAGGTAAGGAGAAGGTAGGAAGGAGGCGGTCGTAGCCTATTAGTAAGGTACCTTCCCAGCATTTGCCTGTCGACTGAGGGAATACCACGAAAAAACCCAGTCAGGAAGGACGGCCGCGGGAATCGAACCCGGGCCTCCGCAATACAAGTTCAGAGCGTTACCACTCAACCAACCTGTTCCGTAACAGAGAATTTCGACTGTTATTACCTGGAAGTTGTAGATGGCGTGCAGGTTGTTGATGCTCGGCACGCCGCCATATTTGAATCCGAGCAGCAAGTTCTTGTTGTCCTCGCCGGCGTCGCGCAAGTTCTGTCGGATCAGAAGGAAGTCGGGCCGGAACGAGCGCACGACCTTCGTGCCGTTCCTGAACACCGCCATGCTCACCTAGAAGGCAGTGACACGCGTACAGTCACCTTCTTTACCGACATGTGAGAGTCACAGTTAAATATAAGTCGAGAGGAACTGAAAGCGTTACAAACATTACAAAATAAAGCAATGCGATACATTCTGCATGGAGGTTTGGTACACCAGCCAATTATACTTTTTAAATAAATTAGAATGGAATAGTGTCAAAGAAACAATACATTTAGCAACACTTACTTTTATACATAAAATTTAACTTGGCTCAATGCCTACTTATCTTGACCAAGTAATTCAACAGAGGAATGATGGAGGACATGAATATAACACCAGAAATAAAATGGACATTTATCTTAAACAATGTAACTCAAATCTTGTAAGTAATAGTTTAGCTTATGGAGGTGTACGGGAATATAATAAACTGCCTGAAGAGCTGAAGATGAACAAAGACCTGAGTGAATTTAAATTATGTGTAACAAAAATTGTAAGAGAATCATTGAGATCATGAAACCATGTACTGTAATAAAACGTATTGTAATAGCTCTATAGCTAAATAAATGCTTCAAAAACAAAGATATACTGGTATGTATATTTATACTGGTACGTCATATTTGTATGGTGACATGAGTCATTATGTAGGAGAATACTTTAACATAACTGTATTTTGACATCAATCAGCCAAATGGCCTATTGACAGAGCTGATTACATTAATTATTCTCGTATGGGACGCAAAATCGAGAAATGGACATCCAGCCTTCTACCTCTGAGTTACAGTAATGTTCTTATGGAGTGTTTCTCCAATAGTGATCGTGTATTATGCATACCTACAGCTCCTAAAGCTTGTTTTCAATTAACGCGAAGTCGCATTGCAAATCCATGGAAACGCGAATTAGCAACGCTGTGCAGAATAGCTAATGTGATCCTGAATCACGGCAAATGCGTGTCGCGTATTCGCGTTCATAGAAAACCCAAAGGTGATACCAGCGCTCAGCCGGTTAAGCAAATTGAGAGAGAACAATAATCTTTGATAGGATGTTCACATGATCAGTCTGATTGAATATTAGTAGCTCTTTTTCATATTTGCTTCGTGCCTTGTTAATTAGGCACCGGTTGTTCAACAAAACCGCGCAAAACTATGATTTTTCCGATACGGTTGGAGACCAAACCTGTTAACCAATTGATCTCAAATTTTAATCACGATTAGATAAACGACATACTTAGGGCTATTACTTACATTTCTAAAATTAAATTTATGGCACCCAGCGAGACAAGAAAATAGACCATTTTCCCCCCAAAACCAACTATTTATTACTAATTAACAAAGCAAAAGATTAAAAATGTATCTAGTGATAACCCTAAGTTTATCTTTTATCTAATCATGATTAAAATTTCAATTCATTTCCTTAACCTATTTTGTCTCCAATCGTATCCAAAAAAGTGCCTGTAACACGCGGCAAAATCGCTCGCGCTTGCAGCTCCTTAACCCCATGCTATTACTAGATGTAATTGTGTTATTGCTTGCTAAATAGTCGATGACTATTGACTTTGCAACTTTGCAACTCCAAAACCGTGCTACAAGTGATTTCAAATGGTTTAAGATTTCGTTTGACTCACCGAAGTGCCCTGCTCTGCGTTTGCGATGAGCGACAGCTCCTTGAACTCCGCCTGTTCCACTCGTACGTCGTAGTCGCCGTGCAGCCGCTTGCCTCGGAAGTACTTCGACCTGACAACACATCAACAACAACATCACTCCGCCTGTTCCACGCGTGCGTCGTAGTCACCGTGCAGCCGCTTGCCTCGGAAGTACTTCGACCTGACAACACATCAACAACAACATCACTCCGCCTGTTCCACTCGTACGTCGTAGTCACCGTGCAGCCGCTTGCCTCGGAAGTACTTCGACCTGACAACACATCAACCACAACATCACTCCGCCTGTTCCACTCGTACGTCGTAGTCACCGTGCAGCCGCTTGCCTCGGAAGTACTTCGACCTGACAACACATCAACAACAACATCACTCCGCCTGTTCCACTCGTACGTCGTAGTCACCGTGCAGCCGCTTGCCTCGGAAGTACTTCGACCTGACAACACATCAACAACACTCCTTGAACTCCGCCTGTTCCACGCGTGCGTCGTAGTCACCGTGCAGCCGCTTGCCTCGGAAGTACTTGGACCTGACAACACATCAACAACAACATCACTCCGCCTGTTCCACGCGTGCGTCGTAGTCACCGTGCAGCCGCTTGCCTCGGAAGTACTTCGACCTGACAACACATCAACAACAACATCACTCCGCTTGTTCCACGCGTACGTCGTAGTCACCGTGCAGCCGCTTGCCTCGGAAGTACTTCGACCTGACAACACATCAACAACAACATCACTCAATCATCCCTCATCAGTCATCACACTAAGACGGCTGGGTAGTGAGTTTGACCTTGAAGAGTTTTTTAATCGATTTTTATCAATATCTTTTACCAATGTAATTGTTAACAAAATAAAGGTCGGTGCACAATTGACGCAGACGGACGACAAAGGCCGATGCACAATTGACGCAGACGGACGACGCGGACGGACGACGGAGACGGATACGATGTTTAGGTATGACATATTCACTCTGACTGAATTCATAATCGGACGCGGACGGACGGCGACTTTAACATTGTATCCGTCTCCGTCGTCCGTCCGCGTCGTCCGTCTGCGTCAATTGTGCATCGGTCTTTAGGCTCTGTACGAGTATTCAGAATTTTCATATGGAAAATAATTCCATAGCTTGTAATGGTTTATTCGATTTACTTTGTCCTACAGACGTTTAGTGCCCGAAAATTATTAAAATTATGGCACTAATTACATCTGTTGGACAAAATAAAACTAATAACTTATTCCAAACTATGAAATTATTTTCATTGAACTGTTCTGAATACTCGTACAAAGCCCTATTTTGTTACCTAATGACATTGGTAAAAGATATTGATAAAAATCGATTAAAAAACTCTTCAAGGCCACGCTCTCTACCCAGCCCTCTTAAGAGGATTTCAGGGGGCTCGGGGGGACTGAATTTGGTAAATATGTAAACTTATAGATGTCAGCTGAGACCGATATTTTTCGAAATCAAACCCATTTTGGAAAGTCAAAAAAATATCCGGGACGATCCTAACTGGTTCGAGACGATTTACAGAATACATCGTAAATGAATAACCGTTCAACATAGCAAGCTGAAGCTTGGCATGAATAATCATAATACACATACCTATAGGGAGTACTAAAGTCCTTTTCGGTATTTTTTTTTGCAATTTTTCTACGGTAAATAACAATGGAAATTGATAAAAGAGTTAATTTTCAGAATGATTTAAAAATTTCATGAACTCTTCACAACTTGTCGTTTATAAGAATTGCAGGAAATAATTTCTCGGCTTCTTGTTTTCATGCTAATCATTGCTACACCTGTGATTGAAATTTATCATGTTTTAGATAAATACTTCTTCATGAAAATAGATAAAACCCTTTTTTTGATCATAAATGGGTTATAATGTGAACTTTATTATTGAAATAGTGATAAATTGGTCTTGCAGGATATAAAAAATAAATACCTAATTTATTGCGTGGAAAGTTATGATGTGCAAACAGCCTGCGCCAACGCTCTCTCTAGAGAATCAGTGGCAACCCATTCCCTCTCTTGAAATACGAATTGGAGTATTTTACATTTCTTACATTCACCTTGAATCTACTAGAAAGTATTAAAGTTCAGTCAGAAACGCAATAATTAGCTTATCTGATTCTCGGCGCTTATATCGTGAAATTGTTAGTTTTGTTGCATGCCAACAGGCCATTACGTATTTTACTAACTTTTTCTTACTTAATTTAGAGCGTGGTACAACTTTGTCAGGTGTTTTATGGGATTTAATATATTTAAAAACTAATTTGATGTGATTAGAATATACTAGGCCATGATTATGGGTGAAATGAAAGGTGTGAAAAACAAGAAGTTTAAAGAAGAGAACATAATTATTCCGCCTTGTGAGGGACGATAGAGAAGAGGTGAAAAGTATATTCATGTCATTTGGCTGGCTCAGTTCTCTAATAATCTCATCAATAAAGTTGTAAATTTTTTATGTAGTTTAGTACACTCAGCAAACGATAAAACGGTATTCGAAAGAAACGGATTGGCTGAAAAATATTTTGATGCTATCATCCGATGAAGCCTAAACTATCGCGTCATCTACCTTTAGTAGGTGAGCTCTGATTTCATTGATAATAACAAGGATTAATTGTCAAGGAACCTGACCAGGAGCCCAAGTCTTGAAAAAAGCGTTTTGAAACCGTCTGGCGTTTTCATTGATCAAAACGTAAAAAAGCTGAAGGCTAAGGTATAGTCGTCAACTTTTTTACGTTTTGATCAATGAAAACGCCAGACGGTTTCAAAACGCTTTTTTCAAGACTTGGGCTCCATGACTCAAAGTCTTGTAATCGGAGTTTTGAAAACGATCACGTTTATACTTAGTTTAAAACTTAAAAAGAAAATGACAACGAAGCCTTAGCCTTCAATTTTTATCACGTTTCATAGAATGAAAACGAAAGTTGTTTCAAAACGCCGATTTCAAAACTTGGACTCCACAGCCAATCCAATTCGTTCAAAAACCGTTTTATGTTTTGTTGAGTGTACCTATACACACCTAATTTAATTTTACAAAATCTTATTCGGAACTTGATGACTTATTAACATCCTAACTTATTTTTATCATCACTTTATTTTGAATATTGTCAACCATAATGAACACTTGAGAGTCACAAAAGCATTTTCTCTAATATTCGACATTCTGTTTTTATGATCGTCACCACCGCCTCTCGCGTATATTCGGCTGTTAATTTGGCCACTATTGATTCCGGGAATGTTGATTAAAACATGGCCTCTGATGAAACGTCATGTCCCGGGTGTCAACTCATAGATTATTCAATACATTGCTCTCAATTGCATACGGGCATTCAAACTCGCACCTCATCAATCTGAAAACATTTAGAAGTAAACTACAAACAGTGTTAGAACAACTGAGAAAATTAGTCCAATTTCAAAAAGAGTGTGAAATTGACTTCCAATGAAAACTTGACAAATAAATTATAATTTTACCTATAAGAACAACAAACAAAATAAATTACGGTACGCGAAAGAAACAAAATAATATTATAATATTATTCGAAATTTCAAAATTGCCGCTCAAAGTCTGATGTTTTCCGTATGAGTAGTACCTATTTCAGAAAACTGATGTTTTCTGAAAGGGTAGTATCATGTTCGATCGTCAATGCAAAATTCTCCGTAAGACAACTTCGCGCGGGTGTCCGCGGGTATGACGACCGTCTCATCAACTCATTGTCGCGCGGCGTTCCGATTTCACTGCCTCCTACATGACGATAGTTAACTGAATGTTCAGCTGACTGACATCCACCAGGCCGATGTCCAAGATGGCGCCGATGTAAACAAAGGCAAAACTCTCAAAAGTATTTCCAGTGACATTTCACGCGAATTTTCGCTAAAAGATGGTGTGTTCCTTTTTTAATATACTGTGCAAATGTGCAAATGCAATGTAAATGAAGTACCTAAATGTGATAGAATCATGAAAACTAGGTGTTATTCTCGTTGTAATCAAAACAAGTGAAGTTGTGATTGCCATTGAATTTACAAGACTTCATTGCGAAATAAGTCAGGCCATTTGGAAGCAAAATTGAAGTAAAGTAAGTTTCTATTTAATTTTGAATAATTTTTGATTGGCAAAGGTGGAGATGTTTGCGAACGTACAGTTCGTTTTTCCTATGTTTGAACTCTCTACAGACCGAGACACCGTCAGTTGTCCTGTAAGGCCGAGAAAGACAACATTGCAAGGTGAGCGCGCAATGAAGTCTTTCTCGGCCTAGCAGAACAACTGACTGTGGCTCCATCTGGTGAGAGTTCATACAGTAAAAAAATAGACTGTAAATACGTGGATTTGCTGAATTTTATCTCGTTATAACGTAGTCGTGTCATTTGAATTGTGCATGTTGCTTTTTGAACTGAAATTTTGTACAGTCATTGATGCTAATTGACCTTTGTTTGTGGTTTCTCTCAGTCACGAGGCAAATGCTGGGTAGGTTCCCAACTAATTACCCACGACTGCTTCCTTCCCACTGTTTATCCTTACCTATTCTTCATCATCATCATCATCATCATCATCATCATCTCACAATCATAATCTACCACTAGCAAAACGTTCGGTGTAACGCGTTGATAAGCGAGCACTGGTATCTGCAGCACATCTTACCACAAAATCACCAAATTTCCGTAAATACTTAAGTAGTACTAATGTCCGAATAATAACTTGCAGGATCACAGAAGCTAGTTCAAATTTGCTTCAGTAACTGGGAAGATTGCCACAAAACCGTATACACTCCCTATAAATCCAAGGGAAGCAAAGACTCTTATGAAAGACCTTCCATGTTCTAGATTCTAGAATGAAGAGTGACTTCACCCTTGTATTCCTATTCCGCCACTTCTTGGTTTAATTATGTCACATAACTCAAGTTACAAAGTTTCTCAACTCTTGACGACTAGAAAACACTTCGCGCATTATTACACTCCGTAAAGGGTGGCGTTGAGATTTAATTCCCAAATTACATTAATAAAAGTACTTGGAGTGAGCGTTTATCACTTTTACGCTCAGTTATGTCATGAAGAAGTACTTCCTGGCTATGATTTATGTTCTTGGGTACCGCTCAGTGAGCACGTTGACAAGCTAGCCTCGAAATGCATGGAGAATACTGTTTCATAATACCTACATGTTTCACACCTTTGGCATGATCACTCGATATAGCACTGATATTATCACAGAAACTTGACACGAGAAGTGTTTAATTTTTTCAGGGATTGTGTATGGCATGATTATCAATAAGTAACAAAAATGTATGAAGATCTTTCATCAGTAAAGTTGATACACTATAAATCAATTTTCTTGTGAAACAAATATGCCGATCTTGCTACAAATCAATAGTGGTAAAACATGGTAGCTCTGAATCATTTGTGAAAAAATTGGCCCGATAATACTTTGTCTGACCTGGCATACAAAAACACACAAAAATCGATGGACAAGTTTTGATTTAGAGACCCACGATTGAAGGTTAAGGATTGAAAGTGGAGAAAGGAGACCATTGTTATTGCGTGGCGTGAGTACTACACCAAAGGTACACTTGACACTACTAAAAACGGTATTTAATCGAAACGGATTGGCTGCGGGTCAGGTTCCTTGACAATCAATCCTTATTATTATCAAAGTGGTTTTAAGGGGGCTCGATGATTTCGATGAAAACATTTACCTCAATACAAGTCAATACTAAAATATGGGAAGTGATCAGTTGTAATTTTGAATTTGCCCAAGTTTTGTAATTAATGTTGAAATATTTTAGTTATGTTTGTCATGAAAATACAATAAATTTTGGCAGTCATGTTTGATCTTTGAACAGTATATTTGAATGGCTCTTATGGAATACGAGGAAAGTAGTAATAATAGTTCAGCTTGGCTATATATTTTCTTGTCGAAATTGTGTTCCTTAATATGCATTGTACATTCGTTTTAGTATTTGGTAAATTTTTAGCGTGGGAACATAGCTTAAAGTGAGGGGGAAAAAATAGACAAAGGTGAGAAATTATCGAGTGTTTTCACTCACCAATCGGTGTTCTGATCATCGATGACAAGTAGAGTAAAGCATCGATCCTTGTTGTACGCTGGTCGACCACTAGCGCTCATCTGCACGGCGGCTCCTGCCAACAAGAAGATCGCATTCTCAAAACAAAAGTTTTCATCTAGGAGATAATTCATTTCAGTGCCTCAGAGACGAGGTCCGAAGTCCATTTCAATGATTCTTGAGGTGAGCTCAGAAACCATGTATTTCTGGGTTCATCAAATCATATCAAATCATATTTGTAATGGTGACACGAGTCATTGTGTAAGAGAATACTTCAATATAATTGTGTTTGTTGGCATTAGTCAAATGGCAATTATTGATAGAGCTTGATTACATATTTCCAAACGTGTGCCATGCAAAATCGAGAAAGTGAATTTCCGACCTTCTACTTCTGAGGTTATTTATTCAGGTTCATAAGATTATAAGTAGATATTAAAAAGAAGTACCTTAAAACTATTAAAAAAAGACCACAAAATACCTAAAAAAGACCAATGAAATTTTATAGTATGTGTTATTCGTCAATATTATAGATATTAAAATTAACTTAAATTATTGTATGATTAGATTAATAGGGTTTAACGGCGCGGCAACGACGAGGTTATATTGCGCACATTAATTATTTTACTTTAAACTTTGTTGAATTAAGTGGAGGACATTGGGAGGGGGTTGACCTAACGGGCCCGATCCGGGGGAGTCCAGCAATCCAAAGGGTGGATAAAATTGTTGTAACTTGCAACAAACATTTCATATTATTTTCACCAATAATTTTAAAAAAGGACAAGAAGACCTTAAAGTAGCAAAAAAGAAGCGAATTCCTACAAAAAAAAATGAGAAAAAGGCATTTTCATGTAATATGAAACACATATTTTTGAAATCATAAACACATGAAACATATATTTATATCATTTTTAGACGTGTCCGAACATAAAACTAAAATAGGACATGTCCTAAGCATCCTAACCCTAGTCATTACTGACCTAGTATCGAGGCCCCATGGTCCTTGGCCACGCCCGTCAGCGACTGCACCCTCTGCAACAGCGACTCCCTCGTCTTCGCCGGGGACGCGGGGGCGCTGGTCGTCCGCGAGTTCCGGCTCAGGTTGAGCGTGAGATCGCCACTGTTTGCGGAGCCCGTCGTCGTCGCGGAGGCGGAGGACGGCGGCGGCTGCGGGGCCGGCTGTTGGGGAGGTTGCTGTTGGGGAGGTTGACTCCCATCGTCGGGCACGTCGTCGAACTCCGACGAGAGGTCGCCCGACGAGAATCTGGAGGGTGAGAGAAGAGGGTTGTGAAGACGAGTAGTGAGTTTGACCTTGAAGAGTTTTTTAATCGATTTTTATCAATATTACCAGTTTAATTGTTAATAAAATAAGGATTTGTTACTTGTACGAGTCTTAGAACAGTTCAATGAAAATAATGTCATGGCTTGGAATGGTTTATTAGTTTTATTTTGTCCATTTAGTGCCTGCAAAATTAGTTTAAATATGGCACTAAACATCTGTTGGACGAAATAAAACAAATAACCCATTACAAACTATGAAATTATTTTCATTGAACAGTCCTGAAGACTCGTATATGTACTAAGTCTTATTTCATTAACAATTACGTTGGGAAAAGATATTGATCAAAGTCGATTAAAATCTCTTCAATGTCAAACTCACTACCCAGCCGTCTTAACTACCAACAAACTGGGTGAAACACGGGACACATTGTCTTTCTTTTCTTTCACTTCCGGTTTTAATGGCACTCGACATCTATGGTCATACTGGCCAGCTTTAATTTATATTCGATGTAGTTTTATAATGTTTCAATTTATTATAATGCTATATATTTTCACTCGTTGTACTTTGGCACATAGGCCAGTTAGTAGTTGTTTAAAATTCAGAATTATTCTATTCTTTAATGGCGCCTGACATGGTCAGATAGGCCAGCAGTATTTGTGACTCTCCCCAACGAAGGTTGAGGAAGAAGTCGGACACATTGTCAAGTTACTCTCTGCTTTTTCGATCATGACAGAATAGCAGAGAGGCAAGTAAGGTCACGTGACAGCTGTCAGCCAATGAGAGAGTGCTCTTCTCTCAGCTCTCTGCTTTTACTTGATAGTGTGTCCCGTGTTCTAGCTCTAAATTGGATTGCATAGAAAGAGAAGCATGGACACGAAATTGTAAAGAGTAGAATCTGTACCTAAAGGGAAATGTTTTTTTATATAATATAAAAATACCTAGTTGATATTTTCAAATGTCTAGAAAATATGATCTATGAACTGGATTGGGTTCCTTATTGAACAATAAGTACACTTCACCACAGACATAATAGTGTAAAGTAGGCAACAGTATGTGTGCTTTATAGCAGCTTACTTTTTTTTTAAATTTGTCTTGATACTAAAATAATTTTAAAAAATCGAGAGACCCTTTCAAGCTTTATAGCACTTTAGGTACGACCTCAAAGTGATAAATACAAAGTACTACTGTGTGTGGCATTATTTAAATTAAGATTGAAAATGGTTGCTTATATCTGATTATTTTAAATTATTTTGTTTGAAGACAAAATTTAAACAAATTCACAACCCTTACACGAACATTTCTAATGGCAAGATTCTAGATATTTTGCAGAGACTATATTACCTCACAGAAATTCTATTCAATAGTTTCACCTCCCAAATGTTTTTCAAACTTCTTCGTCGATTTTGTTGACATTGGTAACCCTTAGGAATATCGGCTCGATGCCAATCGGCTAACAAAATATTGCTAGATCTCATATTTATCTGTCAGCCAAACACAACCTTTCGCGAAGACAAATATTTACTCCTCGCATGATTAAACGAGAACTCTGCTCTGTGGAACGCGTTGATGAGCGAGCGCTGGTAAGTTGTTCAGTTACTCAGCAAATAGTGGAAACAGCTGTTGTGCTATTCATAGTTTGCACATTGTTGCCTGCCACCATCTTGATGGCACGCAGAATAGCTGTGATTCTCTGCTTTTTGACGATATTTCGTAGTTAATGGGTACCTGGGAAATTGTATAGGCACCGGAGATATCTTTAGTACGAAGTGAATCACTCACATTACAAAAATACATCGATTAACATCAATAAAGTTATAAATATGACCCGTCAACGTGCCAACGTAATGTCCGCCCTCAGGTGGAAAATTAAATAATTTTGCATTGCTGATAAAACAAAAGAAGTTCGAGCAAGCGAATAAACTGACTCATTTGCATCAAGGAGCAGGGCATATTTTTTGCTTGATGAAGCGAATTTGACTAATATCTCAAAATCAACCTAAAATGTCAAGAACTCGATCTTGACCGATTTGTCTGAAAGTTGGCAAAATCTCCGAACAAATTGGTCCCAATGACCTTGCAAAGTATGAATTTGATCGGACAGACGTTTGACATCACTTTCCTACCAAGTTACTGTGTTCCAATCAGAAGATTATACTCAAAAACTATATTACATTAGTATGTAGGTATGCAACATTACAAAATGATTGATTAATAATTAATGTGTTATCTGGGCAGTCTGGTGTTATCAACCAGTGAACTTGTGTCATAACCCCTTTCATCCTCGCACAATACCTACTGAGCAATCAGTGAACTTGTGTCATAACCCCTTTCATCCTCGCACAATACCTACTGAGCAATCAGTGAACTTGCGTCATAACCCCTTTCATCCTCGCACAATACCTACTGAGCAATCAGTGAACTTGTGTCATAACCCCTTTCATCCTCGCACAATACCTACTGAGCACTCAGTGAACTTGTGTCATAACCCCTTTCATCCTCGCACAATACCTACTGAGCAATCAGTGAACTTGTGTCATAACCCCTTTCATCCTCGCACAATACCTACTGAGCAATCAGTGAACTTGTGTCATAACCCCTTTCATCCTCGCACAATACCTACTGAGCAATCAGTGAACTTGCGTCATAACCCCTTTCATCCTCGCACAATACCTACTGAGCAATCAGTGAACTTGTGTCATAACCCCTTTCATCCTCGCACAATACCTACTGAGCAATCAGTGAACTTGTGTCATAACCCCTTTCATCCTCGCACAATACTGCGCCACGAGTCACCGAAGAAAGAGATCGGTTGGCTGACAATGTTTTCATTACACAAAATAAAAGCGGCATTAAATTTGCTTTTTCTCACATTGTTTTCTTTATTTTGTGTATACTGAAAACATTATCAGCCAACCGAGCTATTTCTTTGATGACACATGGCGCTTTGTGCGTTGTGCGAGATTTGCTTGTACGTGGGATGAAAGGTGGTATGAAAGTTCACCGATTGCTCAGTGTTGAAGATTCTTGATTCATATTTACGAACATTTCGAAGAGAATCCATTAATTGCCTCAGAAATCGATTGACCACGAAATGCACGTAATATTGTTTATTTTTGGGTCATTTTAAGCTATAGTGGTTAGGTTTGTTTTGTTTTGGTGTTTTCTTGTCAGTCTTGTCTGAGGAGAATGAGTCGGCGAAATATCGCGGTCCATTTTATAATGTTGAAATATTTAAACATATTAATTAGTGTATTTAAACATAAATGTTTATTTTGTTGGGGACAAGCAATATTATTTTTCAATAGTTTTATTGTATTTTAGCTAGAATGATATTAAAAAGAAAAGCAAAATTGGCATCAAATAAAATAAGGAAATTGCAAGATAATCACTTATTTGGTAATTATAGTTCGATTTTGTTCAGCTGTGCCATCGTGTTGCAATTTCCAAACAAGTTATTATTTTTTTGTTTTTTTGTCTGGGGCTTAACGTCGCACTGTTCTGCAGCGAGGCTAATGGCGACGGATGAATGATTATGATGATGATTGGGAGATGATGGTGAAGAGTAGGTAAGGATGGAAGGTGGGAAGGAGGCGATCGTGGCCTATTAGTAGGGTACCTTCCTAGCATTTGCCTGTCAACCAAGGGAATATACCACGAAACAAACCCAGTCAGGAAGGACGGCCGCGGGAATCGAACCCGGGGTTCCGGAATACAAGTTCAGAGC
Organism: Leuctra nigra; assembly: GCA_934045905.1. NCBI lineage: Eukaryota > Metazoa > Arthropoda > Insecta > Plecoptera > Leuctridae > Leuctra > Leuctra nigra. Next base: position 13,233,169 of record OW203772.1, on the reverse strand, counting down.
GTTAACCACTCACCCAACCTGTTCCGTCCCAATCCCAACCAAGTTATTGAAACAGTTCGCACTTATTGTATTATGTGTAACTAAAAAGTGGAGTGCTGTTCGTTTTTGTCTTACCTTCTTTTCAAGTAACTGACATTTGTAGAGAAGGACTGCTTGAAACTGCTGAACGAAATGTTGACGGCTGTTGTAGACACGTAGTGGGGATGAAGCTGTTGCTGTCTGCTGACACGCTGTTGCTGTTGCTGTTGCCACTAGACGTGGTTCTAGACACTCGTGGCTGCAACCAAAACATTAGAGTGTGTTACATTGTGTTAAATATCTTTGCTCCTACCATGATTGTTTGACTTGGATAGGAAGGACAGATGTTTTGGTAATAAACAAAATAGTCGTTTCGTTGATTTCGAAGATTTCGCTGTCAAGTTTTTTTTATGGAATGGAACTGTAAATATTCGATAGCATTTTACTCTACGTCGGCAGTGGGGTCTGATAAGACAATTTTACAATGTGCAAAAGTTTTAAACTAGAGCATGTTCTAATGCTCTAAATACGGGTTATTGTCGCATTATGAAACTTTGGTTTACATGAAATAAATACCACTTCAGGGTTCCAGAATGTTTCTGTACCTCAGAAGTAGAAGGCGAAAGTGCTATTTCTCGATGTTACGTTGCTCACTTTTGGAATTTTGTTATCAAATTATATCAATTGCCATTTTGACAGGATGTCAACACACACAATTATAATGAATTATTCTCTTACACAATGAGTCGTCATACATTATGTACACTCCTGGACACGGAAAATGGTCCGCAGTCAATATTCAATCGACTCCTAAGCTAGTATTTATTATTTATTTAAAGTAATTTTTCTGCCCTTAACTTACGCTAGCCATCCGGTCTTTGTGCAAAAAAAATACATTAAAATAATGTTAAATAATAGCCGTAGTGTCAATTGAACATTGACCGCGGACCAATTTCAGTGTCAAGGAGTGTACAAATATTATTGGATTACTGGTTTAGAGCTCTGGTCAAGAATCATTGAAATTGACTTCAGTGCTACTATACCTCTTTGATTTTACAAACGCCTAAAAGAGTAGAATAGAAAATCAAATAATGTGTGCCTTTTTCAAACGCGTTAATTTGTACAAATTTGAAGTTGAAATCTACATTTCGAAATCAACGCAATGCACACATTTATTCCTGGTGAAGAAACCCCGTGTAATGTGACAGTCGCGCGAACTTTTCAACAGGTCTGCGTGAATAATAGAGCCATCAAGAGACGAGATATATTGATCCATGAAGCCGTCACTACTTTCCAATATCTACAGCATTCGACGACCATCTCCTTTGTCTCCACACTGATCATTGAGATGTGAACGATGACTAAAAGTATCTCTACACCTTGGTCACCATCAATGCCATGCCAATAGGGAATATGCATGCATTTTTTAAAAGCTATAATCCAAAATACCCACATATCTTAATAAATACCAACTGCAATGTGAAAAGATTTTCCTCGAGTGACACTCGAGGAAAATCTTTTCACATTGCAGTTGGTATTTATTAACATTCACCTAACTGAGGGATTCAGTAAAAATCATATTTCACCCACATATCTGTTAGTAAATCACACTATTTTCATACTAAACAATGTAAATTTCATTCGAATATGAAATGATTGATAATTTCATATTCATGAATGAAAATTTACACTGTTGAGTTGAGTGTGAAAATAATGTAATTTACCAACAAATATGTGGTTATTTTTAAATATTGGATCAAATCTTTTGCATATTATATTGCATAGCAAGTGTCAGCACGGTACTCAATTATGTAACTTTTTTGCTTTTGCTTTTGCTTTTGTTTTTCCTGAGCTGCCCAGGTCAAACCATTCAACCAATCGAATGAATGAATGAATCGATCTGAATTTTTGCACACACACTATTGTCACAAGAGCAGTATCGTGTTATACTCATCATGCATTGTACCTACTTGTACCTTGTCTGTTGGAAATAAACTTACTAACTTACTCAGTTTTTTTAACAACATCCTGTGCAGTGTGCTTGTTTGAACATTAAAATGGGAGCCGATTGAATGATCAACTTCAAATTTGCATCTATCGTATAGTCATAATGTCAGGTGTTTTTGTGCATATTCACTCTAAAAAACTTATCGTAACAGTAAAAAATATGCGAGTTTAAACATATTTTACGAATATGAATTATAGATTGATGATCTTGTTATATAAATAAGTTATGGTTAAGTTCCTTGGAAGTGAACAGAAACAACAGGTATCAAAACTCTTTTGTCCATACATCGATCAACACGCATGGTCTAGGATACTGAAGATTTATCATCTTTGACATCATGTAGGGCCGATAAACTCTAGACAAAAATACCCTACCTCAGGGATATCAATACTTTGATATAGTGCCTGTTAGGAAGGGATGTGCGTTGTGAAAAATATCCGACCGAACAAGGGCTCGAACGCGGGACCTCTCACTTGCCTGGTTTGAGCTACCAGTTAGTAGAGCTCTCGCCCGGCAAGTGAGAGGTCCCGGGTTCGAGCCCCGGTTCGGTCGGATATTTTTCACAACGCACATCACTTCATATCATCCTGACTCTATGGAAGCTTTCCACATAAACCTACATTCTCATAGTACCTAAGTATGTGTTGTATGTGCATGCAAATTCTACTGCATGCATTGATTCATTCCAAACAAAGAGAACGCTAAATTAACGCGTTGATAAGCGAGCCTTCAATATGCATTTCATAAAACGAGAAAACTGCATATTTCTTTCAGATTTTTCATCAGTAAAGCGGAGTATAGAATTGTACACCCGACAAATCATAAAACGGTATTTGAACGAAACTGATTGGTTACTGTCAGGTTACATATGACAATCAATGTCATTATCAATTAAATCAGAGCTCACCTATTATAGAGGTAGATGACGAGTTAGCATAGACTTGATCGGATGAGACCATCAAATTTTTTTAGTCAATCTATTTTTTTTTATCAATACTGTTTTATGATTTGTTGAGTGTGTACCCAACGCACTTATCGCGACTACCAGTCGTACACAGAAGTAGTATAAGTTGCCTAAAATACAGATATTTGTATAAAGAAGGTGATTTGAAAGACTGGTTTTATCATTGGCTTTTATCACGACTTAAAGCGTTGGCTGTACATCAATTTTCCGGTGAAAACAAGATACTAATCTTGCCAGTAATCAACAAGCAGTCGAACGGGATATTAATGATATTTGTGAAACTTTTTGCTTGATCCTTTACTTCGTTTGACCTGTAGGTATGTATATAAAATGAACAGACGAGAGACAAAAATAGACATGTTTAGACTGGAGCTCACTGAATAATGTAATACAAGCCTCAGGCTCTTATGTAAACTCCCAGCTGACATGAAATTGAAGCTCTCTCATCCAAAGCCTCTTTAAAACTGACCTCAAGTTTCTGACGTAAAACAACTTTTCTTACAGCGTAATGAATTTATGTTGCAAGTTATACGTAATCCCAGAGAAGACTCGACAATAAAGCTGCCGCAAGTAATGTAACCACTTGACATTACTTGCTTCGAGAAAGAACTAAAAGGGTGTTGAATGGCTTAAGTGTTGAGAAGTTTTAGCTTTCTAGGAAAAAGCTCTACGTATTTGTTTTGAGTATTTTCTTCACACGAACAGAAGGTTAAAAAATCAAAGTGTAGGCGCATGTTTGTACTTAGTATACGAAATAATCCTATTCCTACCCATTGATACGACTCATACGTCCTTAAGTGTTAAATACGTAATCTATCGTAAAATAATCGCATTTCACACTTTGAGCCTTTGAGGACGTACCAAAGGTCGTAATTTGGTATTATTACCAGTGTGTAACACCAGTAATACCAGTAAAATACCAGTGGGTGGTATTATTTAGTCGAGTGAGTTTAAATGAGCGCCTATACGAATTGATGATTGAAAATACTTATTTACACATTGGATAAAAATGTGATTCATTTTGATTTAATTTAATTTGATTATTATTTATGAAACGTTCTATAAATTTACCACTTTAATGAACTGTTGGCTGTGGTCGGTGACAAGCAAAGATGAACCCGCTCTATAGCACTGGCCGGCTTATACCATGGGGTTCATCTTTGCCTGTCCCCGACTGTAGGCTAATAGATTAACAATTTCCTAATCAACTTGGGCACGCGTGTATAGTAATGCAACTTGTTGCATAAAGTAATAAAATAGAGTTTGACATTTAATTTTAATAGAAAGTGTTTTTGTGTTCTCTGTTCATCGTATCTGTTAGCATAATGCTGCAGGAAATCCCATAGGTGTGTTTGTGATCCAAACTCGTATAAACATTTGAATAATTAAATTAATTAAAAGCTCTCATTGGACATACATTATAGCGAGTAGCGAGTTCATTTTAAGTTATTATTTAATCGCAAAATAACAGAAATTGTTGCGTACAATTGTTGCGTATCTACAATCGGCACATTTCCTTACAGCACATAATCATTAATCATGCAAAAACTAGATGTTTATTCACCAAAAGCAGCATGATTGACGAATATCACTTGTTTTGATCACAGCCTTCTGAACGAGGCGTCAAGAAGACTGTGGATACGACAATCTCGACCTCGAGCTTTACGAAAACTCACTCGGGTCGAGCGCTAGATCACGTGACAGGTTATGTCAGATCACGCTCGGGTCGAGCTGGTATTCGAACGCAATTTCTGATTTGTCAGGTGCACCGTCTTCTTCAAGCAGGTTGAAGCAGGCTGCAAGAGGTTGGTTCAGTCTGAAGATGGTGGGAAATATGAACCCAGTTTTGATTGCCAGCGTCTTCAATGAATTTCAGTAATATTTATGAAACATAATAAAGAAAACTAATAAGTGAACATTCTTATTCTTACCTTTAAACTCTTCAGCCGAAGCTGGATCGACTTCTACATCTAATTTATCTCCGTTTATTTTTAATGACAGTCGGGTGAGCGCCATTTCTTTCCAATATGGCGCTCCTCGCTCGGGTTGAGAGAACTCGTCACCCTGTTCGAGAGCAGGGGCGTGAGTTCTGTGCTCGGGTTGTGTTCGGAGCAGTTCTGAGTACGTTTTCGTAAGCGGGTCGGGTCGCTCCGAGCGAGTATTCGTAAGGTTTGGAGCGCCAGTTCACGACCCGAGTGGGTTTTCGTAAAGCTCTAAACAAATCTCAAACGAGAGGTACTAAATGGCGGATGACAGGGGCACATTTGTATAAATAGAAATATTTGCTTTAGTTGTTTGTTATAGCTAAAGAAGTAAATTTATAACTAAATTTCAATATCAATTGTTTCTCATTTTCCACTGCACTTGGAAACACGAACTATAAAAACAAATAAGTTAATCTGTAGACTGATAGAAGCCGGATCTTGCCAGAAGTGGCGCCATCACGTATCGATTATTCGTTTCTTTTAAAATATTTGTGTGTTTTAGGCTTGAATAAGCAATAATCTGGAAAATATAAATTCCCATGAACCGATCTTCAATTTTTTTCCGTGGATATATTCTGTGTGCCTGAATTACAGTGACTTAAATAATAGAAAAGGCAGTCTGACTCAACAATATTTTCCTTTCCTCACCACCGTCCATTTTCAGGCGACCAAAGCACACCACCAGTTCTACCAACACGAATAACAACTTCTTCTACCGTGACCGGGCTGTTAAGTTCGATCTTTGTGACAACATTTCGTGTAGATCGCCTGATAACTTCGGCGCTATGCAACCCGCGCATTTCACATGTATTGCGGGTTGCGTTTGCGTGCTCGAAGACAGTATTGATGATTTATGAGCCACCTGACAGGTCCTTTTAGAAACCTACCACAAATATGACATAGAAGCAAGCGTAATTGAGCGAGTGTAGCCACCACAGTACTCTTATAATACTTTATCCATGTGGTTTCTGTGAGTTATTGCCACGTAAACCCGTTCAACTCAACCAATGGATGTCTTGCGGGAAAAGCGCGCTCGGTTAAAGATGGAACTAACTAGATAACGTTTTGGGGGTATTTGGTCGTGTAGCATGGGCTTTTGGCGTTTGCGACCGTGTGGCTATTGCTGTTGGCAGCTCACGTTTTGGGGTTATAATTTATGTTTGAGTCATAATAACAACTGAAAGAACACTTACATCACTTTTCTTGTATTATTTCCCTCAAATCACTTACTCAAAACCACCCAAAACCTCCGAAATGCTTTAAAACAATGTTTAATATCGGACCTGTCATTCCGTCCACCGCCATCTTTAACCTTGGTAGGAAACAAGTAGTGAAAGACCGCCATCTTTTCAAATAATCCGTTAATAAAATATTTCGTCTTTAAAATGTACTTAAACAATATTATAATTGTTTTATTGCCTATACCATAACTTGTACTAATACTAATCTATATTAGCTACAATGTCTAATCGGCTCAAAATCATTGAAAACAATAATCAATTTTGAATTTGAGTCTTTTGAAAAAGACTGCGCCAACTGTGACGTAGTCTAAAAGCACAAGCCACACGGTAAAAGCCCATGATGCACGACCAAATACCCCAAAACGTACTTTCGTTTAGTTCCATCTTTCCCACGCGTTTTTTCCGCAACTCATCCATCGATCTGAAATTTTACACATTTTAATCTGAGCTGTCTCGTGTACAGGTTTTGAACAAGGTCCTCTGATTCTTTTTAATTAAAACTGGAAGCGTTTGACCGATCAACTTCAAATTTTACAAAGTCATCGGGACCAACATTTTAGGTGTTTTTCTGAATTTTCAGACTCATTTGTTGTTAATTTCAAAAGTTATTGACATTTTACAGACATTTTATGCGTGTTTGGAATATGTGTCAAATTTCTTGAAGGACCATGTCAAATACATATTTTATCACTGCTTCTTAAGGTGGATTCACACGGCCGTTCCAAACTTCGAGTTTGAAACTCAAGTTTGCCAAAGTTCCGAATCGCCGTTCCAAAAACTCCCGTGTGAACTATGAAAGTTTGGAACTCAATCTTCGCAGTTCCAATCTTTTCATAGTTCACACAGGAGTTTTTGGAACGGCGATTCGGAACTTTGGCAAACTTGGGAAGTTTGGAACGGCCGTACCATATTTACGATATTTTACGTAAATATAAAATATTTACGAAAATATTTAAAAAATATTTACGAAAATATTTACGAAAATACGATATTTTTAAAAATATCGTTAACACTTTGAGGCCGCACCAGAGGTCATAATGAACTCCAATGTGCGGCATTATTTAGTCTATTGGGCTGTTATGGGTCGTTACTACCTGATTTTTTAAAATTATTTAGTGGGAAGACAAAATTTCAACAAAAAATCGCTCTGACGAACCGTGCGATTCCTGTTCGCTTCCGTTTGCCTCTTAATACGCATATTAATTCACATGCAATACGAAGGCTCGCTCATCAACGCGTTACACATAGCGTATTCCTAGCAGTAGAATGCACATGAAAGGACCCTATCACATGTAGACTATTCACTAACGGCCTGTCTGCTCCGTACTTGAATACTTTACGATTCTTAACATTGCCAACATTGTATACATGGAAACTAAATTGCACTGGCACGTGCCGGGTTTACCTACATTCCACTTCACGGTCTCTTTTGCGACATTGCTACCCACACACTACTTCGGATTCAGTTACAGAGCTCGGCCGAAGAGAAGTAATAGCTTTTCAACAACTAGGCGGCGCTTGCAGTGCCGAGTTGTTTTAGGGATTTTCATTGCGGAGAGACGCAGTTTTATTTGAAAAAGAGTTCAAGTGCCATGTTTTGTGTAAGGCTGTATAGGACAGGAAGAACAACAAAATGAAGGGATTTCATTTTGTTCGCGTTACTTATTTAATGTGATGCAAGCGCGAACGACTTCGCTGCTTTTTGCAGACACTACTTTGGTAAAGTGCATATTCCTCTATTCGAAAAAATAAGGAACACGACTGATCTCTGGTGGATTCTTTGGTACTAGCCATAAGGAGTATAATGGAGGATATCACGGGGATATTTATATAAATAAATTACCTATATTAAATTTGCTTTAGTTGTTTGTTATGGCTTAAAAAGTAAACTTGTAACTAAATGTAAACTTCAATTGTTTCTCCTTTATCACTGCCCTATAGAAAACACGAACTTCAAAATAAAAAAGTGCATCTAAAAAGTTTCCTGCCAGAAGTGGCTCCATCACGTATCGCTTATTTGTTCGAATACAATTCAAATTGTCCAACTTGAATTTGTATAGTGGAATATGGACTTTACAAATTTTTGATCATGAGAAGATAAAATACAAACTTAGGTTTGTTACTGGTACATTTTTAAATGTGTTCTTTGTAATTAGTAATAATTGGTTGATTTTTGGTAAATGTTGGCTATTTTTTTTTTCTTGCTGGACGCCATATAAAAATAATTTTAAAAACTGTGTCAATCACCACGTGTCAATTCAGGACACATCAAATTCGTTCACTGGAATTTTGTCTCCAATAGTTCGGAGTTAGCATAGTTTTGCGCGGTTTTGTTGAATAACCGGCACCTAATAAACAAGACACGACGCAAAAATAATAGTGCTACTAATTATACAATCAGACTGATCATGTAAACATCCTAGCAAAGCTACGCCCACTTATAAAACATTTTTTTCACTCCCAATTTGCTCCATCGGCTGAGTGCTTGTACCACAATGGTATGAGCGTATATTTTTTATAACTCAGAAAGCATGTTCTTTTTCGAAAACCAAATCTGCTACAATTGAATTGATATACAACTTTGAAAAGCAAATTACATTTCAAAGAAGATGAATACTTGTTTACCTACAACACGAGAAGATTGCTGGAGTTCTGAAGTTTAATATACTTATTACTTACTCATACTTGAAGACGAAGTTGAAACGTTTTTTCATGAACAAATAAGACAAAAATGAGAAACTGAGCTTTATGGAGAATGTCAAGTGGAGTCAGGATGATTGAGGAATGTGAAATTGTAAAATATCCGGCCGAGCCGGGGCTCGAACCAGGGACTTGTCTTATTAGACACTGCATTGATGAAGTCTGAGATCACATGTGACAGGTCCCGGGTTCTAGTCCCGGCTAGGCCGGATATTATTATAACATCACACATAACTATCAAACAGGACAAAGTTGTATTTACTCTTAAGTCTGAACAAAATTTCATAAGCAAACTTCAAAGCTTACAATAGGTACGCAAATTAATATTTCGCTGTTAACAATGCTTCTTTCATTACGACTATAAGATAATCCAAAGATTTTAATTTAAATAATATGAGTACATATTTGAGTTAAGCTATCTCCTTAAATTTTACAGGGACAAACATACTTTTACAAAATCGTATAAAAGTAACTTTTTACAAAATTTCCAGCCTAATCGATATGTGAACCGTATCTTGAGCGTCAAACTCTGGCCCGGGATTCAATCCGACCGTCTTTCCTGATTGGATTTATTGTGGATTCCCAATTAGTTCAGAGGCTGGAAAGTTTCCTTCTAATTGGTCACGATCTCCTTTGTCCCGCCATCTGTCTATCCTTCTTCTTCATCATCATCTCCCAATCATCATAGTCATTCAACGCAGTCGATTAGACTGTTGCATGCGTCGAGCATAATCATTTGTAATGTACAATTTAAATTCCTTTTTTTGAAAGACCTGAAGATTTTCAGGATGAAACAAACCATTAAAAATATCGCTATTTTTATTATTATGTATGACTATGTATTCTTTTAATATGTATGTGTGCATTTGTATTGCCTGGTATTCCAACAAACCCTAACCCTAGGGTATCTTGCACTTATTATTGTACAATATTTGTGTATTATTGGAAATAAACTATGAACTATGAACTATGAACTATGTCTATTGTGAGTGTACCAAATTCCAAACATTAACACATTAAAACAGTCAACTGAATTTAATAACGATCATTATTGAATATTGAATTTCAAAAGCACTGAATTATTTGAAGGGTAGGTATACAGGGAAAGATCGCTATAAGTTCATTATCATCTTGCAGATTATCATCATCCCTCGGTTTTTAGAAAATATTGACTCAAAGTCAAAATTCATAAATATATCGATCTGTATGAAAGATCAATACAAGTTTCAACATAAAACTTCGTTTACCATCTCAGTTTTATCCGAGTGACTTAACGTCCTTTCCCTATACCTTCATTTAAAGTTTAAATTACATACATTTTATGAAGTTCATAACTTAAATAATGCCTGACAAACGCATTTTTCTTTGAATTGTAGGCATAATTTAGACTTGTATCATCCCATTTCACATGTAATATATTTTATCTACATTTCGTACTCATATCGTCGCTTGTTCTGAACTCTATCTTTCAAACTCTAGATCTCAACCCCTACGGCTGCGAGTAATCTGCATGTAATACCATCCGATGTTGATGTAATATTTGCCGCACGTATTTCCAACACCTCCCACTCTCTCTACGTGGTGACCGCAGCACCCACGCAGCTCCAAACTCTCTCGTCACCATGGGCGCTGGCACGGGGGGGGGGGGGGGGGCACTCGGAAACGAAACATAGTTCAAGAATACATCGAGAAGAGTTTATTTTTTAATGAACTTAATAATAAAAATAATCTTTATTCCTTTCCAAATGAAGGGCATTTTTTGAAGAGGATGAGTTTTTTATTTTTATTTTTATAAGCTTTCAGAATATTCCCTCGGTTTTTAGAAAATATTGCTACAAAGTCTTCAATAAAGCAATAGAAATATCGATCTGAATTGAAAGATCAATACAAGTTTCTACATTAAAACCTCTTTTATCTCAGTTTCATCCACATGGGACTTCCCCTTTACCCTTCAAATACAATAGTATTTGTAGTATTTTAGTATTAGTATTTGTAGTATTTTGAAGTAAGGAGAGGCTTGTTCAATAAAAATGCAATAACCTAATTACTACGAAACCAGCTGGCCAGGCCTGACGTTTCTTCTTCTTCTGCATTCTCTTCATCTTCATACGTCATCTACTTCTCTGTCTACCACTCTTTCCTCTCACTTCGACATCTTCAATAAACCCCACCATCTCGATCTCGGTCTACCACTTCGCCTCTTTCCCAGCGCCAACTTTCAAAACTCTTTCCGAGGTATTGAAAAAACAATATTTCTTCTTCCAATCCTTTCATTACGGTGGCACCCGCCATTTTGAAATAGAATACTTCAATCTAACTGTATTTGTGGACTTCAGTCAATTTGCAATTGAAATAGCTCGATTGTATGTTTCCAAAAGTGTTGGTACATATAGCAAAATCAAAAAATGGACATTGGACTTCCTCCAATTTCACAGGTTTTCTATCTAATTTAATCAAAAAAGCGGCAATTCTGCGCCCAATATTCGGTTAGCAAGAGGTAGAAATCGGAATCTCTCTCTGATGCTGGGGGTTGAGCCACCCACTCCTCCTTACATCCGGACGGATCGTGTTTTATGCGTCAGTACCTTCACTCTATATAATACTTCCGTTTCGTCATGTCTAGACATATTTATGACGGCCCCTTCCCCTCCCACACCCCACTGACGCCAGTTTCGTACTTAATACACTTTAATATCTAGCAATACTATTTACTCATTACTTATTTACTAGTTTCTAACACTCATATATACTACTTTTACTACTAAATTTACTCAATCGTACTTATTACTTTATTCTATCTTTATTGCTCATTACTCCTTTATACTCAAATCATTTAAACATTCATTACTTATTTACCATGTACTACCAATTCTACTATAGGTACTTTTTTACTCATTATTATTGCTACTCATTTGCTTAAGTTATTAACCCACTGGTTTAAAGTTAGGGGAAATGATCTAAAAATTTCAAAATAATTTATGCTTCACTTATTTGATTTAACTAACTTTTCAAGATACCCTATCACACAAAAAACGTTTAACTTTCAAGTTCATTAGAGTTCAATGACCTTTGAATAATATCGAAAGTTACTCTTCTTGCCATACAAACACCAATTTAAATTTAAGTATAAAATAAAAATGAGAACTTTTACCGAAATCTATGTCCCGAATTCCATTACATTAAGTTCTGGTTTTTAATCATTTTTACTCAATTTAAATGGCAATGTGTAATTATTTTAATTGCATTTATGAATATAACGAATTTCTGACAATTTTAATTAGCAATAGCCCAAATTTGGTCATGCAACGTAAATCAGAATGCAACTTAAATTACGGATTTAACACGTAAAATGACACCCCATCAGTGCATTCCAAGACTCTGAGAATCCACAAATCATAGCATCCAAATCTTTACACAAAATTTAAGATATTCATAACATACATTCATAGTAAAAGTAGTTGAATAAAGCCTACCTTTCTTTCTACTCCTTTCTTTTCACTTTTCTTGTAGCACAAACGCCTCTTTCTCTTCTTACTTTTCCACTTTCGAGTGAAACCTTTGCACTTGTGATATTTGGGGGGCAGTCGTCTATCCACCCTTGCAATGTGTAGTAAAATCGATACTAGCGCCAGTCTTCCCCTAGCAATCCCCCCTGGTGGCGTACTGATTCACTAAACAACACACGCAAGGGGTTGGAGGGGGGGAGGGGGATTATTGTTAGCGAATTTGTTGGAGAAAGGGGTGTGAGTTTTTAAGATGTATTGATGTATTGGTATTATTGGGAAGAAGTGTTTAGAAATTTTAAAATAGAACACAATTGGCGTATCTTTCCAGCTCATAAATTCTTAGCACTCAATAGCAAAGTGTGTGATCTATTTTTTCATTGGGTGTTACAAAATAATGGAAAATTAAATGAATTATAATATGTCAGATCCGTTCTTAAATTGTTCCAAAATAAATCAATTTACTGCAGTTGTAAAAACACAAGGCATGGCTTCTGGAAGAGTTATTTTTTGCGGTGAAGTTTACCAATTTCTAGACTTCATACATCGAATAACTTAATTTTAGTGGTGTTTTATTAAAGTCAACTACGGATGATGATCATGATGAAGAATAGGTAAGGATGGACGGTGGGAAGGATGCGGTCTTGACCTATTAGTTGGGCATCTTCCCAGCATTAACTCTCGACTTAGGAAAATATTTTAAAAATAATTTTTTGAATAAGTCCAAAGCTTTCCAGTCTGAGCCAACATGCTCCGTAAAATACAAATTGTTTGTTATTTAATAAAGCTACATTTTCTAACTTTTAAGTAGAAATGAACAGCCTGGTACTTCTAAACAGCCATTGCAGTCAAGATATCTCGAGCTGTGCTTGAAAATGAAGTACTGCTTCTAGTGAACTTGCATAATATTCTTTCATTTGCATATTTATACTTCGAAGTCAACGTGAATGTAGCATGCAGTACCAATTAGTAGGTTTCAAGCCAACGGCTATTTACTACACCACTGGGAACGGTTTGAACTTGAGGTTAACTATATGCCATTATTAAATAGCTTCTTAATAGTAAAGTGTGAGGCAAAAGAAATAGAGTAGGTCCTAGTATTGTTGGGAGTGAACCGGGGTCAGTGACCACTCATTTTCATTGTTATGATATAGAAAATTTAGGGAAAAACTATATAATTTTTTAAAAGTAAATTCATATATAAAAATTATAAAATTATTCCAAATTAGAAGTAATGTAAAAGTTATAGAATTAGATATTGCCAAATATTTGACACACATTTAAATATTATCGTTGTATCTGGGCTTTGAGATACCTATACAAGATTTTACTTAAATTCATTCTTATCCTTGGAACAAAACGTATCGCATCTTATAAATGTATGTAAAAGTCGAAGGAAGGAAGTCGTACGCATAAAATGAATAAAATGAAAGAAGAATGAAATGAAATAGACAGTTTGTCCACATTGGAGATTGAACAGACGCCGAATCAAATCACATATTTCTCTTTCTTTATGTATCGAGGATTCTGAAACCAACTTGTCCAATGTTCTCCAACTCTCTATAGTCTGTTCATTGATAGCAGTACACTGAGGAACAAAGGGAAATCTAAAAGACAGACAAAGTAAAGAATAATGAATTGACGAACAGTTATGTACACTCAAAAAATCATAAAATGGTATTGTAGCGATATGGATTGGCTGCTGGTGAGGTTACTATGACAATCAATCTTTGTTGTTATCAGTGAAAATCAGAGCTCACCTACTAAAGTTAGATGACGCAAAAGCACAGACTTCATCGGATGATGCCATCAAACCTTTATCAGCCAATCCGTTTCTTTCGAATACTGTTTTTTATTTTGTTGGGTGTACCAATCTAGAAAGAGAATAGATTCCACGTAAAAGTCCACAACATATTACCTAGACCAAAAAAAAAATCAGGGTTACCCAGCTTTGGAATGAACTTCAGTTTAAAAGCTACTAAACATTCCAACAACTGGACTGGAGCCATATTGTGTAGATTATATTCTTCTTTTCCCGTGCTATTCATTTCATTTTATTTGAAATCACCAACAGAATACAAAATATTCCACGAGGGGGATTTAAAATAACAAAAAAAATATATTTAAGCTATGATTAAAGAAGTTACAAAACACAATAAATATTAATAAACAAGACAAATATTAAATCGTAAAAGTAGGTACAACTATTCAAATAAACTTAATCTACTCTGGGCCTGAACATGATCTGTTTTGTTGTAAATGGTTCTAATAATTTCAGCCGAATTATGAAAAATGTCTAAAAAGTTACCAGTTTGCAAGTTAAATGTATCAAAAGTCGTCATTATTCTATTAACAAAAGCATTTTTAAAAACGTTAATTCTACTTTTGTGGGATTCCTCACACACAAAAACAATGGGCAGACTGTCAAGTCTAGGTGAAAGCGGCGAGTGGCCAAGCAATGTTGCGCTCTCACTGCCAAACATCTTTATGGTCGAAAGAAAAGCTTCCTCTCTACTCGCCGATTAAAACTAAACCTGCCTGCCCACTGGAAACTGAAATGAAATTTATTGATATTGTTGCATTTTATACATAATAAAGCCTTGTCTGTATTTTGACTGGCAGTTTTGGCAAGTCAACCATGCCATTAATTTCCAGTCTAGACGAATAGGGGTTTAACATATTAGCTATAGCCAAATATCTCACCAAGTAATTAGAATATAAAGAGCATGTCACTTGCATGCAAATATTATTCCTATACGAGTGTTTTCATAATTGGACCGTGTATAGCAAAAAGGAACCAAGCGACATTTTGAGGTTTTCGAGTTAGCTGTGGAAATCATCAATCGACTTGGTTCAGAGAACATAAAACAAAAAAGATCCAAGCGACAGCAGGCCAATAGAAAATAAAAAAGGAACAAAGCGCCAAAATCAGGAATCTAGTTACGCAATAAGGATCCAAGAAGCGCCACTTTAACATGCAAAAGTAACATACGTGTCATGTAAGCTTTGCAATAAGGATCCAAGCGCCATAGGTAATTAACGTTAACCTATAAACAACATACTTAGATATACTTTTGATATTTTTGCTCCATTTGATTGCTATTAATGAATTATAATTAAAATATCATTGCATTCCACCTAAAATTTACAAAACACTATAAAAACAACATATTTGTCACTTGGTTCCTTTTTGCAAAAAGGAACCAAGTGCCATTTTTGTCGAATGCACATGAATAACTAATATAGTCCCTGAAAATGTAATATTCAATATGTTATCTAATCATATATAACAAGTCTCACGTCAAGAAAGTATCCCACATTTTAATATAGGCTGTACGCAAATGTCCAATTATCTCAGCTCAATGAATTGGCGCTTGGGTCCTTTTTGCTAAACACGGTCCAATTGTTCTTCAATCAAATTGGTTTCGCACTGACTGCAGTGAGGTTATAGGGACTTTACAGCATCTCTCTTTCTTGGGGTGCTGATAGCATTGAGAAGCTTAGTTGACCAAAGTCAAAGAGGTTAAAGAAACTTTACCCGTTCGTTTGGAATGGATCTGATTTATATAAGTTAGATCTACTTTTCTTCCCCAAGGTAGAGTTAGTCGATTCAAACAAAGTACAATTGGCTAATGTAAGAACGGAACGGACTGTCTGGTAAAGATTTGATGGCATCATCCGATGAAGTCTGTGCTGACGCGTCATCTAACTCTAGTAGATGAAAATGCCAACGGCCCTTTTCAGGGCCAGCACAAGCAACTAACAGAGCAAGAACCGCACCGAAACCACATACATCTAGTAGATGAATTCTGATTCATTGATAATAACAAGGATTGATCGTCAAGGAACCTGACCAGCAGCCAATCAGTTTCGTTAAATGCCGTTTTAATTTGGTCAAGTGTTCGTGTCGTTTGCGTACAGCAAAAACTCACTAAGATCAGAAATAATGTTTTAATTTGTATTGTCTTCAAAGTATAATTGAAACACTCATAAATATAGATGCTTAAATTACCATTCACGATTTAAGATAATTTTATAGATAAAAAATAAAATGATTTTTTTTTTGTATTTTTGTATTTTTATAAAGTGTACCTATAAATAAATCCATTTATCAATTTCGTAATCGTGGTCTTGCATTCAACACTATCCATTGCACATATTGTAAACAAACTATATAAGTAACACCAGAAAAAGCTGAAGATGAAGACAATGCAAAATTTCCTCTTTGAAATATACTATTTTCTTATTTTTCCTATTTCCCAAAAATAAAATGTAATAAGTAACAATGAAAAACAGTTGTGACCAGTGATACGTTTAAGAAAAGAAAATGTATTTTTACGATTTCTTTACAAAATCAACCATGTCAACATTTTGAACTGGCTCGCTTGATAAATTTTGACACACATTTTTCAAGCATCAACAAACACTATTACAACATGTCACAGAGTTAAATATCAACTCAAAATGAACACGTGTTAAGAACGTTTGCTATCCGCACGAAATAATTAACTGAGTTTAGCGGGGGAGAGAGAGAGAGAGAGAGAGAGAGAGAGGGATAACATTACTCGATACTAGAGGGAGAGAGTATATTTGTAGAAGCTTGACGACAGTGTAAGGAAAAGCTTAGGGATTTGCATAGCTTTGCTAGAAGTATTATGTTCCAATTTACATTTTCACGGTGTATAAATTGCCGGTACAAGAAAGATCAATTGTAATTCGCATTCAATAAAGGACTTTGTTTTTCTTTAGTCTTCCTTGCAAAAGCTATAGGTACGGTATGACGTACTTTTTAGTTTTTTCTTCTTACACTAAAAAGTCTTTTGAATTGTATTATACACTTCTTTTAACAGAGTTTAAAGTCATCATAAAACAAAAAAAATACAAAAGGTTTTTTCTCTAACTGTAGCGTCGGTACCATAAGTGTAGTGTAGATATTTGTGTTCATGGTATAACCGAAGTTAATCTGAGCCGGATTAACTAAATTGGACTAAATTGGCGGCACAGCCAATCAGATACCTCAAAATGATAGAAACAGCGAATTTAATCCAAAAGTTAGTTAATCCAGAGAACATTTTAACTTTGGTAATACCGGGTCCTATTAGTTCATTTTGATGTGGCTGGGAAACTTTTTGCTTATGATGGACACAATTTTCAAGATAGTTCCTAACATGTCAAAACTCTAAAATTATTGTTAATTCCCAAGACATCTCCCAAGATCAACCTTTTGGGTCAAATTATGATATTTTCAAAGTACTACCACATTTGTTATTGTTTTACAAATCCCCCCAAAAACGTCCTGACGGAGCAAGTATAGGTCGTCTTCCGATTATTATAAAGATTTGGTACAGGGAACAGTTTCAAATAAGTCTTAAGATCATGATTTCACTAAAATACAACACATTTTAAACAAAAACTCCTCAATTTAAAGTAGTTTCCCTCCTTAATTTCTTCAGTTATTGGTTTCAACAATTCGACCTTTTCCGTGAATCGTTAAATCATGTCTTGAACATTGTTATGTATATTCAATCTTGTTTAAACTGATGTAACATCAAGAATTTGACAACGTCCCTTGCCACTGATACCCCCATTGGGACAACGATAAGATCGAAGCTATCAGTATACCCCACCCCTCGATCCGACTATAATATACATCCCCAAGGATCGAACCAAGACGCGACGCGGCTTGTGAAAGGGCAAAGGCCACGTACCTAACAACAGTTGACAGTGGTGGCGCTGGTTTGTAGCTCACGCATGCGTGGTAGCAGTGAATCAATAGGCCTGGAACCATCCCCCACTACTTCTTGTCTGCCACCCCCACTCCACCCCCACTCCACCCCCGCAGTCGCACGTGATCGATATCGTAACGACGGAATATATGCTTTTAATAGTTTATCAGCTTTTTTAGGATTTTTTTATTTATATAAAAATATTGCCTTTTTGTTTATTTATGTTTTTTGAAAGACTGACGTTTGTGTGTGTGTTTTTGATTTTTAGTGGTCTTAAAAGATAGCGCCCATAGTTTTTATGTACACAACTCAACTCAAGTCATAAGAGAATAATTTTATGAAAATGAAATAAAATGTTACTGTATATTACTGTTTATTAAATACAAATTATGTACTATATTTATAGAAAAAATATAGTAAAATATTTTCTGTGCCGAGATATAAGTTGTTGATTTGACTAATTTGTGCCCAGAGTTGCGTAGAGCGCTTTCTGCGTATGTTATTGTTAACTAATTTGAAACCTTCAATACTGTCGAAAACTATACTCAAGTATTTTTTATGTACTACCTACTCAGCTATTCGTATTTTTCATGAGTAAAACAGATTGCGTTCACACTTAAAATATTTACGCTGTTCTTTATGTAACTTTTTGTGTTCGTACCGGTAGTTCTTGTCAGATAGCCAAGATTAATCATCGAGAGGGGCCAGTACATGGATGGGTGGCCAGGTGTTGACTACAGTGGTTGCACGGGGGAAAACAACCCCCCCCCCCCCCTCTCAGAAAATACCTTGTTCACCCTGTCAAAATGCACCGGCCTGTTATAATTCGCGAATTAATTATTGCGCCCCCCAGCTTTTCACCTGGCCACGGTTCTGCAAAAAGCAATTTTTCTGTCGACTGAGTGCTTTTGTAACTTGCACCCTCCGTTATCAGTTCTAATTCTAAACAAAGTGTTAGGGGATCAGCAGTGCGATTGTATAACTTCTTAGCTGAGATAATGGATCGTTATCTATACCAATTGATGAAAGTAATTTAGCCTTTCAGAAGGTAAAGCAATTCAAAGTGCGTAAAGTCGACTTCCTGAGATAAATAATGAGATTATATGTCATATCCTAGTAGCTTTTGCACAATTCAAATGATAAACAATGATATTAATTGTTTACTTTCATCAATTGGTATCGATAACGATCCATTATCTCGCCTAAGAAAGTTATACAATCGCCCTGCAGAAGGTAAAGCAATTCAAAGTGCTTAAAGTCGACTTCCTGAGATAAATAATGTGATTATATTTCATATTCTCGTAGCTTTTGCACAATTCAAATGGTTAACAATGATATTAATAGTTTACTTTCATCAATTGGTATAGATAACGATCCATTATCTCGGCTAAGAAAGTTATACAATCGCCCTGCTGTTACAAAAATTTAATATAATTAGAAAGTGGTCTAAAACTAGGAGTTTCTTCTTTTTAGTATGATTGTCAGTAAGTTGTATCATAGAGTTGCATGATGTGGAGAAAGCTTTTTAGTAGTGTTTACGAGTCAAAGTATACAATTTTCGGCATCAGGATATTAATAATGGAAAATACCGCATTGCTATGAAAAATATATAATTTTACATGGCTATGGCCAACCCGACAACACAATTACCAATTTTGAAAGACGTTTCGTCCCTAGTTATAGAGGGCAATGAATATTACAATGAATGCTATATGAAAATTGAAATATTCATTCTACTTGACTCTTGCGAGACGAAATAAATACAATCATCATGATTACAAGATATAGATAATTTGCCATCTTCACATCACTATCATCATCTTCCTGATATCATTATTAGTTGCGGAACAACATTTTTACATTTTTAAAAAAAAATAAAAATTACCTTCAAAACTGAACCCCGCGTAAAAATCGAATTTACGACGTGCTTAAAAATGGAAGCTAGCAGCCGTTCACCTTTAGTTGGCGGTGCAGTGTTGCCAACTTCAAGGAAATTTCCCTAGATTCAAGGAAATTTGGGTGCTGTCAGGGAAAGAGGGTAAATCTAGGAAAATTTTAAAAGTTTCAAAGAATGTCCAGGAAATTCAAATTTTGCTTGATTTATGCTCAATTTGTTGCATAAAATATACGTGACGATGATAGCATAATACTGTTATGAGCCTTATTTTCTAATAATAGACCGAAAGAAGATTGGGAGAATCTTATAGAAGAAATTAACTTGAGAATAAATCAAAACCAAGCAAAATAATGTATTTAAATACGGGGAAAATCGTGATAAATATTTATAAATAATATTTTTTACTGCAGAAAGGTGAATTTTAAACGTATTGGAATTGAATTTACTATAATTGAGCGAGCGTCACCACGGTACTCTTATGGCACTTTCTCTGTGTGTTTTTTTTTTTGTTTTGTTTTTTTTTTGTTTTTTTGTGGTCACAGCCCAGGTCAAACCGCTCTAGCAATCGATCTGAAATTTTGTACACATACTAACGTAATCTATGCGGTCCCTGGGATCGTTTTTGAACGGGCTCCCGTGATTGGTTCAATTTTTAAAAAAATTATCTTTCGATTGGTTGCTTCGATCAATTTGAAATTTAGCAAAAACATTGCAACCAACATTGTACCCAATCATAAAAAGTTTCAGCCAAATCCTCCTATTGGTTCAAATTTAAACCCATTTTTCATGTGATTTTTGACATTTAAACTAGAACAGATTGACCGATCAACTTAAAACTTCGCGTGGTCATTGGTACCAACATTTTAGGTATTTTTGCCAATTTTCAGTCTAATCTGTCGTTATTTTCAAAAGTTTTGTCATTTTAGGGACATTTTGCGTGTTGGCTGTCAAATTCACGGTGACTTCGAATCTACAAGGCAAGGTAGTTAGAGCAGAAAGTTTTAAACGATATGAAACTAATAATGACCGTTCAACAGATTGATCTGATATTGTGTACACACACTACATATCATATCATATGGGTGGTCCCAGGTATATTTTTTGAACGAAATCCTGTGATTTTTGAAAATTAACAAGGAACCGTTCAATCATAAAGGTTTAATCGATCAACTTAAAACTTAGCAAGGATTGGCAACTTAAAACTTAGCAAGGATTGGCACCAATATTTTTCATTTGTATACTTAATTTAAAACGGCCTATAGCCACACCACCATTTGACCTATCAAATGGTCTTCGATTAATCTGATCAATCAAACTCATATTTTGCATGGTCGTTCAGACCAACATTGTCTCTTATTTTACAAATTTTCAGCCCTACCAGTCAAGAACATAGATGCACTTATTGACAGTTTTAATAACTGTCAGAAATGACATTTCAAAACAGAAATTCCACTGCATTCTGGGTTGCTCTATGTAGCAAAGCAAAGTTTATAGATGGCTATTCTCAATATCAAGTAAGACAGATTCTTTTCTTAGTTGATCATATTGCAATACATAATGTAGTTAAAATGTAATGTAGGTATGTATTTCATATACATAGGTATAGGTATACCTTATCTAAAATAATTTATTTTACGATATGGATTGTGTTTCACAGTTATGAAAACGACGTTTTGACTAGATAACATCATATTTTACACATTTCCAGCACAATCGGTCAAGAATTCACAGACTTATTGCTGTTTTAAGTGTTTGAATATCTGTCCAAAGAGATTGATGGAAAAATATCAGTACAATAATCTGTTATTTAATTGATCCAGAGTGTTTATGAAAAGTTGCAAGGAAAATTGGTAATAAATAATGTATAGTAAGTTATCTTTGATTGAATGGATCGTGCTATGATTGGCGATGTCGTGCGTGTCGGTGCTCGCTCATCAACGCGTTACACCGAGCGTTTTCCTAGTAATGAGTACACGGCAATTGTTGGATTGGTACTTATCACAATAAATGAACATAGACTATTGAGAAATAGTATTTATTGACATATGAACATAGACTATTGAGAAATAGTATTTATTGACAACACTCCTGACAAGTACAATCGTCATGCTTCGGCATGATGGCTGACAACTGGTGCGTCGTATGCAACACAGCTCGTGTACTACACATAGATATAAGAAGTCAGTGGTGCCAACATTACATCTTTAACATCCCCCCACTTATTTTTTTATGAAAGGACACTTGAATAATATAATCATGATTAATACAATGTAAAACAATAGATTAAAACATTGCAATACACAAAGCTTAAGTTCAATGAATAATACTAAATATTAACAATCATATTAATTAGTATCATAATCATCAAATTTCACTGGCTTCCTGATTACCCTTCCTGCTCGAGTAACTTGAGCTGCAACTGGTTTTTCTGATACATTGCATGGAACAGTATTCTCAATCTCATCAGGAATGACATCTGGGCTATCATTTACTACATGTTTATTCTGCGACTTACGCAAAAACTTAGAATTTCTGCGAAGCACTCTACCTCCTGAATCAACAACCATGTATGATCTTGGCTGCTCATGTTTGCATACAACTTGTCCTCGATCCCAACTTTTACCTTTCTTAATCAACACATCATCTTTATCTTCAAAGGGAGGTCTAGATTTCGCTGTACGGTCATAATACGCTTTCTGAAGAAACTGTTTAGTCTCCAGCCTCTCTTTAACACCGTCTTCCACCTTAGGTGTCAACAAGTTATTCCTAACTGGAAGTCTGGTTCTAATCCTATAGTTGAGGAGCATCTGCGATGGGGACAAGTTTATTCCAGGTAACGGAGTGGATCTGTATTCCATCAAAGCGATTGAGTGATCATCTACAGATGATTTTTTAAGAATGGACTTGATAATTGCTACTGCGGCCTCAGCTTGTCCATTCGACTGCGAATAATGGGGACTCGAGGTCACCAACTGGAAATCCCATAGTTCAGCAAACTTCTTAAATTCAAAACTGTTAAACGGCATATTGTCTGACACGACAATCTCAGGAATGCCATACCTAGCAAAGATATATTTCAATTGGGTAATTACCTCAGATGCTGTTTTACAGGAAAGTGCTGGCATTTCTATCCATTTACTGTAGTAGTCAATGACTGCTAAGTACGACTTGTTATGATACTCTAATATGTCAACACCAATTTTCTGCCATGGGCGCTCAGGCACCTGGTGCGGAATCATCGGTTCTTTTACATTACTTTTCCTGTGAAGTTCACACTTTGAACATTTTGAAACCATCATGTCTATGTCATTTGACATACCTGGCCAGAAGAGAAGTTCTCTGGCTCGTAGCTTACTTTTGTCCCTTCCCCAATGTCCCTCGTGAATAATTTTCAGCATCTCTTTCCGAAGGGAAGCAGGAACAATGAGTCTGTCACGAACAAATATCAATCCCTCTGAGACGTCAATGTCCTCCTTCATGGACCAATAATATCTAGCCTTGTCGGGAACCTGATGTCGGTGGCTAGGCCAACCCTGTTGATGTAAACGAATGACAGCTTGAAGAGTGTCATCTTGTTCGGTTTCCTTACGAAACTCTTCTTTACGCTGGACGGACACTGGAAGATATTTTTCAACTTCATGAACGACAACTAACAATTCAGGATCATCATTAACTGGGTCAGGGAGAGAAGCTCGGGAGAGTGTGTCGGGTAAGTTTAGAAATTTACCAGGAACATAAGACACGGTAATGTCGTACTTTACCAACTTCAGAAGTAGTCGTTGGATTCTGCCCGTTGACTTACAAATCTCTCTACTGCAAATTGTTTCTAGGGGTTTATGATCAGTGAATACCTGAACGTGATGTCCATAGGTCATCTGGTTGAATCTTTCTAGACCGAATGTTATGGCAAGTAATTCCTTCTCGATCTGCGCGAAGTTCTGTTCACTCTTGGTCAGCACTCGAGAAGCATACGCTACTGGATGGTCTTCTTGCAACAAACAAGCACCTAGCCCATCCTTAGAGGCATCTGTCTGAAGGACAATCGGTTTAGTGCTGTCAAACGTAGCTAGCACTGGGGCAGACATAAGCTGTTGTTTGAGCTTTCCCAAAGCAGCATCATGATTGCTATCCCAACACCAGGGTGTGTCTTGCTTAGTCAGTTCTCGCAATGGTGCTGTTAACTTTGACAAATTAGGTACAAATTGTGACACATACTTCACCATGCCCAAAAGTCGAAGAACATCAGATTTACATGATGGGACTGGCATTTCGGCAATGGCTGTCACATAACTTTGATCTACACCACAATGATTTTTGGAAATGATTCTACCAACATACTTCACTTCTGGGATTCTGTATTGAAACTTATCCTGATTGAATTTAACACCAACCTGCCTTGCTCGATTCAGCACTTCGGCAAGCGCTCGATCGTGGTCCTCCTCGGTTTCTCCACAAATAATCAAGTCGTCAAAGTAGACTTCTACTCCGTGGATGTCTCCAAACAGCTTCTCATTGGTCTTTTGGAAGACTTCGGGAGCGGAGCTAATGCCATACGGGAGTCGCTTGAAGCGGTACCTACCGAAAGGAGTTTGAAAAGTGCAAAGATCTGCACTAGCTTCAGTAAGTGGCAAATTCCAGAATCCTTGGCGCATATCTAGAACACTGAAGAGACATTTATTCCTCAATCTAGACAAAATATCATCTGAGGTAGGGATAGGGTGGTGTTCTCGTTTTATTGCCTTGTTCAAGGGTCTCGGGTCAAGGCAGATCCTCAAATCACCATTAGGTTTCTCAACAAGCAATAAACTATTAACCCAGTCAGTGGGTTTTTCAACCTTGTCAATGATAGAATCTCTTTCAAGACTATCTAGAGTCTCTTTTAACTTCTTCTGTAAGCTATAGGGTACTCGTCGGGGTGGACTAATGACAGGTTCAGCATCATTCGTCAAAACTATCTCATGCTGTTTTCCTATTTTGCCTACTCCTGTGAACACATCCTTGAAGGCTTCTACAATATCAGTTTTAGTCTGCCTAGAGCTAACGGAGTTCACTCTCTTAATTAGGTTTAAATCAATACAAGCTTTCAATCCAAGCAAGGGAGTTGACACATCACATACATCAAATTCAACATTCTTAGCTTTCCCTTTACGCGTTATACATTTCAATTTAATGCTACCTATGGGAGTGATTACTACTCCTAAGTCTCCAAAGGGGACTAACTTGTTCTTTGATTTCACCAAATTAAATGAACCTTTCAACGATTGAAATACTTTCTGGGGCAAGATACTGGTCTCGGCAGCAGTATCCAATTTACAGCGCACAGGATGAGAGCCAATGCTTATGGTTTCAAACCAGGCTGTTTGAGTTTTAGTTTTAGTATTACCTGACTTCTTACTCCCTACATTGAGAATGAGTCTGTATTCCCGATTCTGATTGTTTTCGTCCTCACTTTCAACATCATCATCGTCACTCGATGCACTTGACGCTTCGACGTCATTGACGGATTTCTTCTTGTAACCCTTCTTCACTTTTTCACAACATTTCGCAAAATGATTCAAATCGCCGCACTTTGCACAATTCTTTCCATATGCAGGGCAACGACCTCGCTTGTGATCGTAACCACATTTCTTGCAGTCGTAAATCTTCTCGGACGTCTTCTCTTGAGTCTTCTCCTCGGACTTCTTCTTCGTGAAGAACTGCTTCGATTTCACAGCAGCTACCGTGGTCGATGTTCGATTCGATTGTTCGCCGTTGTTCGATTCACGAACTTCTAGAGCTTTTGCTTTACCTTCCTGGTAAATTCGACACAGATTAGCAGCTTTACTAAGATTCAGATTCGTCTCACTTAGCAAACGCTCTTGCAGCTTACTGTCTGCAATACCTAGCACAATCCTGTCTCTAATCAAACTGTCCTCTTGTTGTTCAAACTCACATGATCTAGCAGCATTCTTTAGTTCTGTGAGGAATTGATCAAATGGCTGGGATTCTCTTTGTTTGATTCCAAAAAACTTGAACCGTTCGAAAACAACATTCTTTTGAGGTGTGCAATACTTTTCAAATTCATCTAACACGGTTTTCAGCACATTTTTATCCTCTTCCTTTTCGAATTTAAAGGTGTTAAATGCAGTTAGGGCTTCATCACCAATAAAGCTTAACAAAATTGCTACTTGCGTGTCTTGTTTCTCTGCGTTGGCTTTGGTTGCTTTCATGTAAATCTCAAATTTCTGCCGCCAACGTCGCCATTCTTCACAGACGTTTCCATCCAGTTTGAGCTCGGCTGGTGGTTTGTGTGCTGATGACGCCATCTTGATTCTTGATTTTACACGGCCAAGACGAAATTTCTTTTCGTCTTTACTTACGCGACAACTTCGGTTGTAGATGCTTACTTTTCATTCAGCACGCGTGGTACACTTCTGACACCATGTTGGATTGGTACTTATCACAATAAATGAACATAGACTATTGAGAAATAGTATTTATTGACATATGAACATAGACTATTGAGAAATAGTATTTATTGACAACACTCCTGACAAGTACAATCGTCATGCTTCGGCATGATGGCTGACAACTGGTGCGTCGTATGCAACACAGCTCGTGTACTACACATAGATATAAGAAGTCAGTGGTGCCAACATTACATCTTTAACAGCAATGAAGTTTTACAGGAAAATTGTTGATTATCTCGGAAAAATTGATATTTTTGGGATTCAGGGAAATTTTTAAAAATCTAGGGAAATTTTCGTGTCCTGACAGGGAAATGTGCTGTTATATGGTTGGCAACACTGTGGCGGTGGGCCATTAGAGGACGAAACTGAAAGATGGTGTAAAGATGTTTTTTTTTCACATTATTTAGTGTAATAGTAGTGATATAATATTAAATCTTTCGTGAATAGTAATTAATATTATCCTATTTTAGCATTAAATAATTCTAATACAGAAATGGATCTTCCGAAGCCTCCACAAGGTAAGTAAACCTAGCCTACAACAAGTTTGTGAGGTTATGTTTTGTACAATCCAAGCTGACATCTTTTTCCTATGCATAGCATTTCCCTCAGTTAGGCATTTCATAATACAATTGTCAATTTGTTATGCATATTTTGTGTGTATAATATTGTAATAAAAACGTGCTTCTCCAGAAATTGACTTGCGCAACATAATCGACAAACTAGCGCAATTTGTCGCGCGGAATGGCCCGGAGTTTGAACAGATGACCAAAAACAAACAGAAAGGGAACCCAAAGTTCAGCTTTCTGTACGGTGGTGAACATTTCAACTATTACCAGTACAAAGTAACCACTGAACAAGCCAGTAAGTTTTGTAATTTTTTTACTAATTACTCTTCTTTATAAGGTACCTAGCTACTTCAACTTCTACCTATCAAGTTTCTGTTTTGTATGGAAGAACTTTGATATTCTCCCAAAAAGTAACATTAAAAGTTTGAAGTGATATCAAAATATTTGTTCTATTTTAGTCTTGAAGCAGAATGCATCGCGTGACAGCTCAGCCGTGGCGACGCAAGCGCAGACAACAGTGGCCAACACCGTGGCGAACATGGCCAACACTCTAGCCAACAATCTGGTCAATATGTCCAACAACACGGTTCCCATGACGACGATGATGATGCCGACACCGACAGTAGTGAGTGACAGATTCTAACAAGAAAATATAAAATCTTGAATCTTAAAAGTAATCTCTGTGGTTTCTGGACTCATGATTGGTTATAAATCTGTAGGTAATTTAAGAAAACCCCTCTTATGTGAACGGCTCTGAAGACAATGTACTATTACTACAGTTTACTCCAAACTTAGACACGCTCATTGTTCTCACTTACAATGGAACTGACCCTATCGTACAAACCTAAAAGTGTCAGAACATAGGTCTCAGGAGGGTTATTTTAAATTTCCTTGTCGTCTCGTTTCACTTGGGCTCACTGCACACTGGAGTGCTATCTATTTAACATGGTATTGACATCATATCAATTGATACGAGACAACAAGGAAATTTAGAATCCGCTCAGCTGTGGAAAGCTCCATTTATAGCTCTGCCGCAGAGCCAATAGACCCTCAAATGTGTCTACTTTTTCACCCACTCGAGGTCCATTTTTTCGGAACTTATCTTTACAGCCCATAGCGAGCTAAGGGCTACAAGGTTGTAAACGACCTTGAACAAGGGATGGGTGGTCGAGGATACAATGAGAGCAAATGATTTTACGATACATGATAAAACGAGAACAATGAGTGTGTCTAAGTTCGGAATAAACTGTAGGTAGTACCTAACTACTTCCGAGTATCACTCAGTGTGCTAATAAAGTCGTGACTTGCAGGTACAGGTGCAGGCTCCGCCTTCTAACGCAGTGGCCATGGCTGCGGCTGCTCAGTGGCTGGCTGCGCAACAACAGCCGACGATAACGGCCGAGACTCTGTCCATCCAACAGGCGCAGTTGAGAGAGCAGATCTGTCAGTCGGAGCAGAACCTCGCGGCACAGCATCTGGTTAGTGTGGACCATTTGTATAGTCTGTTCATGTTAATGAGTCCCATGTGGGAAGGTATCAGTTAGCTAGATTAATTTACACTGCTATTACTACTTGACTGAAAAGTAATGAGTAGTAAATTGATAAATTGTCATAATAATAATTATCGTTTATTTAATTCTTTCTTTATCCAATTTACATCAGGTTAAAAGAACTTATACTAAGGCCTTAAATTATATTGATGCCGGTTGGCCGGTCCTGTCG
Organism: Leuctra nigra; assembly: GCA_934045905.1. NCBI lineage: Eukaryota > Metazoa > Arthropoda > Insecta > Plecoptera > Leuctridae > Leuctra > Leuctra nigra. Next base: position 13,204,390 of record OW203772.1, on the reverse strand, counting down.
CATCTTTTTCTTCTTCTTCCTGCTCTTCACTCTCTTCATTCTCGCTCTCTTCCTCTTGCGTCATCAGTACATCTCTCCACTTCTCTTCATCTTCCCACCATCTTCCACTCTCTACTTCTTCCCACTTCAATCCTCTTCTCTTAATTCATAAACATGTGAACATGTGATAAACATGTGATTTTTATCTTTTCCTCTTTACATTTGCACATTAATTTTTATACTATTTTTTATGAAAATTAGAGGAACAGGCGCTTGCTTCTCTGCACACTTCATATCAATTTGGCCTTGCAGAGCTATGGGAATATCTCGGAAAACACCCTATCCTCACTTATTTACTTTCTGAATCGGACTGCTCCTGAATAACACTTTATTTTAATTCAAAGCAATTTGATGCAATAGTTCGTGGCTAAAACAAACTTTTTAACATTAACGTTCCCTGCATACAAAAGTGAACGCACACTCATACTTCAAAGTTCCTTCCCCAACACACTCATCGCTCATCTCTGTCCAGGTGTTGATGCAGCAGCAACAGTCTCAGATCGAAGACGCTGTGCGCAAGGCGACGCGCGACGCTCTCGCGCGCTCGGCGGACGAGGCCGGCGTGACGCTGACAGACGTCGACGCCGTCCTCCAGCCGATCATCGACACGTGCACCAAGGACGCGATATCCGCCGGCAAGAGCTGGATACTCCAGCACGGCAAGGCGGACTCCGTCATAGCGCAGTGTCTACTGCAGAAGTAAGTAGATATCTTAATTTTCTGGTAAATTATAATTCGGACATTTTTCTGTTTTAGTACTTGGTTTTTATTAAAATTGTTCTGGCACATCACTTTACGCTAATTATTTGTTGTTACTTGTAACTTGTAAGTCATACATTTTACATGATTTAGTCATTGAAAGGTAATAAAATAGAATTTGCATACAATAGAAATTTGCACTAAGGGTTTTCTTTTCTTATAAAAGTACTTGCGTAGTGAAAAATCCTTGTGAAACTTATTTGAATTTTTACAGAGTGGTGCATCCAGGCAGCCCGTTCTCACAGAAGCTTCACATCATCTATCTCATCAACGACGTTCTGCATCACTGGTATGTAACTCCTTGCGTAAATAGATTTACATTCCATATGTGGTACCTTAGAGGCAGAATGGCGGAAGTACATTTTCTCAATTTTGTGTTACACACTTTTGTAATTATCTAATCAAGTTTCAATTGCCATATGAGTGCAGAGTGACTGATATCAACAAATACAGTTATATTGTAGTGTTCTCTTACACAGTGAGTCATGTCACCATTATAAAAATGATTGGATGATATCAGAGTAACTGTTTTTTGGGCTCACCTCAATAATCATTGTAAAGTCAAGTTTTTCTCATTATACCTATTTGAAAGTTTCCATTGATTTCCACTCAGAATTTGCACAATGGAGCTTGACTAGGAACAAGTGTTTGTTTTGGCAGGCTGTAAATTTAGAGATGAGCCAGGTATCAAGTCAGGGGCAGGGAGGCGATTTTTCCTTAGATGTGCATTGATGCCAAATACCACACATTTGAGAGGTTTAGAAAGATGTCTTACCTCTTTCCATATTCTAAGAAACATTTGACCATATTTGACAACAGGGGAGGGTTGGGATTTGGAGATCATAAAACACGGCCTGTAACCAAACATGTACCTTGTTAGAAAGTGTCATGTTTTTGAGCCATTGACAATGGATGAATGGCCTTTGACTGGATACCGCGTTTGCCGATATAGGTATTATGAGAAAAACTCCACTATACCTACCTAATGCATTTCCGGCCTCCTACCGCTGAGGTACAGATCAGTCTCAAATTCAACGGAAAAAATGAAACTTTATTATGGCTCTTTCACAGGAATTTCATTATTTTCAGAAGAAATTGGGTCATTCTCCACTAAATGGAATATTCTTGTCCTGTCCATTTTTAATATAGATATTAAAGAAAATATCTATGCTTTTATTTTTTTTATTTTTATATGGATGCTACTTGACAATGGGGTTGTTCACTGCCATTTGCTCTCACTCGCAGCGCTAGCGGCAATGGAGGTATCTCTCTCTGATTGGTTGGTCTCTGAATCCAAGATCTCTGAATCAAACTCCCGCCAAGGTTTAAAATCCTTCCATTCCGCTAGATGCATTTTGATTGGCTCTCTCCCGGACGATTAGAACAGCAGCGCCATCTACAATAGTTTTGCGTGAACAACCCCATTACAGCCATAGTGTAAGGTTATTATCATGCACATCTAAGAGCTACAGCCCAAAATACCCCCCAAAAGTCATTCCCCTAGCTTGTCCCTCACCCTGTTTTCCAGCATTGCTTTTGCCATGTATCTTAAAGTACATTAATTAAATGTACCAAAAATAAATGTTAAGCTTATTAATAGTGTATCTTGACATATGTAACAAATTCACATTCATATATTTATAAAATGTTATGTTTTAACTGTAATTAAAACGTGTCCTGAGTTTTGGCATCTTTCTGAAGCCATTTTAATACATTTTTTTATTATTATTTGCAGTTGGTATTTAACATGTGTCTAAGTGTAGCAACTAGCTTGATGGTGCTGACAAGCCAGGAACACTCAAAACATGTGATTTGAATGATAATTGTGGCTATAATAGCAAAAATGCTACGATTTTCAGGGGCGTATGTTTTCTCTCCATCATTCCCCTATTCAATTATAATTATGTACTTATGTTGAAATCATACTTAATGTCAATTAAAACGTGATAGTAATAGTGACCCAAACATAACCTCAAAATTTCAACTCACAAAATGTATTACTAGAGATTTGGCAGCATATTTAAACTCAGTACGTCATTCCCCTAGCACTCAAATTTCGTCATTCCCCTATGTTTCTCTAATCTAATTAACACAGTAAATTATATTATTTCATTTTGATCTCAGATGAGCAATTAATAATACTTCAACAAGTATTTTCAAAGACCCCATGAAATAAAAAGCAGAAAAAATCATATTATTTAAAAAATTATTTAGCTTCTTCAATATTCCATTTTGTGGAGAATGACCCAATTACTTTTAATTTCAGAAGTACAATTCTATTTCGTATTCACCATAATTTTAAATTTCCGTCTAAAACATTAATGTTGCATTGTTGTATGTATGAACGTTGAATGTTCTCAGCGCGCGCAAGAGTGCCGACGAGTTGAAACATGCGCTGGAGAGCGTCGTCGTTCCGATGTTCTGCAACGCGGCTATCGGGATCACGGACGAGCAGCACACAAAGCTCAACAAGGTGAAACAGAGACAATTTGGAATATTTTAGAGACAATAGACCTGACATTTCAAAAAGCGGCAACTTGGAGAATCCACACTTCATTCCCCCTCGCATGTTGCTGGTGTGCCCTCCCCCCAAACCCCATTGGTGCCATGAGCAGGGTGTTTTCCATGTTTACGTTACCTACCAAATGTGATGTCGCGTAGTTTTGGTCACTTTTATGCCTCTTTCTACCAGGTTTTTTGCCACTATTTGACTACTATTTTATCCTTATTGCTACCTTTTTGGTAGAAAGTAGAGTGGTGACCCTGCATGCTGGTACCTACCGGGTTTCCTTCTTTGTATCACATCCTCATTTCTGTTAAGTGAAATGTGAACTTCATCGTATTTCCATGAGTGTTGACTAACGAATCTTCCGCAGCTGCTGAACCTGTGGGAGTCCAAGAACAACTACTTCGACGCGGCGGTGATCGCGAAGATGAAGACCCCGTCGGCGTCGTGGTCCGAGTACCAGGCGGGACAGATCGCGGTGCACGCCTCCGCCGTAACGCCCATCACCACCAACACTAAGCTCACCTACGAGAACTACCGCGCCCAGCACACGGCCTTCGTGCAGCATGCGCTCAACCAGATACAGGTGCGTTGTCGACTCACTCGATACAGAGTGTAGATACGCTCTTGGCATTGAAACAGTTTCTGTGCAGAGTTTAGGACAGGTGATAACAGTAGGTGTGCCATGTGAAAAGGAAACAGCTGCTGAGCAGTACTTCATACACCGCATATATAGAGGAACAGTGCATGGGTGACATATATATATATTTTATAAATTATTGGTAGGTCATACCTTGTAATTATACATAGGTTCACAGAAATAATAGACACTCTAAAACACTATGCCCCATCAAAACGTTAGTATGTACGTGCATTACATACTAACTCAGAGTGAACCAGGGACTGAAACTGGAACCAGAACTGAAAATAATCGGTATTTTTGGGCTGACGGAATCTAAGCCCATACTTATTTTTAAGAGGAACCGGAACCCCTCTCGATCTTAAATTATCTATACAAATTTACAGTGTTTGAAATAAATGATCTTTTAGTCAATTACACATTTCTGCCTAAAATTATGCAATTTTTACTGCCAGAAAGTTCCCAAAAGTATATAAATAAAAGAATTATTGAAATTATAGTCTGAATTTCAAGGAACCTATTGGAAGTTTGGAACTAAAATGGAACCGAAATCGGAACCAATAATTTTTTTTTAAAATTTGAACCGGAACTGAAATAATTTGGGTTCCAGTTCCTGGTGACACCAATAGTTCAATAATTCCTAACTAATATGTGTAATGTTGTTGCCTAGACGTTGGAGCAGCAGAAGGTGGCGCTGGAGCAACAGCAGCAACTGCTCCAACAGCAACAGCAACAGCCGGTGGCGACGGTGGAGGTGAACACTCCGCCGCCGGCGCAACAGCCCCCCGTGCAGCAGCTCCTCGAGCCGCCCCCCGAGATCAACCTCAACTTCAGTCAGCCGCCACCGGGATACTTCCCGCCAGGCGGTGAGTAGAGATGGACGATTCATAATCGATTAATCGAGGAATCAATTAACAAATACCCATTTTCTAGATGGCGCCTAGAATAACATTACCCCCAAAATAAGCTATTCCATAGCAGTAGGTATATCACATGGTAAATGAAATCTGGTTCTCGATTGTCGTCGACTAATTGTTGCATAATTAGTGTCTTAGAATAATTGAATCGAATCGATAACTGAAGTCATTACGAACATCCCTAGCTGTGAGTTGAAATGTCATACTCTTGGAGCAGATAGTCACAACTCAAATTTCGTGAAAACTGGGCCTATAAACGCTTCACACCGAGTGATTTCCTGACATCTGTGATTGTGTTTTACAGGAATGGAGCTGCCCGATCTCAGCAAGCCCCCGCCCGGCTTCCCCCTCCCCCCGCCCGGCCCCCCGCCTGACCTGATGTGCGACGACCTCATGCCCTCGCTGCCCTACTTCGAGCTCCCCGCGGGCCTCATGGTGCCTCTTATCAAGGTCAGTACACGACACACTCTCATGTTGAGGGATGGCGATATTTCCGACTTCCGTACTCTTCAACGTTTCAAAAATTAATACCGTATTAACTCGTGTATAAGACGCAATTATATGTCAATATTTTGATTCTGAAAACAGCCCTGCGTCTTATACATGCATACCAAGCTTTTTTCCCAGTAAATCCAAGGTGGATGTTTGTAAACAGAGCTTTGGTAGACTGCCACATGTTGTCTATCTCTGCCTTTCCCTCTCACTCTGTCTGGACTACATACAGTGTCTAGACACAACACTATTAACATATTAAATTTGTGCAACAAAATGTTTTCCCTTGCATTTAGATCAGGAGACAAAATATATGTTTACGTCTGAAAAATATTGCTCTGACAGACATAAAATAGACTAAACACTGTTGAATGGCGATCTTAATGGAAGGGGAGGAGAGGAGTTGGGTTTGTTTTGGAATGCAGAGGAAAGGCAGGTGCATGCCTCTTAGAGCAAGCAACAGCTGCTGGAAAAAGACTCCCCTCCCCCCTTTCTCAGAATCAAGAAATTACTGTTTGCTTACAACAAGTTGGCAGTGATTTTCATTCAAATAGCTCAGTTAGCTGGAAGACCAACATTTAGATGGATATCATGTATACAAACACACAATGTTTTTCATAATTTTACTGCGTCTTATACACGCATGCTAAGTGTTTTCTTAAAATAGACTTCTCAAAACAAGGGTGCGTCTTATACACGAGTGCGTCTTATACACGAGTTAATACGGTATCTTCTTCTTCTTCTACCCGCAAAGATTGGGCTAAAAGCCCGTTCCGTCCTCAAGGTGCAGCCCATCTTTTCCTTGGCCGGCCAATGTCGCGCCTGCCCTTCGGTTCATAGTGAAGGGCCCATTTGGGAATTCTCTTATTCGACATCCTTTCTACATGGTCGGCCCATCTTCTCCTGTACTGTGATATATTCTTATTGATTTCCTTCATTCCCAATTCGGCCCTTATATCCTCATTCCTGATCTTATTTAGCAAACAACACCCGTTTACCGATCTCAAAAAGCGCATCTCAGAAGCCTGAATATCTTTCTTGTCTCTCTCACGTAATGTCCAGGCTTCACTTCCATACAGCAAAGTGGGAACTGCCATCATTAATATGAAAAATTAATATGAAATGGTAATTTTGACGAGTATAACTTGCCATATTGGGATTGCCATTCGGTAGTTTGACGAGGGTATCTCACCAGTTCCAGTCTCCTAACTTGTGTTTAAAAATTCAACACAAGTTATAACAATTTTTAAAATTGCTAGGGTGTTCTGTGCAGACCCTCAAAAATAAATCCCAATTTTAGGACATGTTTTTATCTGTAAAAATCGTACGCCAATGGGCAAGTTATTTTAAATTTTTACTAAATGAGTAGGTAGATATCTCATTGCAAAACATGCTTTTTCTTTGTTAAATTTTCAAGTTACAGGTCAAATGAACTGAAGTACCTAATGATCAGTCTATTTTTTTGCAGAGATTCATTACATTCCTACATACTACCTACCTATGTTTCATTAGCCAATTGATTTCTAGCAAGATCGCTTTCTTGGTTATGCCAACATTTTTTATTTTTGGTTGAAAATTCACAAGTGTTTTTCTGGTACATTCACTTTTCCTGGTAATGGACTAGTGTTGTATTGACTGTGAATGTATCGAGTGTTCTGATTGGCCTGCAGTTGGAGGAGTCAGGCTACAAGGCGCTGGACCCCGACAGCATCCGCCTGCCTCCCCCCGCGCCGCCCAGCGAGCGTCTGTTGGCCGGCGTGGAGGCCTTCTACGCGCCACCTTGCCATGACAGGCCCAGAGACAGGTAAACATTACTTACGTATCTGTAGCTTAGAAATATACAACTTTATTTAAACAAAATTAGTTCAACCATTTATATTTTCTACTGTTGTGGTGCACAACGAAAGAAGGGGATTGGAATCATAAATTCATATGGATCATACATACGTTATAGGCTAAAATTGAGCTACAACAATCTCTTACTCTTCTCTCGTGGAGTCGTGATAGGTAAATGCTTTCCAATTGCCACAATGTTTACATCTTTAGCCTAGACTAGGAAAACGCTCGGTGTAACGCGTTGATGAGCGAGCACCGACACGCACGACATCGCCAATCATAGCACGATCCTGGATCCATTCAATCAAAGATAACTAACTATACATTATTTATTACCAATTTTCCTTGCAACTTTTCATAAACACTCTGGATCAATTAAATAACAGATTATTGTACTGATATTTTTCCATCAATCTCTTTGGACAGATATTCAAACACTTAAAACAGCAATAAGTCTGTAAATTCTTGACCGATTGGGCTGGAAATGTGTAAAATATGATGCTATCTAGTCAAAACGTTGTTTTCATAACTGTGAAACACAATCCATATCGTAAAATAAATTATTTTAGATAAGGTATACCTATACCTATGTATATGAAATAATACCTACATTACATTTTGACTACATTATGTATTGCAATATGATCCACTAAGAAAAGAATCTGTCTTACATTGATATTGAGAATAGCCATCTATAAACTTTGCTTTGCTACATAGAGCAACCCAGAATGCAGTGGAATTTCTGTTTTGAAATGTCATTTCTGACAGTTATTAAAGCTGTCAATAAGTGCATCTATGTTCTTGACTGGTAGGGCTGAAAATTTGTAAAAAAGAGACAATGTTGGTCTGAACGACCATGCAAAATATGAGTTTGATTGATCAGATTAATCGAAGACCATTTGATAGGTCAAATGGTGGTGTGGCTATAGGCCGTTTTAAATTAAGTATACAAATGTCAGTAACATCTCTATTACTCTTGAAGCTAATTACAGATTTGTAAAAAATCACTTATAATGCTGGTACACATGACCTTGCAAAATTTGGTGATGATCGGTCAAACTATTGCAGTTATATACACAGAGTTTCCTTCATCCCCATTGCCAAGCTAACTATAACTACACATCAAGTTTCCGATGCAACCAATGGAGCGAACTTGCTGAAAATCATTTTGACCATAACGAGAATAGTAATTTAAGTTGTGTGAAAAAATTGGCCTGATCCATTACTTCGTTTGGCAGGAAACGCCAAATGCACAAATAAACACACACAAAAAAAAAACAGATTCGAGCCATAAGTTTCAAGTGGAGACGCTCGCTCCGCTCGCTTAATTACCGGTTCATGTTTCATTAAATTCATTGAGCTAGAACTGGTTCTATATGCAAGGTATTGAAGTCAACAATTATGTAACTCAGTAATTATTTAGCTTCAATTTCGCATCTACACGGCTACATCCGTTGAACCAAAAGGTTTAACGCAATTGAATGGAACATTGAACCGTGTAAACTCGGCTTTAGTTTTGTTCGATGTAGTTGTACTGACTGGTCTAATTGACCGAAACTAAAGACCCATGTTCAATTCTTTCAGCCTTCTTGTTTCCCTCAGTCGATTGGCAAATGATAGGAAGGTTACTAATAGGCCGTGACCGTCTCCTTCCCACCTGACCGGTGGTACCTTACCTCCTCACAATCTCCCTATTCGCGTTTAAAATCAAAGGAGTCGACATCTGGAGGCTGCTTTGCCAACTAGCCTATGTGTGTAAGATCATTTGTTTTTCATTTGTTTTCATCTGTCAATGAATATTCAACTGGTAAATTTACCAATGAAAAGCAATCTGAAAGCAGCAAATCGATACTGTAGTGTTCCTCAATGTTCAAACAAAGAATCAACAGCTGCAGATGGACTCTCCTTTCATTTATTCCCGAAGGACGCAGTGCGGGAGTAACAATCATCTGCAATCTGCTTTGAAGGTTGGGAAGAGGGTCTCCAAACGCATGTTAGCTTTCTTATTCTATGATGTTAGTGTGTGGGAAACATTTCAAAGCAGAGAACTTCTTTTCTTTTACTCTAGTAAGACTTGTATTATATTGTTTTGATAAATCTGAAATAAGTTCATAAATCTTCAATACAGTCTGCTCAAACCTGCAAACACTACACACTACATCTATACATCTTGATCTATACTACACAGGACAGTGCTGCTACCTAACCAGGTTTTAAACGCGAATCATCATAATAATCATTCATCCGTCGCCATTTACATAGTTGCAGAACAGTGTGACGTTGAACACCACTAAAGTAAACCATCTAATGATGAGCGTTACGTGTTGCAGCGAGGGCTGGGAGAAGCTGGGGCTGTACGAGTACTACCGCGCCAAGAACGCGGCGCGCAAGAAGAAGGAGGACGACATTACGGCCGGACTGCGCGAGAAGTCCCGCTCGCCTTCGCCCATCCAGCGTATGCGATCGCGCAGCAAGTCTCCGATCAAGAGGAGGTATCGCAGGTACGCGTTCGTTGTGGAAAAATGATAATCAGTTTAGGGAGAGATGGTCGGTTGATATCCAGTGGTTAATTTGGGGGCAGACGCGTCCCCTCACTCTTTTTTCAGGGTGGACGCCGTCCGCCCACTTATTTTTCATAGGAGTAAAAATTGGCTTAAAATTGTGTACAAATCGCGTAGAAAGGCACCAAATTTGATCCTGAAATTCAAAATTTTCCCTGGACTATGCGCCCCGGACCCGCATTATGTTGTGGGGCCCTCCCCCAAAACCCCCCATTGTTTTCGAAAGCAAAATGTTTCGGCTGATATCGCCGAGCGTCCTCCCACTTATTATTTTACAAATTAACCACTGTTGATATCCATTCTGGATGGAAATTACACATGTTAATCAAAAACGTATTTGAAGACTATTCCACGAGAGGAAAGGAATGGTTTTTACTGTCCAAAAAGGGAGCATGCTGAAGTGTTATTATTGTCTGTTACTATTAAACCCATTGTCACTGTCAGAAAACAACAATCCCAGTGCTTAAGGACTTTTGCTTTACTGGCCTTTTTATACATTCTATGGGATTTTTCCCTCATTTTCCTTGTATTATCTTCTTGTTAGGTATCTTCGTCAGGCCGTCTACCTCTGGACACTCCACATTTACTTTTTCTGGTTGAATGTTATTGCAAGCGATTTTGCCGCTTGTTCCAGCCACTTTTTTGGATATGATTGGAGACAAAATGGGTTGACGAAATGATTTGATATTTTAACCGTGATTAGATTAAAAAAAAATAAAAAATGGCTTTTCACTTGGTAGGTAGGTACATTTTTAATTTTTTGCTTTTGTTAATTAGTAATAATTAGTTGATTTTTGGTGAAAAATCACCAAAAACCATCTTGTCTCCCTGGGTGCTGTATGAATTTTAATTTTAAAAATGTGCCAAGTGATAACCCTAAGTTTGTCTTATGTCTAATCATGATTAAATTTGAGATCAATTGGTGCTTGGGTTTGGTCTCCAATCGTATCGGAAATTTCATAGTTTTGCGCAGTTTTGGCTTATTAACAAGGCACGAAGCAAACATGAAAAAGTGCTACTACCTAATATTAGGGCTGTGCGAGTTTGATATTTTAAGGTCGAGTCGAGTTCGAGTCGAGTCAGTGAGATGAATCGAGTTTTTCGAGTCGAGTTCGAGTCATGTTCAGCAAATGTTCACCTACGTACTATTAGGTCATAAAATTATTATTCAACCATCACAAAATGAATTGAAATATTTACATTAATCATACATCATCTATACATTGTAGGGCTGCTAATTCATGTCATTTCTTATTATAAGATAAGATGTGTATTAGGTAAATCATTTTGATTCTCAAACTACAGGGGTTTGAAGTGTGCTACTAGAAATTTGTAGCTTGGAATGACAAGTAAAGATCAAACTTCCTAGGATCTAACTACGATCACCACACTTTACAGGGATCGGAAACTGTCTGACTAGCTGGCCATGTGCTTGGTCACCTTGAACACAACAATCATAGAACAGGCGGCTGTGATGTCGCTCACGTGACACATGTCTTTATCTCCCGCCAGAACAGAATTCAAATATTCGACAATGCGCTATCATCTTTAGCAGCGGCAAGTTTGAGAAGCTTTTCCAAACCTGGCGGCAATTGTGTGAATCAAATTAAAACACTCCAAAATCGTACTTTTTTTAAATTTCGCGGGTCACCGGCCGGAAGTAAGACGGAGCAGGAAGTAAGAAAGAGCAAATCGGCGGCCCAAGCACTGGGCCGCCATCATTTATCATTGGTCTTATGGGAGTGACGTCACAATACGCAGACAGTTTCCGATCCCTGTAAAGTGTGGTGATCGTAGGATCTAAGCTGCTGTATCTTGGGAGGAAAAAAAATCATTTAATCTGCTACTAGAAATACTACTAGGTAGGTACTACATAGAATGTAAAGGCCAAAGACCCTAGAACTTCCTTAGGCCAAGAATTCTGGGTTATTGCATTCCTAGAAGTATTGTCAGAAGCACTTAGACCTGCAGTTGAGTTATGTCACTTTATCAGCAGGAATATCATATTTCCCAAATCTCAACAATTTCGTCCAACAATACTTTGTTATTATTTCATTGTGTCATTTTAACAGAAATGCATGTGTTCTTGTGAGTTGAGGAGTGGATTATTGATAGGAAGAGGTAGGTAGGGGACTGTTAAGGATGTAAGCAATATAAATATTGACAATCAAAAAAAAAAAAAAAAAAAAAAAAAAAAAAATTTAAACTCGAAAAAGTTGAGTTTAACCCTTTTTGACTCGATTCACCCCCCAAACTCGATTCACCCCCCAAACTCGACTCGAACTCGAAATTTCGAGTACTCGCACACCCCTACCTAATATACAATCGGACTGATCATATGAACATCCTATCAAAGTTACACCCACTTATGAAAAAAAATTCTCTCCATTTGCTAAAATGGCCGAGCGCTTTAACCAAAGCATTTTACCTAGTTTTGAATATTTGTAACTATAAATTATTTCTAAAGTGATGCATAAAGGTTAAGAATGATGTTGGCAACTAAACATGTTTCTTCTCACTCAGCTTGAGCCGCAGCCGGTCACCCGAGTCACAGTCGCGGTCGCGATCCCGGTCGCGGTCGCCACGACGCAACAGCCGCAACGGACGCAAGTCGCCTCACCGCCAGTATCGACCCAGCTCCCGGTCGCTCTCCCGGTCACCATCGAGGTCGCGATCACGGTCGCCCAGTCCCGGTCAAGCCAAGCCGATGAGGAGTCCGGAAAGGTCGCCCACTCCTCCTTCATTCCTGTAAGTTTCGACAAACGAGGGGAAGAATATCCCTCTTAACTGTCAATTTGGGTATGTGATCATCTCATTGAAGATAGACAATAATATATTGAAACGACAAAATTAAATAGTAGTAAAGAAATTGCTCTTTAGTCTTTATAGAGCTTGGACCACTTTTTCCAAAAAATTATGAGTAAAAAGTTGAAGTTAAGCACTGATACAAAATTCAGAATTTAGCTGATTTTAATTTTCTACAGTGAAATAGTATGCGACTGCAAAATATAATCACTTGATTTCTTCACATTGTTGTTGAAGCACTGGCGTATAGGGAATTTTGTCCTGAAAAAGATTCTGACATAAATGAATTGAATATTATGTAGACAACAATTGAAATTAAAGATAGGTAAACAGAACGAAATAGGTATCCCAAAGAATGTGAAAATAATTAGTTAATAGCTGTGACACAATTAAAATCTGAAAAAATGGTGAAATTAGCTGGAAGGCAGAACTTGGAGGTCTTGTTGAGATTCAACAATAATACATTATATTAATATCTAAATATCAAATGTTATTGGTCGGTGTTAAATTCATACAGTTTTGAATAATGCATAATTACTGAAGAAGAATAGTGTTTGCCTATGAGTACAGTTTATTCCATTTCACAAAAGGAATGGAAGTTCCAAGAATTTCGTAATTCTCCCACAGATGGAATAGTTCCCGGTACAACTACTATTAAAATTTTGCTTTGGTGATTATCACTCAAGTGTTGGAATAGATCTTTAAATCAGTCATAAAATAAATAATTTATCACTCGTTGCCATAAAATCCTCTAATAAATAGCCTTGGTTAACAAAATTGGTTAATTCAAATCTGTTGAAATTAGGTAGGTATGTTGTTAGTACTTTTTCAGCTAAGTTGGCAAACCTTGTTTTTCCGTTGTCTCCTTTGAATTTGTTTCCCGCCTCCAACCAACCAACCATTAGCGAGGCAATTCCCATTCCCTTTGTGAAACGGAATGAACTCTACGTTGTGAATAATCAACCAACACATGTGTGTTGCTCTTGTGCAGAGGCTCGACGTACGCGAAGACTGACACGCAGACGCTGTGCGAGAGCAACAAGGGTCACCAGATGCTGCGCAAGATGGGCTGGGCGGGGGCGGGCCTCGGGGTCAAGGAGCAGGGCATCGAGCAGCCCATATCAGGTGGAGAGGTCAGTGCTGCGCTCCTTACTTCACCCAACATGGTTCACAGCTATTACCTATCATTTGAGCTGGTTACATTACACAGCTTGTTGGATCAGCTTTCTTGTGTCTGTCTGACAAGGCAGAATATCAAGTGTCAGTTCAGGTGCTTAGTTGTTGTGGCTAGTAGTACACATAAACTTGATTGTGTCATTGGAAAAGAGCAACAATGGTACAATTTTTCAATGTCAAAATTAATGGTAGGTAGTTCTATTTGAATGAATATATGAAGAGTTAATGATTTTCCCAGTTCCTGTTACGCCTCCGAAGTAGACTGTTGCGCCAACTAGGCGGCAGAACGGCGAGACTTTGGTGAGGGAACAGTACCTTGTAACGCTATTCGAGAAAATAAGGAACACGACTGACCTCTGGTGGATTCTTTGGTACTAGGATAATGGAGGATATAAAGGGTTTATTTATGTAAATAAATGATATAAAATTTGCTTTAGTTGTTTGTTATAGCTAAAAAAGTAAACTTGTAACTAAATCTAAATTTAATTTGTTTCTCCTGTGGAACAAAGGAGTTCCACTGCCCTGTGGAAACACGAACATCAAAATAAAAAAGTGCATCTAAAAAGTTTGCTGCCAGAAGTGGCTCCATCACGTATTAGTGCGGAGGATTAGCATAAAAACATTTCAAATAGTCAAACTCTATTGCCCTTTTGCACACTTGTAGCTAACATATAATCAAATAAAAAACCGCTCAGACCCAAGCTGGCAAATCACCCCCCTCCCTGCTATGACGTTTTCAAAATGGCGGCTAAATTAAATCATATCTCCTGAACGAAGGCTCGTAGAGTGATGCGGTTGACGGCAAACGATTCAGGACCTTTTATTTAGTTCATAAAAAAATTTCATTACTAAGCTATTTTAGTAGCAAAATGGCGGCATTGAAAAAACTGATTTTATCATATTTTTCTGATTAATATTTACATACCAAACCAAACATCAAGAAATATTTTTTTTAATTTAATATAGCGATATCTTGGTTAAATCCATGAAGTTTATTTGTTATGCTGTCTTTATTTCCAAAATGGTGGCCGATCTAAAAAAAATCTCAAACTAAATATTTATTTCCTCCGGAACCAAAAGATGTAGAGCATTTCCATTTTCGGAAATTAATAGAAAATCATTATCTTATTATAAAAAGTAATTTTTGGATGAAATATTTTAAAAATGGCGTCGAACGAAATTATCGTTTTTTCGGGTTTTCAATTATTTTAACTAAGACAACGTGCAAAGAGAGCAAAACGAACTATCGGAAATTGTTATTCATAGTTTACTGGATGATACCAAAAAGTTTGGTTGATCTGAAATTCCTAGTTTAAAAATGGCGGCCATTTGAAGTTGAGGACACGTTTCACATCATATCTTAAAAAGTATTGTACGTAGAACAGTGCGGTTGACGCTGTTCGATTCTGGATCAAAAATTTTATTCAAAATAAAATTGGTCTGTTTTTTGTTTTTTTCATCCCTGTTTGACTGTATTATTGCATGTTATTTGGCATATTTGTTTACATATTTAGTTAAGAACCTCAAAAATTTAGTCAAAAATTTTATCAAAAATTTAGTTTGGATTAAAATTTAGTAGTTTGCGTCTGCATTTTCAGTATGTATCTGCTTTTTGGTAGTAAATTGCATGTTATTTAGCGTATAAACATTCAAGGTTTCAAGAGGTTTATGTCTTTCTAGACTAGCGATATGAGCACGGTCTTCTAAAATTTACAGAAATTTGTAAATAAATGCGAATTTCTAGAAGACCGTTTTTCCATAGCAGCAGATTTAGACATGAGATATTTCACTTTTCATGAGCAAATAAGTCGAAAGCGTGCAGTAATCCACTCATTGCTTGATAAAACATACACGAACATTTCTATCTAAAATGTTAAAACAAACAATGGCAACTGATGCATAACATATCGGGGTCTCAAATAAATCCATCAGTGGAAAATGAGCTTAATAACCGCATAGAAGTGTGTATGTCGTGTTCCTTACGGTCGCAATGTTTAATTTCAGAAAACTAATAACTAGAAGAACACCAAGAAACACCATACGAATCATCTGAACTTTTTTACTATGATACGAATAGAGATCATCAACATATTTTTTCAAATTATGTATGTGATGTAGTAGGTTCTTAACTAAATATGTAAACAAATATGCCAAATAACATGCAATAATACAGTCAAACAGGGATGAAAAAAACAAAAAACAGACCAATTTTATTTTGAATTAAATTTTTGATCCAGAATCGAACAACGTCAACCGCACTGTTCTACGTACAATACTTTTTAAGATATGATGTGAAACGTGTCCTCAACTTCAAATGGCCGCCATTTTTAAACTAGGAATTTCAGATCAACCAAACTTTTTGGTATCATCCAGTAAACTATGAATAACAATTTCCGATAGTTCGTTTTGCTCTCTTTGCACGTTGTCTTAGTTAAAATAATTGAAAACCCGAAAAAACGATAATGTCGTTCGACGCCATTTTTAAAATATTTCATCCAAAAATTACTTTTTATAATAAGATAATGATTTTCTATTAATTTCCGAAAATGGAAATGCTCTACATCTTTTGGTTCCGGAGGAAATAAATATTTAGTTTGAGATTTTTTTTAGATCGGCCACCATTTTGGAAATAAAGACAGCATAACAAATAAACTTCATGGATTTAACCAAGTTATTGCTATATTAAATTAAAAAAAATATTTCTTGATGTTTGGTTTGGTATGTAAATATTAATCAGAAAAATATGAAAAAAATCAGTTTTTTCAATGCCGCCATTTTGCTACTAAAATAGCTTAGTAATGCAATTTTTTTATGAACTAAATAAAAGGTCCTGAATCGTTTGCCGTCAACCACATCACTCTACGAGCCTTCGTTCAGGAGATATGATTTAATTTAGCCGCAATTTTGAAAGCGTCACAGCAGGGAGGGGGTGATTTGCCAGCTTGGGTCTGAGCAGTTTTTTAATTGTTTATATGTTAGCTACAAGTGTGCAAAAGGGCAATAGAGTTTCACTATTTGAAATGTTTTGCCATTATATAGAGCTAATTTACCTCACTATATCGCTTATTTGTTCGAATGGCCACTGCGTAAAAAGTAGAATTATGAATAAAGAAATAAGTAATATTAGCTTGTTCCTAAGTAAAACTGTTTGCTGCGTTTAGGAATGCTACTATTCATTTTGCAATGCTGCTAATCCTTCGATGTATTTATTCCCAAATGAAGTTATGTAGCCAGAGAATGCTCAACTTGAATGAAGCCAAGTGACACGAAAATCTCAGTTTTGCTTATAATAAACTTTGATGAATCCCATGTGGCATAATCGTGCATTATAAATATTCACAAACAAAATCAATAATAGACTCACTTCAGTCAGTTTTACTTCAGCACAAGTCAATATTCTTATTTCTTTATTCAATATTATTTACACAATTTATTTAACACGGCGGCCATAGCTTTTTCAATACTGTACCCCCACCGTTCATTCACCTTTCATCCACCAGGTAAGCGCTAATTCTCGTGCTAGTGGCGCGCCTATAGGCTATTTCGAAGGCCTCTAGTAGGTACAACAGAACTGCTTATTGTTGCCTGCTCGTACTAATGTGTATGATTCTTGTTTGTTTGACGCAGGTGCGAGATCGTACTGACATGTATAAGGGCGTGGGAATCAACCTTCACGATCCCTATGAGAGCTTCCGGAAGAGCAAGGGACAAGCGTTCATCAACCGCATGAAAGCACGAGCTGAAGAGCGCATTTAGCTTCTCGATAGAAGCAGTCACGTACCTTTCCGTAGAAGGTTCACGGGTGTGGCGGTAAAACCTATTGAGTCAAGTTGATGGTAATCAGTTATCTCTAATCGGAATGAGTTTGTTGTCACATTGACTTTTGAATTCTTGGGGTTTGAGAAGTTATTGAGTTGTACTTACTTACTTACTATTCACTCAAATTCATTAATTCTAAGATTAAGAGGAATTTGGGATTCCCAAAAGCTATTTTTTCTTTTGTCTTTCAAAGACATTAAAAAAATCAAGGGTTGTGCCCAACTCAAACTTGGGTCTAATTTGCCACAAACTGGAGTAGGTACCTGACAATGATTCGTTCGCCTTCAAGACAATATGATTTTATTTTTGATAAAGTCGTTTAATGACGGAAGGATCTACCTACCATAGGTCATAGTGTACTCTACAGTTGGAGCAATGTATGTCTGAACTCTCAACATATGCTCTGAGCCTCTGCTCGTTGATATTCTATTAGGTGGAGAACGACTACATTGCAATGTGAGCGCTCATTAGTCGCATGTGTAGTGTTTCTCGGCCTAACAGAATAACTGACGAGTGGCTCCCTCTGGTGAGAGTTCAGACGTATGCTGTCCAGACTGTAGTGTTTGGTTGTGTTAGGTTTAGTTGATAGAATTGTCCACAAGCATTTGTCGTTTTAAAATGTTATTAATTTGAACACTAAACTTAACTAAAATTGAGCACTGTGAAGTAAAATGTGTGACCCCAGTCCTCTTAATTCGGAACTATAGAATGATTGCTGATAAACTGAAATCAGGCTTTTGTACTATGAAACGGATTAGATCTACCGCTGCACCCACGAGTTGTATATATGTATTTGCTCTAAGTATATGATATATCCTATGTGTTTTGTTGTAGTTAGAGCTTAGCCTCGTCACATTCAATAATGTCAGAGACATCCAAGCCAATGTATCAAAATTAAATTATAATTAAGGAACCAGATACTTCGATCTTATTTCGAGACTTGTCCACTATGGCGATACTGTTAATTGTTTCAAGTATTTGGTATAGTTGGATTTATTTTAAGAAATTATACTTATGCAGTGGTAGCTCTGGAATATTGTGTGAGAGTTATCAGTGAAATTTTTAAGTGTTTTTTATTTACTAGGAATACAAACCTTTTTTTAAAATAAGTGAAAATTGCTTGTGACCTATCATAACAATATTCCACTGCTACACACACACACCTATTTAACATTGTAGTTCTACCGATTTTCTCTCGCCCATCTAGGGTGAATCAAATCCTAGTTAGTCAAGAGCATGTGTAGTTATGTACACTTGGCGAGAGTAAAAACGGTATCCTTAAGTATCGGACTGGGTATTTGATGGCATAATCCGATGAAGTCTATGATTACTACGTGTCATCGAAGTCTAGAAGGTGAGCTCTGATTTCATTGATTATAAATAAGAAGGATTGATTGTCAAGGAACATGACCATCAACCAATCTGTTTCGTTCAAATAATACTGATTTAACTTTGACCAAGTGTACCTTCCACTTGTTCACACAGTTACAGTTAGTGCCTACATCTAACAATAACATTGTCAAAAGCGTAGAACATACTCAATGATTCGGGTTTCGTGCTTTGAATAATGGTCATTTGCTGACTGCAATGAATTGCATGATGTAATTGCATCAATAAAGTTATTATTAAATTATACATTGATGTGAGATGGTTTTACTTAATAAACTATGAGACGAGGTCTTTAATATGAGTCTGTGTATTTATTTTTGTTGTCCTAGTACCATGGTAGTAATTCAAACGTGGCAGTGGCAGTGGCAGTGGCAGTGGTCGAGGCAGGTCGTGTTTGATAGCTCCGCGAAACAAGTTCCTTTCAGTAGTGGATATTTCAGTAGATATATAACTGTATTATAAAACCGCATTTTACATACTGCAATACTTTGTTTTATAATAACACACAAGAAGATATTAATAGGTTGCAGATCATGCAGAACAAAGTTATGCGATGTATTCTTAGAGAAAGGAGGATGACCCCAACGAGTGGCATGAGAGAAAAACTTAAATGGTGTACTATCAGAGAAATGATAGACATAGCTGTGTATATATTTGTTTTTAAAATTTATAAAGGGTATATGCCAAAGTATTTTATCATTGACAAATCTCTGCATGAACACATGACTCGTCATGCAGATGATGCTTTTCTTACGCATTGTAACTACAGTAGGTTAAATAACAGTATATTTTATAAAGGGTTTAGGGATTTTAACAAAATCCCTAGAGTAATCAAAGATAGCAAAGATGTTCACGAGTTTAAGTTGGCTATAACTAAACATGTCAAAAGTGAGAGCAATTAATATGCTGTGTATTAAATAGTGTTGTGGATGTAGTTTAATAAGTTTTATAAGGAACAATGTTTATCAATGACTGTCTTTTATAATTACAATGTAATTCACAAATGACAATAAAAAATACTGAATACTGAAAAAACTATCAATCCTAGTATCATTAAGAATTCATGAATTTTGTTGGTCGGTAAATGTAGGTAAAAAGTAAAAACCAAACATAATAAATCAATCATTCCGTTCCAATGTTGTTGTTAGCAGTATAACAGTGATCTATTATGTTTTCGTAATTTTCAATGCATTCCATTTCTTTTATATTTATTTATCTCTTCAAACCTTATAGTGCAGGTTCAAGTGTAGTGTAATAGGGCAATCCCAAAGCCTTATTAGGGGTGCGGAAACCAAGATAGAATTACAAATGGCAGGTCTGCTCGTATAAATTGGTAGCGGACGAGAAGGTAAAATTTACCTACCACTTGAGATCTCGGCCGCACATCAGCGTGGGGGAGGACTTTATATCTCCAAGGCCCAGGTTGACGGAGGCAGCTCCAAAGTTCTTGCCAGTGATGATCTTGATGGAACTTTCCCAGTATTAGATATAAGTTCCCATATAATTAGATTTTAATAATAAAGAAAATATACTGGAGCTGTTTCCTAAGTTCTAGTTCTCAGTATGATAAAAATAAAAGGGATAATCGGGATATAAGGTTGTTGCAGGTTACCTTCAGTGATGTAGTCGGAATCCACAGAAATAATCCTTTAATGAGGAAATCCACCGGAGTCACCGTCACAATTAATCCACAGTTCGTTAGATTGTACAAACACGGTACACTATAGAAATATAAACTGTCTCAAATCGAACAATCACTATTTACTAATAGTTGTCCAAAAAGGGATTAAATCCCGGTAATTGTTTATTATATAAACTTAATAGAAAAACACAACTTCACTTCCTTTACTATGAGAGGTTGTCTCAACACTCGAAATATGTCACAATACGATATAAGAACAATTAAATCCGAATGATAATTCAATTAGACAGTAATGTCCAATAGCACAGGATCTAGTCCAGGAAGAGAAGTTGACGCAGCAACCTGCAGTTCAACTGAACGAGCATGGGCAAAATAGGCCAGTTAAATAGCTTCTGGAGAGGCAATAAAAACCAGTTTTTTGTGATCATAAAAATGTAGTAACTGAACCTGGAAGCCCACGCTCTCTAGTTGTAACTTGAGTAAACACATGGTGACTCCATCTAGTGAATGAATCTGGTTGACCTTGATGGTCACTCACTGCCTTCCTTGCAACATGGACATGTTTTCAAATATTCCAAATAAATAGTAATTAACATTTGATATCCCTTCCATGAATGATTCTGAAGTATAGAAGGACTATATTTGACATTTCTAGTTTCCTTCTCTGAATTGTGACACACATTTCTGAACAATAAATGATTGAAAATAATTCTGTCGTACTCTTGATTACATGACACCTGATTCACATCTGAATGAAGTTATTGGTTCCTGATTACTCTAAATCTTGTTATATATGTGACAATCAATGTCTGTTACAACATCCAACTGAGGATCATAAACATGATTATACTTAATTGACAATTGACAATGATCATTGATACATGATGAGGTCCATCTGATTGAAGTCGATCTGTTACATACTTCCCTCCCCAGTCAAAGGCTTCAGAAAACCATCCTTTGACGATAAAAATTGAAATAACAGAGCGACGAGAAGCGAAGCACTGTATCGTAAAATTAGCCGAAACACCGTGCACGAATGGCAAGCCACCGGGAACATGACTTTGACTCACACCGTCACTGAATGAACTCTTAGTCACTGCACACGAACCTGGGTCTTGAATGTTCATGAATGAATGCTGGGACGAAGTCGACAGTCTGGAACTTGAAGAGTAGAAGTAGAACCCTGCAGAGTGGACGTTGAAGATGTAGAGAATGTGATGAACGTCTCAGGATAGCTCCGCAACAGTTATAGACGAAGGTGTCCGTAGATGTCGAGACACCTCGACATAGCGTCCGAGCTCGTGAATGTTCGGAGGTGAGTTCGGTGATAGAGTGCGCCTCACCTCGGCTCTGCGGCTACTAGACTGCCCGTCCCCTCTCGACCCACTCCCAGTTCGCGGCAGCCATCGAGTCAGACAGGACGTGCAGTCAGCCAGCTCCCAGAGACGCCACCCGACAGCAGTGCTCCTGAACTAAAAGTTTCGTGTGAGATTAGTCTTTTGTAGTGTAGATTTATTATTTTACAGGTTAGGGAAGATATGTCTTGGTGACCATCAATCAGCGAGTGCAAAGCGAACTTGAAACATTATTATCAGTGGAAAGTTGTAGCAGTAAAATGACGCAATAACACTATAAATTTACGTGCCCGGAGGCATTTGTTCACCAAAGCGTCATGAATACTTATTTGACAATATATATAACTGGACAATCTAGGAACTTGAGTGATTTTGTGACATTTGTCAAATTGTAAACAAGAGGTTAAAACTGACAAGTAACAAGAACATGAACTAAATTTGGAAACAGAATATTAACAACGTAACATAAATTGAACCAGTGAATTAGTCGATGTAACCAATACGTACGAGATGAAGTGTCACATGGAACCTAAATTCCCTGAACAATGAAGCGAAGTTGAAGTGGTTGATCAGATGGTCTCTAGTCCATGATGGCGGGATGAAACTGCGACTCGGCGATGACGTCACATGAAGAGACCCATGATTGGTCGAGGCACCCGGAGGAAGTGACGTCAGGTGCAGCGTTGCCTGATGTATCCCTTGTTCCGGTCCAGATTTCACTTCGGCCATGTGCGTTTCAGCTGATCGAGTATGTGGCGGGAAGGATGGAGTCTTGGAATAGGAATTTTACTTAAAACACGGAATTTGTATTTCCATGAATGGAACGCACTTAATTTGACTCCAATAAACAATGAAATAGAATGAAATGTAACCACGTATCGAACGTAACCATTACAAAATTGAGTTAGATTATCGCCAAAAATGTAATTTGATGAAAACTTAGATAATGAAACGATACTCCCAATGAATAGATATGATTTGGCGCGGACTCTGTGGAAAACGTTAGTTACATATATAAAATGTTATAAAAATACTGGTCATAACACGTAAATATAGATATAAATCGCATAATAAAAGGCACATAGAACATAAATTGGCACTTGTGGTGGATGGAGACGACACTCCAATCTAAAATCGATGAAAATACTTATTTGGCAGGCAAGCGAAAACGACGTGCTGGAAATATCTGTCATAAAGACACGGTACTATGCATTGGTCCCTACCATGTAGAGATCTAAATAACATCGGAAAATCGTACAAAATTATAAATATAATTTGCTCAAAGAACAACACTGACTTGCGCTCATGTTTCATCGGGTCTCAATCCCACGACTTTGTCGTGCTACGTTATTGCTGATATAGTTTTTCTCAGAGACATTCCGCTCTTGTCGGGATCTAGTGGCTTGACCGCCCCCCCCCCCCCCCCCTTTTTATGTCACTTTTGAGGAATTGGACCGTGTTGACCATTTGATATCTGTTTC
Organism: Leuctra nigra; assembly: GCA_934045905.1. Taxonomy (NCBI): domain Eukaryota; kingdom Metazoa; phylum Arthropoda; class Insecta; order Plecoptera; family Leuctridae; genus Leuctra; species Leuctra nigra. Next base: position 13,180,973 of record OW203772.1, on the reverse strand, counting down.
TACTGATATGTGCTATTTGTTTTCCAATTATGACATAATTCTTGGGAAGTAGGGAGAGTTACGGGAATAATGAGTGGGTGGTCAGCATAATTGAAAATCTCTGGTCCAGGTTCAGGCTGCACGTGGATTGCCAAGGCCAGCGTCGTGGTAGGTTTTCAGCTTCCTGAGTACGCAGTTTTAGCAGCTCGTAAACACATTTTTATGTATTTTTCGACACTTTGTAATGAAGTTGGTTTCCGGAACGTGTCTTAGTACCCTAGTGCACGTTCCCCGTTGCGACATATGGGTCATTAATGTGGGTCACCTTGACCACCGTCTTCTTGCTAAAGTCATATCCTGAGAAGAAAGTTTTCATTAGCTATTGCCTTCGAGTTTGATTGTCATTTTCTTTATTATATGATAAACTTGCCATGCCAACTGTGAGATAAGATAGAATCGCTTGGCTTACTATGGTAGTGCCCTAGACCGAATCCAGTACCTATACTGTACTGACAGGTAATCATTGATTACGTAATACCCACATAATTCGATATAACTTGAATAAAGGTGCCTTATAGACTTAAATATTGCAAATTAAACTCGTGCCAATCGATGATGTGTTATGACCAACAAACTCGGATATTTCTGTGCTTTTCTCTTTTGTTACGATTATTCTTAAGAGATTTAGCAAGCAAATTCATGCTTGTCGTGGCAACCCCTTCGTCTAGGGTGTTGTGAGGTCATCCCCAAACTGTCTTTTATAAACGAACTTCGCTTTTTGGAACCGAGCTCCCACGATTTACTTTTTATTTAAATGAACCGATACTGAAATTGATCAAACCTTTTGATCGAATGTCTATGGATAGGGAATGACCTGAAACCGTTAAAAAGCACATTTAATTATCTTTTGTGCACAGGCTAGTACAATTAGTCAGAGATGGGTAAGATACCTTAAGAATGTGTCAGGAATACGGAATACTAAATACTTTAGCTCCTAACTTCAAAATACAGAATACAAACTACATATTGTATTTAAAATACGCATTTAAATTACATGTATTCTGATACGGCCCATCTCTGTGATTGGTCAATTATTTGCTTCGGCAAATGAAGATTATATTCTCGAAATTGTGTGAGAACGAATTATTCTTGCACAATAGAATGCTCATGGTACCTAACTGGTACCAATTCAAACAGAGACTGGCTCCGTGACATCGACGCGGTTCCTGAATATCATTTATTCGACCGGCAAAATGAATTACATATTATTTCTAAAAATCTGTGTGAGAACTCTTCACACCAGATAAAATGCCCCTGGTACTTCTCACCAGCACCTAATTAGACAGAGACAGGCTCTGTGACATCGAACCGTATCCCTAAATCATCGATTCGATTGTGACATCGAACCGTATCCCTAAATCATCGATTCGATTGTCAAACTACGATTCCTTGAATCGTTTGTACAATTGAGTGCTAAGTGGGTATCATCTCTTGATACACATCGATACATGGTGCTCGAACGGGCCAATCTATCCCTTGGAAACACTTTAAAAACTTAGCATTCTATTTCTACTAGACCAGTTGTAAATAGGCCCTTTATCCTGATACAACCTGGTTTACTCAACCGCTATAACGATAGGTTCCCGTGCGCCGGGCTGGACCTATGAGCGGGGTATGATTTCCTGATCTACACGAATTGAAAACGAACGGGAATGCCATCAAGTGGTTATGGACAAGATATACCTAATCACTGTCACCACTGAAAAGTCGCAATTCCCTAATTACGATTTGATTGCGAGAAACATGATATCACATCAACCTTTTCCTGCAATATTCACTAAACCGATCGTGTAGAATTGTTTCGAGTGCTGTTCCTAGCACTGGCTGGTAGGTTGGAACCTGCCCAGTAGCTTTCTGACCGAACGGCGACGTCCCAGCCGTGTTTTTGCCTAACTCTGGCATATCATCTTAACCAGAAGTCCCTTAATTATTCTGGAGATCTCAGCTATGTCAGACCCGGGATATCATAGCTGATGAAAGGATACGATCTATCTAGATTTATCTTTATTTACCCTCTAAATTGGACTGTCTGTCCCTTATTATGACTGTTCCACAGACCATACATATTTATTTTCCGTGAAACTCATAATATTATCTTCAATACCCTCCTGAGTATTTATTAGCGGTTACAGGGAATTGTTTACAAACAAATATACTTCCTCAATGCGTATTAAATCATAATACGTAGGCCATGAATCTCCCTTTTGAGATAGAAACAACATTATACCTATATAATGTCCAATTATAAATGTCCTTAATCAGGCGTTCTGATGATGCTGGCCCTGAACAGGGTCAGTTCCCCTGCACGGCTCTCATACCTAGTCAATGTCCCTAGAGCCTGAGATTATCTACAATGTAATCGACTTTCGCGATGGGATACTCAATCGAGTATCATCTGAAATCTCATGGATCAAAATCGTATTGATCGATGTCCATCGATGAGGACGCCGGCCCTAAAAAGGGTCCATTCTAGCACGGCTCGTTCAGAGCCTAACCTGACACGTCTGTCAGTCTACTATGGTAATGCATTACTTAAAATAGCTATTTGCTTATGAATTACAATAATCATATTGGATAATAGGTCCTGTATTTTACACGTTGCATACATTTTAACGCATAATCCCCATGTCGCTACTCGCTACCGATAGCTTAAAATCGGAATAGCAGAACCTGATTCAAAACGAATATTTATTTCGATCAAACTATTCCTGGATATGCTACCCGCACTACTTCCGTGTGTTGCGGTACATCTGAGAATTCACGACTGCCGTTCCCACAGTTTATTGATTCCTTACGTAAAGTTCTGCTTATCCTAAATTATTCTTATGGTTTCCGGTTTATCCGGTCTAATCCTGAGGATGTTTCGTGTATCTTTTCCGATCATCCTCCGTTTCCTCTGCATAACTTGAAAATTCCAATGGACGAAGGTCGTGAAACGGATTGTCGCGGCGCGGTTTGAATTCTGTGCTCGCCCCCAAGGGGTGTGAACTTTCTTCTGATTGGTCAGCACGCGTGGCAACGTCGCTCTCATTCCCGTGAGTCTGTACGCGACTTGCACTTCCGTATGTCTTGTGCGGCGCAGATCTGTTGACTTCTAGTCGGCCATCTTCTGGATCGAGAACTGCTGTCAAGTAGTCTCCGTTTCGCTGAGTGTGGTCATCGAAATTACCTCGTTCGGTAAGTAATTCTTGTGGGAGACTTAAGTTTACATTGTCTAGAACATCTTGAACATTTTGTTCATTGTTTTCAGGCGAGAGGATAGCTGCAGACGGTGTTTCGTTGGCGCTTCGTTTTTGGGCGTGGTCCATGAGCTCGTGGTTCCTTTGTTTGCTGTTACCGTGATTTTTCATCGGAGACTCCACTACACTTTGAGGTTGGTAAGACTCCGACTTTGCCTCATAATTCAATGGCAAATCGTTTTCATCAAATGTTAACATCGTTTTGTGACTTTCAGGAATTTGTAGCGGGAAGTTTGGATCGTTGTTCATTTCGTTCGTACTTGGGATGACGTCATCTTCATCTTGCTCGCTCATGGCCGCCGAAATATCCTTTTTTAAGGTAAGATCGTCGTTTAGTTCATTGTCTTCGTAGGTATTGAACTTTCGAAGCCTGTTATGATGGACCTTTAGTTCTTTACCGTCATATATGTTTCGGATAACATAATTCAGTCTTGTCGGAATGTCCATGACTCTGTATGGTCCCAAATAGCATTTTGAAAGTTTGCGTCCAATGGTTTCATTGATTCTGACAGTGTGTAAGTAGACCAAGTCTCCTATTTGAAGAGTGATTGTCTTGGATTTTTGATTGTAGTATTTTTCATAGCGTTCAGTAGCTTTGCGAATGTTTTCCTGAGCAATCCGTATTGTTCTAGAAAGTGTGTTGACTAATTCCGCAGCATAGTTTTGATTGTCGTTTTCGGCTGTCACTAGAGTTGGACTGAATAGAGCAGCATAAGGTAATGATGGATCCTTTCCGTAAATCATGAAGTAGGGACTGAAACCTGTGCTGGTACTTATGCAGCATCTCATTGACAGACTGATGACTGGTAGCCACTCATCCCATTCTTGATCACTTTGATTGACATAGTGTGACAGGCAATCTGCAATGATTTTGTTGTAACGTTCGACCATATTCGATTGGGCGGAATATGCTGCAATCCGCACATGTAGTATGCCTAGTAAGCGGTTTACTTCTGCGAAGAAATGTAGTAGTAGTAGTAGTAGTATTTTTATTTTAGCTATCAAGCTATTGTTTGTACAAGAGAATTACAGTATAAAATTTTACATATTATTTCACTTCAATACATCGTTAAAAGAATTGTGGCTAATTAGTTATTCAGTCATTATCACCAATTTACCAATTTGCTATAAAATAAAGATAGGTAGGTAAAGATAAAATATTTCGTATGGTACCGAATTGCTAAAATACAGTATTACATGTATCGAATAATGGTTAACACTACATTGTATACCAAAAAGTATTATTACCCGCTAGCGGGTCAACACGCCAGCGAGATGGGTCATTTACTACTTTAAGGCATTCTCGTCTAAAACTCCGTATACTCTCAGCATTTCTCACTTTTAACGGTAGTCTGTTGAACATATTGACACCCTTGGAAAACAAAGTGTTATTGCCAAAGGCTGAAGTTGTTCTTTTTACATATAAGCTATCACACTGGCGAGTAATATGATAATTAGTTACATTTTTATTTACTAGTTTATCACTCAAATATTTAGGGCCAAGACCTTTTGTCAGACGGAATATAAAAGTGAATGTGTTGATCAGTATTCGTTGTTTGACCGTTGTCCAAGATAATGCTCTACACATTTTACTAATAGAGGTTCCTCTATTTACCCAGAGAATAGACCTCATAATCTTATTTTGTAATTTCTGCAATTTAGCTATGTGGTTTTGATTTAGCAAGAATAAAATGGAACTGCAATAGTCAAGATGAGGAGTGATAATAGCTTGGCATATGTGAATTTTACTCATAATAGGCAGGTTACCACATTTTCTTTGGAACAGACCAACTTTCTTTGCTAATTTACTTATAATATAATGAGCATGATTTTGGAGGGTTAAATTTTCATCCAACATAACACCAAGATATTTAAACACATGTACATTAAGAACTATTTCATCATCAATCACAAATTGGGCTTTAAGAAAATCACTATACTTAGTTCTGATCTTGTTGTTACAGTTGTTGACGTATAGTTCGTACCATTGTCCGATATCACAACTTCCGGTAGGCTGTAATTTACTACTACATGGTTCACGAACGCCTTTGCTGTAGTTCTGGCCGTCTGATTAGGGACTGGAACCAGAACTATCCATTTGGAGAGACCACATAGGAATGTTAAGATGAATCGGTTTCCTGTTTTAGTTGTCTTGAATGGCCCAAGAACATCAGTGTACCAAACCGACAATGTTTTTGTTATAGGAGGCATTCTTCCCATTGGAGCCCGATCACCGATGGATCGGCGTCGACGACTTTGACACGATGCGCAGTTTCGACAGAAGATTTTCACTACCCGGTGCATTCCTTTGAAGTAGACGCGGGTTGTCATGAGTGCGAGTGTTCGGTCCTTACCGCCATGTGCGGCCATGGTAGGCTGACAATGGTAAGCTCTTGTTACTTCATATTCCATGCTCTTGGGAATGACCAGTCTGTCGTTTCTTTCGTACTGAGTCTTACCTTTGAATAATAATCCTTGATGATCGAGGAAGTATCCAGGTTCCAGATGTGGGCTTTCCGTTAATCTTTCAATGATTGGACCCAGTTTCTCGTCCTTTCTTTGCTTTGCTTTGATTTCGTGTCTATCGATGACTGGTTCCAACGTTACCACATTACCTTTTGCTGTGACTACGTTTACGTAAGCTCTAGAAAGGGCATCGGCCACTTTGTTCGATGACCCACTTATGTGCTCAATGGTGTAAATATAATCCGCTAATATCAGTGACCATCTATTTAGACGGGCCGAAGGTCGTGGAAGGCTGGCAATCCATGTCAGTGGACGACAGTCTGTCCGAATGGTTATTTTGCGTCCCCACACCCAGATGTGAAATGTCTTGAGTGCATGTATGATGGACAGCAGCTCAAGTTCGATTATAGCATAGTTTCTTTCTGCTGGTTTCAGAATGCGGGACGTGTACGCGACTGGACGCTCTCCATCTTCATGGATTTGACTCAACACGGCTCCGATTGCTGTCAGTGACGCATCAGAGGTAACTATGAATGGTTTTGTCATATCCGGTAATGCTAGGCATGGTCTTGTACTCATTATTTGCTTGATTTTGATGAAAGAAGACTCTTGTTCCTCAGTCCAGATGAACGGTTCATTTTTGCGAGTTAGCTTAATCAATGAGTTAGATAGCTCGGAGAAGTGAGAGATGTGTCTCCGGTAGTAGCCTGCTAATCCAATGAATCGTTTGATGTCCGTGACTGACTGTGGTCTTGGGTAGTTGACAACTGACTCGACTAAAGACGGATTCGGTCGGCATCCTTCTTCGGAGAGTTCGAAACCTAGATATATCACTTTCTCTCTGATCAAATGTGTCTTCTTACATTCTAGCTTCATCCCGTTCTCTGCCAGCCGTTGGAGGACTTGTTCGAGCCTGACGAGGTGCTCGGGGATCGAATTCGACCAAAGTAAGATGTCGTCTAAATACACGCTGGTAAAATCTTCTAGTCCGAGTAATATCGAGTCCATTAGTCTTTGAAATCCGCTCGGTCCGGAATGTAATCCAAACGGGAGCCTCCGGAATTGGTACAAATGTTGAGTCGTACAAAAGGCACTCTTAGGTCTATCCTTTTCCGCCAAAGAGATAAGATGATAAGAACTCCGTAAATCCATACTTGAATAGTATCTTGCTTTACCGACTTTGTCAATCAAATCGACTATACAAGCAGAGGGTAGAGCACTGTAGGTAGAGACACTGTTAACCTTGCGAAAATCAATGACTAATCTCCATCTTGGTTCTTGTCCTTCTAGGCCTTTCTTCAACACGATCAGGCACGGTGAGGACCATGCCGAGGAACTCTCTTCAATGATGCCTTCGGCTAGCAGATCGGCGACAATCTTCGAGGTTATGTCACGCTGTTGATGGGGAACACGATACGGCCTCTGCTTGATGGGAGGATGATCACCGGTGTCAATGGTATGTTGTGCAGTTGGGTGTAGACCAATCAAGTCTCCCGGAAGGTGAAACACTGCATGATACTTGCGTAATATAGCTAGTAATTCTTCTTTTCCTTCTTCCGGAACCTCATCTAATTTGCACAACTCGTAGATCTGTTTGAATCGTAATTCTGGATCAGTAATTGGCTGTACATTTGGTCGGGGATACAAATTGACTGGATCCTCGATGATTGTGGCCACCATTCCTGCGGAGTTAGATCCAGATGGTCCTTGTTCCTCTTCAGTCATTTCCTTGACCTTAACTAGGTGACCCAAAACTGTACCGGCGACCACTAAAATGGGTCCATTGGTCATATTCACTGCTCGAATGCATAATAATTTCTCTTGCTGTTCTATGTACACTGCCTCAATAAATCGTATGCCAGGCACTAGACGCGGACTAGCCTCAAATAGAACTTCGCGGTCCATACTTTCTTTGTCCGGCTCGTAAAGTAGAAATCTTTGCTCGGCCTTACACTGGGCATCTGTGTAGGCCGGTATCAGAATATCCTGCAATGCTCTGACTACTGTTCGAGCTGGATATTTGATCTTCGAAGGTTGTCCGGTGCTCTTATTCTCCTCTGAGGTTAGAATAGTAACATCATTTGCAACTACTTTCTTCTTGGAATTCTTGGCATAGAATTTTCCATTGGCCAACTGCTTTCCCTTTCCACATGACCACTGTCCAAAAGTGATCTTTTGCTCCTCAACTTTGGACTGGTTATTTTCACTGTCTGTTACTTCCAGCTGAATATTGTAATCTGTACATTTTGATACACTGACATCTGCTTCTTCTGAGCAGTCACTTTCTTCAATACTAATAACACTCATCTCTTGTAGTGCATGCTCAAAATCTTCAGTTTCTCCCACTGAATCTGTTCCAGATACACCTGCATGAACTGTGTTTGCTCTCTGTGGGTTTATCTCCAACCCGGTATCCAATGTAATGTCTTCCGTATTACCATCAGATCCCTCTGGCCAAATGTTGTCTAATTGCGTGGAACAAGTTGGCTCAGGTAATGTCTGCTTCATTTTCAATATGTCTGCAGCATTTACATAAATAGGCTCAGATACCTTTTCCTCTGCAAGCCTTAACAAATCGTCAAATACTTTATTTGTCGGTGGCATCCTATTCTCAAGGTGCTCTCTAATTCTCTGAATCTGCATGAAAATACTTGGTTTACTAGTGCTTGGTGTATTAGCTTGATCAGGGCTTAATTCATCCATCAACACACTCTTCGAAGAGTCCCTCCGGACCTCCCCGGCTAAATCTACCTTTTTATTGTTCCGGGAAGATTCTCCTCCCCGGTTTTCATTTTCTTCGCCTGTCTCCTCAACTGGCATTACCTCTGCCTTCTCCATCCCATATTCAAAGCATGTATTCTTCCCTAGGTCGAAGTGTACTTGTTTTGATTGCTTGAGAATGGAACCCGTGGATGTGGATTCCCTTGAATGGAACCGATTATCGCCTTCCCATTGTAAACTGGCCTTGTTTGCAATATGAGACGATAAATGATGGTTTGGACTTGGTTCCTGGACTTCCGTAGACAATGCCCCTGGACTCCATTGATTGACCGGCCATTGTTGTTCAATGTTGGTCTCAACCTCACAGGTTTCCGGACGTCTCGGTAGCCTGTGGTTGTTGACTTCAATGTTTGCTTCTGCCAATCTAATCGATGGTCTCCCAGGGGTAGTTTGAGTGGTGATGTCTACTGAATTTCTTGGGGAATGATAGGGGAGTGCGGGCGGCCAGTAACAGATAAATATTTCCAGATTGGTATCATGGAAGACATTGATTATCTCTGATCTGACCTTTTCCCACTCCAATTTATCCAATCCACAGCCAAGCTTGGGGAGGGCAAGTTGCCGCACACCTTGCTCTATGCAAAGCTCCTTCAAAGCCTTAAGAGTTCTGATCAACATTTCCAATGTTGGTTTTTGATGTGCGTATTCCTTAGTGATTAGATTATAGAGATAGCGATTGTTGTCACGTAGATACAGAACTCCTCCCACACATGTAGGTACCTCTCTTATCGTCTTGAGTTTGTCAAATCTTTGCACAAACTCTAGGGCCAATCCTTTGCCCATCCTCTTATCATTTGAAATACATTGCACTAATGAAATGTCATCGGGATTATCAAACAGATTCCTTACAACTTCGGTCAACCTGAATCTAGGTTGGTTATTGTCTATCATGGAATGTATGATATGGATATTAGAGGTATTTACATGATTTTGCCAACCCCTCAGCCAGGGTTGAGTTTGATTTGCTATTACCTGTTCATAGATATTGGTGGGGCGATTAATTCCGTAATTAACGACATTTTGCCCATCAATCAATAGTTTGCTACCGGTATCTAATATCCAAGAAAAATGTGCTAGGAAATCGTATCCGAGCAATCCAACACCGCCTGTATTCAGATTGTCATCGCACACCATGAATCTGAAAGGATATTGTCGTTGTCCTATCTGAATGATTACATCGGAATATCCGATCAGGGGAAGCTCGGTCCCCGTAATTGACACGATTGGATTGTGACAATAATAGATAGGTATACCTGCTTGTACCATAATTGATTGATGAATCAGGGAGATATCAGCACCAGTGTCGATTAACATATCATACTGTATAGCAAAATTTACAATTGGGGACAAAATGAGGATAGTAATAATGGGTTTTACACGAATTTCACCATTTCCCACGGATTGCTGTTGGCAACATTGGTTCGACATAATAGATGGATGTTGCCAGATGTATGGTGAGTATGCTACCCTTCGCGAAACCCCAGTGTATGGCTCTCCGGGTCCGGAATACCCTGTCCTTGATTGTTGACCTGCATGGTTGGACGAGTGGAGTCCATACGAGGGAATAACGGGGTTGGTGAATTGTGCACGACTGTTTGCTGAGACTGTTGGGGTCCAAAATACACGGTGGGAAAGGGTTTTTCCCGATTATAGGGTGGATATGGACCTCTTGGTGGCTCACTACGTTCCTCCTTCTGCCGTTCGTTTCGCTGGCGTTTCTGACAGTCGGCCAAATTATGTCCGGCTTTACGACAGTATCGACAGACTGCTCGGGATGGTGTACCTTGGTCCGAATATTCACCCTGTGGACGACTACGGTTTGAACCTCTGTAACTATTGTTTCCGTTCTGATTTACAGACGACGCTGGGGTCCCACATCTCGAGGCGAAGTGACCTACACCACCGCAGCGAAAACATTTCCGGTCGTCGGTGGGAGGATTCGCAACGTTACTCTGCTGTGAACTCTGACTGGAATTCCGTCGCCGGGCAGAACCTCCGAATGTTGAAGATGCTGGCGAAATAGAGGGAGGTGGTGTGAGTGGGTCGGGAGATTGCCGAGCTGGGTTTTGCAACATGCTTACCCTTGGCCTGTAATTACGTTGATTTTCAGCCGTTGTGGCTAGTTCTAGGGCAATCTCGATAGTGGCCGGACGATGCAGTCCAATAGCTTGGCCTCCCGACTCATTCCTCAGCCCCCGAATGAATGTACGGACCATAGTTTTGTCGACCATGGCCCTAGTCAATTTAGCATCCTCGACCGATAACCCGGGAGCTTCCGCAGCGCGTAACCCTGCCAATTTTAGACGGGTTAAATACTCTTTAGCATCCTCGCTAGGTCTTTGGGTGGTTTGGTAATATACGAGCACGGGGTCCTCGGTGCTTAGCGGAGCCCTAAACCAATTGATCATGGCTTTAGAAATGTCATCCCAGGTACCCTCTAATAAACTCGGGTTACTTGCTAGATAATCAGCCGCAGAACCCGTAGTCCGGAGTTTCAGGATAGTCACTTTAATCTCATCCGGCCAATCTCCGAGTGTAGCCACCGAGTTCAATGCGGTAATGAACTGTCTAATCGAGACTGTGCCCTTGTCCGCACTAAAGAACGGTACTAATGGCAGGAGACCGCCTAGATTTATCTTTCCCTTTGGTGCTACAACTGCAGCTACTGGGAGGTCGTTATCCATGCTCGTGTCACCTAAACCCAGACCTTGCAATGGTTCGAGGATTTCTTCGTAGAGATTTTCCTCGATACTGTCATCCACGTTTGCGTTAGCCATTTTGGGGAATAGACTGTTAGTATACTGAGAACTGAGAATATCAACCTTTAAGCCTCTTCTGAATTTGTGTCACACAATGTTAACCTTGTAATTTTCAAGTTAACCTATCCCACCGCTGCCACCAGTTGTAATAGGGCAATCCCAAAGCCTTATTAGGGGTGCGGAAACCAAGATAGAATTACAAATGGCAGGTCTGCTCGTATAAATTGGTAGCGGACGAGAAGGTAAAATTTACCTACCACTTGAGATCTCGGCCGCACATCAGCGTGGGGGAGGACTTTATATCTCCAAGGCCCAGGTTGACGGAGGCAGCTCCAAAGTTCTTGCCAGTGATGATCTTGATGGAACTTTCCCAGTATTAGATATAAGTTCCCATATAATTAGATTTTAATAATAAAGAAAATATACTGGAGCTGTTTCCTAAGTTCTAGTTCTCAGTATGATAAAAATAAAAGGGATAATCGGGATATAAGGTTGTTGCAGGTTACCTTCAGTGATGTAGTCGGAATCCACAGAAATAATCCTTTAATGAGGAAATCCACCGGAGTCACCGTCACAATTAATCCACAGTTCGTTAGATTGTACAAACACGGTACACTATAGAAATATAAACTGTCTCAAATCGAACAATCACTATTTACTAATAGTTGTCCAAAAAGGGATTAAATCCCGGTAATTGTTTATTATATAAACTTAATAGAAAAACACAACTTCACTTCCTTTACTATGAGAGGTTGTCTCAACACTCGAAATATGTCACAATACGATATAAGAACAATTAAATCCGAATGATAATTCAATTAGACAGTAATGTCCAATAGCACAGGATCTAGTCCAGGAAGAGAAGTTGACGCAGCAACCTGCAGTTCAACTGAACGAGCATGGGCAAAATAGGCCAGTTAAATAGCTTCTGGAGAGGCAATAAAAACCAGTTTTTTGTGATCATAAAAATGTAGTAACTGAACCTGGAAGCCCACGCTCTCTAGTTGTAACTTGAGTAAACACATGGTGACTCCATCTAGTGAATGAATCTGGTTGACCTTGATGGTCACTCACTGCCTTCCTTGCAACATGGACATGTTTTCAAATATTCCAAATAAATAGTAATTAACATTTGATATCCCTTCCATGAATGATTCTGAAGTATAGAAGGACTATATTTGACATTTCTAGTTTCCTTCTCTGAATTGTGACACACATTTCTGAACAATAAATGATTGAAAATAATTCTGTCGTACTCTTGATTACATGACACCTGATTCACATCTGAATGAAGTTATTGGTTCCTGATTACTCTAAATCTTGTTATATATGTGACAATCAATGTCTGTTACAACATCCAACTGAGGATCATAAACATGATTATACTTAATTGACAATTGACAATGATCATTGATACATGATGAGGTCCATCTGATTGAAGTCGATCTGTTACAGTAGAAAAAATGCTTTCCGCTCGATTGGAGTGCCGAAATTGATTTTTTCATAATTATCGATTGTTTACATAATTCTAAATATTACCTGACGTGCCTTCAATTTTTTGGGTGGCCATCTTGGAAAATATGGCGGAAAACGTTCATTTTACAAATTATTTAATTGTTGGTAGAGTGAAGGTAGAAAAATTATGAAATAATTCACTAAAACTAACTCAAATATGGGGACTTGAAAAAAAAATACGCCGTGAACGAATTTTATTTTTTCATTGTTGGAATTGACCAATCACGTTTCTGTGTTTTTTTGCTCTCAATTTATTATGAAACGCGTAGACTTAGACTAAAATATGTAGAATTAAAATTTGTAGACAATTTCATTTTGAACAATATGCGTTTAAAAAAAAATTATGTTTTTTTAGAAAAAAACTTAAATTTTTTTTAAATTATTTTAAATTTTTTGTTTACGGCGTATTTTTTTTTTCAAGTCACTATATTTGAGTTAGTTTTAGTGAATTATTTCATAATTTTTCAATATTTCCTCTACCATCAATTAAATAATTTGTAAAATTTACGTTTTTCGTTCGTTTTCCGCCATATTTTCCAAGATGGCCACCAAAAAAATTGAAGGCACGTCAGGTAATATTAAGAATGATGTAAACAATCGATAATTATGAAAAAATCAATTTCGGCACTCCAATCGAGCGGAATTACATTTGCTCCCCTACTATTAGACGAATTTCGTTTAAGCCCAAAGTATCAATTACTTGGTCCTTTTTAAATGTTCAAAAACTCCCGCATTTCGTGTGAATAGAAACCGGATGTAAATTTTGATTGGTTGTTTATGAAAATCGAAAGAACTCGAACTCCAACATCCTAGAAGACAACTTCACACAAGTCAATTGGTTGAGGTGGTTTTCACGTTTATATTTGTATTGTTTTATATTGTTCAGAAAGCCTAATATCTAGAAAGTTATATCGAGAATTGAAGGTATGTAATTGCACTTTTGTTATCAATAAAATCACACTAAATTTGTATGTGATTATGTTTATATTGAGACAAATATGTTCGGCTCACGCTGTTCCATCTACTTGTCAGCCATGACAGATTACAACTTTACCTTACTAGGGCTAGCCAATAATTTTTATATTTTTGAGTACCTTAGTAGTTTTGCCTATCAATGAAGAGCATTCAGTTTTTAATGTGTGTATAACTGATTTTATTGCAGAATGCCTGTTGCCGATGAAGTCAAGTCCAGCTGGGCTGACGAAGTAGAAGAGGAAGGATCGGCGGGTGCTTTACCTCCGCCTTCCGAAGTCCTTGAAAACGGATTCAAGATTCTCACTGAATACAAGATTAACGATGACGGGAAGAAAGTAAAAGTAGTCCGAACATACAAGATCGAGCGTTTGATCGTCTCCAAGACCATCGCAATGAGGAAGGCGTGGAAGAAGTTTGGTCAATCGTCCAACGACAAAGCGGGACCGAACCCAGCAACAACAGTCGCCGCTGAAGATGTTTATATGCAATATATTTCAAGCAAAGAGGAAGAAAACAAACAGAATGAAGACGCATTAGATAAATTGAAAGGAATGGGTGAGAAAGCTGTTGTGAAATGTCGTAAATGTAATGGAGACCATTGGACATTGAAGTGTCCGTACAAGGACACCGAGCTCGTGAGCGGGAAACTGTTGGCTGATAAACCGAGCGAAGCCAGTGGTTCTGGGCTTGGAGACGACAAGGCGAAGGCAGCGACTACGAAGTACATCCCCCCGAGTCTTCGAGACGGAGCCAACAAGCGAGGCGAGAGCATGGCTAATTCCCGTAACCGTGACGACGCGTTCGCCATCCGCGTCTCCAATCTGTCCGAGAACACAACCGAACCCGACCTTGAGGACTTGGTGAAACCGTTTGGTCCGATACAGAAGATCTATCTGGCGAGAGATAAGGTGACGGGAGTCTGCAAGGGTTTCTCCTACATTCACTTCAAGTTCAAGACGGATGCGGCTAAGGCGGTTGCGCAGTTGAATGGCCACGGTTACGACCATCTGATTCTTAATGTTGATTGGTCCAAGCCACCGGCACAGAGTAATTAATGCCGGTTATTAATGTGGTATTTGTGTATTGATATTAATGTCAATAAATGGTTGTAGCTTAACCAAAATATTACTCTTTTAAATACCTTTGCAATACCTTTTAATACCTCGCAATGAATTTTTTAAACAATATTTACAATCTGGCTACTAAATTGTAAATTAAAAACTTTGTCTCCATATTCATTCATTGTTTTAGGTAGACGAGTCATTGCAACTCAACAAAATATCTGCTGATAATCTTTATTCTATGTAAATTTTTCATAATCACTTGTATGCAGTTTTGTTTTGCATGCTAATAAATCATCAAAGGTAAATTAGCCATATATATTATCAGTATTTGACTGGCATGGCAAGCGTAGGCATGAACCCAGGGCCGGAGTCAGACTTGAAGCATTCCTGTCCATTTAGAATTTCTGCAAGCTTCGCTGAAAGCCCATGGGCCATAATTTCATGGCAATGGGCATTCTCTGCAAAAATATTGGTTATGAATGAAAGATTGTCCACTTTTGGGCCAGTTACAACAGAATTTAATACATTTCATTGAATCAAAAATTTTTATTGTAATATGTTCGAAATTGATAATACCTACAATTTGAAAATAAGAAAACATTTAATTTGTAATTTTATTTATTAAAAATTTACTTTACTAAAAGTGGAAGTTCATCGACCTCCATCGGTCCTACTACGCGGTCTCTGTATTTTTTTGTATTTTTCTCATCTCAACAAATTTCCCGCCGAATATTCTAGTTCCGCCGGAAGTAAGGGCAGGTCAAATATCAAAATGGCCGCTGCTGTTGTATGATTTTCGTCAACAGCATGTCAAAATTACGTTTTATATTCTTATAACTACTATTTTAACAGTTCTTTTACTTTCTTGACACAGTTTAATGAACCCTTCTTTTAGTGGTGTAACTTTCTTGAAATTTCCGTTGTGCTAGGACACCGCAACTTTAATCTGGACGAACATTTGTTTGGCTTCTTCAGAGAGCCTTGTGGGGTATTAGGTCGAGATTAATTCATTTTTTGAACTAATTCTGAACATCACCGAGAATGTCTGCTCCGAAGAAACACTCCATCGATCAAATGATCGAACACATGACGGCAGATATTCACAACAACAGTGATGGACAGTACGTTCCGCTTGGTTTCACACCGCCACCGACTCCCGCTTCCGTTCCTCACGCTTGGCCAGACTATTCGAACCAGTATCTCCGACCAGGCATGTCACATCTGTCTGAACTACACTACGGTGTAGATCCATCTCATCTCATGAAGCAATCCGAGATCCACCCAAGCTATTATTACGCAGCGCATCAGCAGATGATGGCAGACTCTCATCTGCTCGACGGAGGTTTGGTAAACTACGCTACAAACCCGAATCAGTCTTACCACATGATGCCGGGGGATGGACAACAGGAGGTGACTCATCCTCTTGGAGGTTTCATCCCGTATCATCCCGCAAACCTCGAGCCGCAACGGGATTACGGACTATTTGGCAACACTCCGTCCGAAATGCATCAGCGTCCAATGCAGCAGCAATATCAACCGAATGTCAGCAATCAAGCTCAGCTGATTGAGAATCTCGTCGGGAATTGGGTTCCGAATCAGACGGGGACATACAGTCCGTTCGGATGTGTCGACGTCGGAGTCAAGCCGACGACCAATCAGCAGACGACGCAGACCGCCGATATGGATTCCGAGCAAGGTGTCGGACGATCGTATCAACGGAATGCCAAGCAGAGAGCCGTTGCTGAGGTAAGCTGGGTTGTTTATTTAATGACTTGAATTTCAATTTGCTCAATTTACTAAATCTTCAAATATAATTTGAACCAAGTCTTAGTACTTGAATACTATTAGAATGAAATACATCTAGAGGTCTACTAAATTGCTACCTACCAACATTGGATGGGATTGAACCTGGATTTCAATCAGTTGTCAATCATGTGATGTCGGATTTATAATTTTGTTAATTTAGAAAGCTATTTTCGAAATTGTTCGATTGCTTATTATACTATACTCTGTAATCAAGTGTGGCGTCAGTCCGAAAGAAGTATCATTCTTTTTGCCAAATCAGTTTATTATTTGTTCGGTCTGACGTCAGGAGGCCATGAATCCGCTGTACCTACTTGGCAAAACGAATCGAACAAACTTGTAAAACAGTGTCTTAAAATTTGTGATTTGTAGGTAACTAAATTTTGGAATTGACATTCAATGCCAATTGAATTGTAAATTAATTGATTGTTCCTTGCATTCAAGGAACAATGAATTGTGGGGGCTCAACGAATGTAAGTTCCCTAACTTTTCGAGTAGACCTACTAACTTAAACATTCCAATAACTTGAAGTTCATTATTTTAACTTTTAACTAGTACCTACCTACTTAGTTACCTACTTTTTTGGAGAAGTAACTTTTTACCAAAGTACCTATTCCTTTTTTGGAAGTAACTTTTAACTAGAAGTTCCTTTTCAAGAGTAATTTACTCAACATAGCAAATTATATTGTCTTTTGGGAAGTAGGTATCATGGGGCTGGATTTACAAAGAGTTTTAGGTATATACTCCGTTTCATGCAGTCTAGAGTCCTGTTTAATATGGGTAGTCCTATACCTGCCCATGCTATCTAGGACTCTAGACCCCATGAAACAGAGTTTAGGTATATATACAGCTAGACCTAAGGTACCATGGATTCTTTTATGCCAAAATCTCCATGTTAAATGGAAAAACGGTAGTACCTAGTAGGTAGGTACCTAATTTACAAATTTACATCTAGGTAGCTAATTTACAAAGATCGCAAAGGTAGGTACCTACCTAATTAGGGAATATTTTTTGTGAATCTGGGCCGTCGTACTGCATACATAAAGTATAAGATGCATTGAATTAGGCAGGTGGAAGGAAATACTGAAAGTGGGCCACTGAATCATTCAACATGTGACTTTACACCTAGGTTAAGGTGGGTGACAGTTGTTAAGTGCATAACAATGTCAATATTATGATGATACAATCACCGACCTTGGAATAGCAACTGACAGCTGTGGGACTAGACATGACATCACAGTTTATTACTCAGAGTTTATTCAACTGGAGACAGAGCAGAAGTAACTTACAATATAACTACCTTCCTGAACTTAGTAATCATGTGATGGGAGAATGTAGAACCAGCGATCACTTGATGCTCAAATGAAAGTAACAAGCTAGTGAGTAAGTTGCATTGAGTTAAAGGAAAAGAAACTGTTTATTCAGAATCAGAAGGTCTTTGTGGGTTGCTTATTTTTTCAATAGGAAGTTGGTGCTACTTACACATTCTAGAAAATTGATAACCTTTGTAGATTAGGTAACCTAGTTAGTCCCTTTGACTATGACAAATCTTGGGTTAATCAATGATTATCGTAGAACATTTTTTTATTCAATTACTAACAAGATGCAATTTTTCAATTCAACAATTCGTTACCTACATGAATTGAATCTTAACGTGGACCGATTTGCATTGTACACTCAAACCAATTAAAAACGGTACTTTGCACAAAACGGATTGGCTGCTGGTCAGGTTCCTTGAACATCAATCCTTGTTATTATCAATGAAATCAGAGCTCATCTACTAGAGATTAGATTATTATTGCTTAACGGCGCGTCAACGACAAGGTTATATTGCACACATTAATTTTTATATTTAAATTTGTTGAATATAAGTGGAGGACATGGGGAGGGTTCGACCTAACGGGCCCGATCCGGGGGAGTCCAGCACTGGTGGGAAGGCCAGGCCGGAATGGGGACGTACCACGGGGCGTGAGGATTCGGGCCGGCGGAACCCGATTTCAGGGGGATCACCATCTCGAGGGGGAAGACCGGCCCGAGGGGACCGCAAATTCAAGGGAGGGCATGATTAGGCCGACCCTGGCTGCTCCTTGTCTGGACCTCAACACTGATCTGTCCAGCATGGGTAGCCCTTACACATGAGCATATGCTCGCCGGCGTAGCTGCAATGGATCATTGGCCAACACAAACCCCACCTCCGCGCTAAGGTGGCAGCTATCGGAGGGATCTACTAGAGTTAGATAATGCATTAGCACAGACTTCATGGGATGTTGCCATCAAACCTTTACCAGACAATCCTTTTCTTTCAAGGTACCGTTTATTATTTGTTTGAGTGTAGGTACCTTAAGAGAATAATTCAATTAATTTATTAACCTCAGTCAAATTGCTAGGTAAAGCTTAGACTACAAGATTCCAAAAGTTTGCAATGTAAAATTGAATGGACAGTACAGAGTAAAGGTAGGTTTACAGCTCGACGTTCGACGCTCAGCGCTAGCGCTGAAAGATGAACATGGTTTAATTTTGACCTTGAACGCCAGCGCTCGGCGTTGGCCAATCAGGAGGCTCAACGTCGAGCGCCGAACGTCGAACGAACGCCGAGCTGTAAACGTACCTTAAGAGTTTCGTACAAAAATGTGTATACCTACACTCGTCATTCCATCCTTGTAATCAAATGATCAGTCGCATAATCCTTGTGACCCTCAGGTGCGACCGATGCGTCCGTCCTACTCCGACGTCTTGACCAAGTCGCCACCCGTTGCCGTGGTGACCACCAAGAGTGCGACCCCCCGCTGCGATCCGGGCAAGACAGGCAAGACTGCGGCGACCAAGGGCAGCGCCAAGAAGAGCAAAGGAAGCGCTCTGAAGCGCCAACATTCGTCCGGCAGCGACGAGCATAATGGAACAAATGGCAATAATAAGGTAATTAATTAATGTAAACACATTTCCAATTATTAATTAATTCTCCTTGATGTATTAAGGTTTTTAGCTGGATTCTAATCCATCTTTAGTTGTGAAAGAGTGACTTTTGGAAAATCTAAATCACCAAATAATCACCTCTTTCATTGGATTTCATAAGGCATGCGTTTTTATATTGAATTAAACATAAAATACATTAATATCAATTAAACGTTAAATTAAATTATTATGTTGAAATTAGGTACAGTCGTTTAATCATACTTAAAAATTTTTGTATGGTCTTCTTGAATCGTTGGTAGGTAGGTATATTTTAAATTCTTTCACTATTAGGTAGACCTAAATTTTTTAATGTGTGTCCATGTATAGTCAAGGAAACTAGATGGTTCATACTCTATCTCTCTCTGATCATATTGATCATATTTGATCATTTTCTCATGCTCCAAATAGCAATTTTATGAAATTAGCATGCTCTTGTCACATCTTCATTTCGTCATACTAACTGATTGTCGCAGAGCGGCGCAACGACGCGCAAGGCGGAGTGCGACACGAAGGGCGACGACGAGCAGCGGCTGCCGAGGAAGTGGGTCTCGCTGGACGGACTGGACAGCGACAAGAGCGCACTCGAGGGCGAGGGCTTCCAAGCGGAGGAGGTGCGGACGAGCAAAAAGCAGGGCAAGAGAAGCCAGCAAGGTGGGTGCTGTCAGTTAGTGGACGAGTTGAATGTCGTTTTAATGGCTGTTTGTTGATTATTTCTTCATATCGATTAATGATTCGTGCTTTTAAGCCATGATCGATTATTAAGGTTCTTTGTTTTATGTGAATTTCCTCTTGTTTTCCTGGCTTTTTTTATTTCTCTATCTGTTTTACATGCCCCTTAACTTTAAAGTAGATTTGCATTTTACAGACAAAATGGTCTTTGCATTTAATTAATATGTGTATTATGGCTCGGCCCAGAGAGAAAACTCTTGATGTGGTATTCTGATTGGTTTAAAAGATACCTTAAAATGCATTTCCACAACGTGCAAATCCACTTATGTTAATGTACTTTTAAAGATGTGGAATAAACAGTGGCATGATTATTCTAGATCACATTTTTTTTAAGAATCTGGTTTTCCCATTATTTACCGTCTGTCTTGTACGGTGCAGAGAACTGGGACACGTCCAACACCCTCAACAACCACAAGCCGTCCAACGGCACCGGCACCAAGGGCACCGCCGGCTCCGGCTCCAAGCGGCCGATCCAGATCAACAACAACCTGGGCCCGGCGTCCCCCTGGGCCCAGAACACAGGGGCCGGTGGGGGCCAGGGAGGCGGGCCTGCAGTGCCTCAGCATCAGGGTGAGAAGAACGTCAAGAAGAACTGCAAGAGCTGCGGCGACGAGAAGAAAGGTTTGTTACGTTGTGTGCACTTGAACAACATTGAAGATCCCTGGAGGATTATTCTAAGTTTTGTTGTCGTGACATTTGAGTTGAATTGGAAATTTTGTGATGACTTGTCGTCTAACATTGGGAAGGAATTTAGAACACTCCTAGGACTACTATACAGCGTCAAATATCCTCTAATTTGATAATTTACAAGAGGGCTAATATTTTATTAAGGTAGCTTCAAACCTTCATTTACTTTACTGATTTTCACAAGGAAGAAAGTAGTAATGCCAGAGGTAACTTCAATGTATTGATATTACAAAAACACCGTCATGTCCTGTTTGACAGATTCAACTTCTGACTTCTCTTTTGTAATGTTACTAATCCCGTAAGGTAGTTGGGTAGCCTGGCCTCAAATGCTAGTTCGCTATCTATCATGTAAAATGAGTACTATTTCGTACACACCTTAACTTGTAACAAAATCCAATCAAACTTGTGATCCTGGGCTTAAATCAATACTGGTCTGGGGTACAGTAAGGGAAATATATTTGGTAAACGCTCTTCCCTTTCCATGCATTTACGTTACATAGTTTAGGCTCCCCTTCGACCCATAACACTGGAAAAGTTATTTGAATGTAATGGGGGGTGAATGGAGCGTTTACAATCCAATTTACATGACTACCCCTACACCTTGAAATTCTTTCTCTTTCCAGAGTACAAGTAAATAAAGCTTTAATGTCACACCAACTGTCGCACGGAAAGCACATTGCACTGTGTGCTTACAATTGGGTTACCTACTTGACAGTATTTATTGATAAGAGCAGTGTCAACAACGTGCTGCAATCTCAGTATATCTACTGATAAGGCTCTGATAAGTGACAGTGTGTATATGCCGGTGCTACTAGTAGTGTTCACAATGTCTTGACTGCATGGCTGGTGTTGGAGGGACTGCCTAGAGGTTAGAGGACGATGTCCGACCATGTACCGGAACTCGGCACCGCGCAGCTCGATGGCAAGTCAAAACAAACGAGTCAGTTGTTCCGTGGATATGAATGTGTTGTAACAGAATGGCGTAACATCCGAATCACATGGTTTAAAAATAAAAAAAAAACATTCATTTGTTTATTTATAAATTTAAATAGTAGGCCCACAAACACAAATATTGTTTGTTTTAGCCGAAAGATAGCATGGGCACCATCGGTACAAAAGGTTTTGTTAACTGAAGTTGTAGTCACAGTATTTATTTGTGGTGTATGTGGACATGTGTCTAGACTTCATCTTATCTTTTCATTTGAAACAATAGCAAGATCATCTATCGTTCACCAGAATGCAGAATACGACATATTTAATAACCGTCCGTCCACAAATTACGCTGGGAAAGTTGTGACTTTCATTTTCAAATTTAAATAATTTCTGCCCACGACATTGAATTATCAAGAATAACCAATTTGCTCTGACAGTTTCAAAAATATTAAAT
Source organism: Leuctra nigra (assembly GCA_934045905.1). Lineage (NCBI taxonomy): Eukaryota > Metazoa > Arthropoda > Insecta > Plecoptera > Leuctridae > Leuctra > Leuctra nigra. Next base: position 13,158,577 of record OW203772.1, on the reverse strand, counting down.
AAAGTTTGATTTTCCAGGAACATTTTCTGTACATTTTTGTCTTTTAGGTTAGCATCGTAATTCGTAACATAAATTTTGTTTACTCTAATGTTAAAAGTTCGTAATGACATCACATCATGTCATAATTTATTCACTTTTAAAATTTACTAGAGAGTGATAGTGAGTACAGTACCTAGTCACCACCCAGTTACCTATTTGTCATTTGCCCATTTTTTATCTAATAGGGCGACTATACATTTAGTGTTAGTAAATTCGAGTGTCAGTGTGTTCTTGTTCTGACGACACGGTACTGCTCAGGTGCCGGCGCAAAGGGCGAGGGGAAGCGCTCTGGCCGCAGCAACTCTGTGAGCGCCGCGACTACGACCAAGCGCGGCGGCCAGCAGCGCGCCAAGCGTCGTGAGCCCAACTCCCCTCTCGAGGTGCTGTGTCGTCCCGCGAGGCTGCATCTCAACCGCTGGACCACCTGGGCGATGCAGGCCGTCGCCTGGTTCCTACATCTGCTCTCCGACGTGCTCAACATGAGCTGCAAACTCTCCATACACCTGTGAGTCATACGCGGCGACATCTACCCAGACTATCTATTCAGATTTCACAGCTAGCGTATTATTGCACTATTTTGTACTTCCCTTTGATAGGTGGAATGGGGAAGGTCAGTTACATAAAATGCAGATAGCTTTCAGCCAAATACGATGGAAGGGATGAGGGGATATGGGGAAATGAGGGGATTTGACTTTTGACGGATTTTGCCAAAAAAGGTCTAATATGCTGGCAGTGAAAATTATGGCAATGGAATTAGTATGGATGCGATAATCATTTTATGAATTAATTTTTTGTTACATTTGGTTTTGTAAAAGAACACACTTTTATTGTTAGTTTATTATTTTTTAATTTGTTTGACTGCAGCGTTTTTTTTTACTATTTTGTTGATGTAAAATTTGGATTATATTTGTAGGTTTTCTATTTCTGAGGCATAAAATATAGATGGAGGTACCAACCATTTATTTCATCTTGAACCTCAAATTGTATTTCGTTCTGTTTTGTGCTTAAATTTTTTGAGTAGGTAATACGTAGGTATATGTATTTTGTAAATTGGTAAAAATTAGGTAGGTAAGTACTAGGTAGGAATTAGGTTCGGTTTCATAGGGTTTAAAGTCCTGTAACTGGAATAGTTGTTGACCATTTTGCTTTAAAGTAGACTTTTTACATTAAAATCTATTAAAATATTTATTGAATATCGAAAAAATGTAGGTCTCCTTTATGTAGATTCTCCCCCCATCTCTCTTATTACATAAAGAGTCTTAAAGATGCTGTGCGTCCATCTGCCTCCAGGTTCGGTCACTCCATGGAGTACCTGCGCACCGCCTCCGCGCACGCCTGGTCGCGCGTGTCCGCCCTCGCCTTGCGCGCACGCCTCAGCGAGCGTGCGGCGCGGCTGTGGCGCTGGGGCCGCAAGACGCCCGCGCCAGGGGCCGAGGAGGAGGGGCCCGGCACGGGGTACAAGGGGGGCCCGCCGGGAGGGCTGGAGTACAACATGAGTCTGCCGCAGACGGGCGACGAGGCGATGAAGAGGCTGCTGGCGTGCAAGGGCAAAGATCCATACAGGTCAGTCTTGATTATTTTATCCCGGGGATATTTGTCCGGCTAGACGGACGAATAGTGCTATTTTATTCATTTGTACCTCGTTCTCGACATGGCGGCAAGTTTCAAAATACATTAGTTGCAGTTTACTTCTTCTTGGGAAGGGAAGGGGAGGAAATAGAGGCGTTTGAATATTTTGAATATTATTTTATATTTTTCATGTTGGAACCAAAACTGCTATACAAACGTCTCGGTGAACATATATGGATGAAACATGGTAGTTTGTCTCACAATAACTTTGACTTGGCTCGGGATACCTTTTGCGCACCACATTCAAATTCACTTCACTTTTGGGTTCCCTACTTGTAAAAGATGTAAGCAAATGAGGGGAATAACAGTTTGAATGGAGTAGGTACGCACTCTTGAGTAGCTGAAGTCAAATTCTTGAGAATAAACGTTTTGTAATAATTTATATTGGACTTAAAACTTGAAAAAGTTGAAGGCTAAAGCCTATGTGCAAGATTCATGGACATCATTACTACATTCATACTAGTAGAGACGGTTGTCTCACTCCTATACTGATAACATTGACCGCAGTGAAGCCTTTTCAGACCCTGTGATTGGGGAAATCTGGTAGGACCCCGTGATTTGAGCGACGTCTGTAGCGTGAAGAGTAAACTACTTGATGACCAATCTCTGATGATGGCTCAACCGCTAATTTATAGTTTACACTTGATGTGCCTGCTAGAACCGTTGATTGAAGAACAGAATAAGATGTTCAACGCCCGTGTTAAATCTGCTGCGCTTTTTTCCTTCCCCGCGGGACGGGGTAACGGTTAGTTCGGCATCCAAGCGTACGCAGCGCTCGAGTTCGCTTGTCTCTCTCACTCACTCTCTCACTCCTTCTCTCTCGCACCCGCACTCTGCGCGCGCAACGCCAGTCATCTGGATGCTTGCTGCATCCAAGTGGATTCCACTGCCCACGCGGCATCCAAGTCCTCTCGATCCCCTCCCCCGCCTTCTATCGAGGTGAACTTGACTGCATCCCGTCCGTCGAGCGGCACCAAGACAAAGTTTTCAGGCACGATTCTATTTGCAATGATTTTGTAGGTATAAATTGTTAAAAAAATTGTGAAAATAAAATTTTCGTGCATCCACAAATTAGCGCCGGTATTACCAGAGTTCATTAATGTTGGATTAAATTTTGCGGCACAGCCAATGATTGATAATGATTGAAACAGTTGAATTGAATCCAAAAGTTAGAATAACACATTTGAGAAAACGTTCCCATTGTTGCAATTTTGTTTATTTTATCTCGTACCAATGATTGTACCTTGTAGAAATATAAAAGTTATACAATTAAATTGTTAAATCTAGTTTAAATGGTTTAAACTCTAGTTAGCGCATAATCAGCTTTTACTTTACTACTTTTACATTCCTCCAAATCCGGCATCATGTTCTTCCTCGAGTGAAAAGATAATAATGCCAGAATAAATAGTTTTCGAATTATATTTAAAAAACGAGAAATCGTAACAGAGATAGGTAATTTAGAAAAGATTTAGATGTGTCTAATATCCGGGTGGACCGGGGTTCGAACACAGGACATCTCAGTTACCGGGCGAGGGCTCCAACATCTGAACTACACAGACGGTCACACAGTGAAAGGTGAAACCGTGTTGAGATATGCTTACTCTGCTGTAACTTGCATGCTGACGTTGCATATCGTACACAACAATTGCACAAACAATAGATAGGGAATGTGCAAAAGTTTTTTAATGCGGTTAAAATACAATATTTCAAAATAACAACACATGGTAAAACACACTATTTTCAATCTCAAAAGTGTACATTTTCATTCATAAATTATGAAATTAAAAATCAGTGTAAATTCTGGCGAGAAAACGCTATCACGGCGAGTGATGTCATATTTTATTGTAACCATGGCAACATCATTGTTGGTTGATATAAATGACATCGCTCGCCGGGATGGCGTTTTCCCGCCAAAATTTACACTAAATTTCAATTTTATATTATTGAATGAAATTTGCATTTTTAGTGTGAAAATAGTGCGATGCCAACAAATATGTTGTTATTTTGAATTATAGTTTTAAAAAATACATAATATTCCCTATTGGAAGAATTGCCGCGATGCGATGCAAATCCTCCGGTGAAATTCTACAGATTTCCTGTCCAAGATAAGCCCAGGTAAATTTAATGTAATATAATGAAGACAAAAATCTATTTGTAATGTGGATCAAATTGCATTATTTATATGTAGTAATTAATTAACTAGCGAAGCGAGCGTCTTTAATGGTATACCTAAATTTTTGGCGTATCTTTTCTTCACTGCATTGTCGAGGAGGCCAATTCTTGAGATTCACGTTTTGAAACCATGTAGTACGTTTTCATTGATTAAAACATAAACATGTTGAAGGCTAAGAAATAGATGTCAACTTTTTCAAAACGTGAAAACTCAAGAATTGACCTTCAGGACACCGAGCAATATGTCATACCAGAGGGAACGTGTTTAGATTTTGAGCAAAATCTTCTGATTTGAAAAATGAAAATGAACCGTTTATATACGATCTCGTTCAAATTTTGCATGGCCATTGGAATTTAATTGTATTTTATTTTTTTATTTTTTCGTAGCTATAATCGCCGGTAAATAAATTCAAGTGCTATTGATATTTCATAATTTGATTTTTTGTTCATCATTTCACCAAGATATTTATTCATGCATATTCACCTTGATGCATTTCATAACGAATTGCCATTACAGTTATTTCCAAAGTCTGTACAGCAGCAGCAAGACGCACATTACAACGCGTTACACAGAGCGTTTTCCAAGTAGACCTCTCACTGATAAGCAGTTTCCATTGGGAAAACTAATAATTTTGCAGTATTAAAATACATACATTTTCCTTTTCCTTTTTTCAATTAGCGAACATGTTCTTATTCTTTAGCTTGCATTTTGAACGTTTAAAATGAACCTATACTTCACCTGATCTGTAACATATTTTTCAAAATCAATTGGAGTGTCAAGATAGTAGAATGTATAGTCACTTCGCTTCGTACTCAATTCATCTTCTCTATGCAGTTTCCATTTTAATCCAGAGGATCTCCGTCTCCACGTATCCAGTCTCCTTGCGACTCTAGGAAACTATTATAGGTATTGTCTTGGTTTTCCCTGTGTTGGTACAATTTAATTATAATAAAAACGCTCTGTGTAACGCATTGATAAGCGAGCCGTCTAAATGCGTGCGAATTAACATGAGTGTGCAACTGCTGCTCTGCTCAACTAAGACTTGAAACTAAAACTTCAAGAGCAGTGAAAAAATATCTGAAAATTCTTGGCATAAATTTTTCAAAATATTTCAAGACAAGCATAAACGATCCCGCCGTAAAAAGAACATTTTCAAAAATACCTAAAATGTTGTTCCCGATGACCATACAAATTTTGAAGTTAATCGGTCAAACGGCTAAAGTTTTAATTTTAATAATCTCACAGAATCCTGTTCATCATAAACTAGACACGAGACAAATCTTAGGACATCGAGTGTGCAAAATTTCATACCGATTGGCGATTGGTTGAACGGTTTGATCTGGGCAGAAAGTGAAATTTACTACTCCAATCAAATAATTTCAAATATTTTAAATGTTTAAAATGTTCTTCATAAGATTACCTTATAGAGGTAATAGACTTGCAACTGTATTTTTGTACCTTTTTCACCCGCAAACATTTCACACGCTTTTCCAAACACTATTGAACTCAAAAAGGGTCCATTCTAAAGTTTGAAATTCGTTTTTGTTACAATTCCAAAAATCGTTCTGCTAGACATGATACATTTTCAACTAAGATTATATCGAAATGAGAAAAATTATGTGTCCCCCGAAATAATTGCTCACAGGTCGCTGGCCACTATAACAACAACAATACTATACAATACTGACGCCGTCCATGGCAGCTAAGATGGTTTCTCTGATCAGGCTGAAATTTGGCATGTTTTAAATTATATTCACTGCGCAAGCGAGATCGTTTCAATTTCGTCTTTGGGTGTTATTGTTAATGAAACTAGAGGCCAGCCTCAGATTAAATAATCTAACAGATAACATTTAATTTTGCACAGGGGAAAACTAACATCCAGGCTTAAGATTTGAATTTTGAGTGAAATCAGATACAAATTGTTTTAGATATTGGAATGCGATAATATTCATGTTTAGATTGCTTAGATATTTTCTTGTATTTCCACAACAATACGATGCATAATACGCGTAATTGTAATATGCTCAGAGATACACTACAAATTATATAGGTAAGAGCAATAATCCATGGATAATCTATAAAACAAATAGCAAATAAACATGAAAATTAACGCATGAAATGAAAAGAAGCAAGATAATTGTTATTACTCAATCGTCTACAAAAAAATAGTACATTTTTATTAACTAGGAAAACGCTCTGAGTAACGCGTTGATGAGCGAGCACGGATACGCGCAACACCTCGAACCGAAATTATGTTTATCGAAAATGTCCTTAAAAGCCAATAATTCTAGAATTTCGTCACAGACTTGTATGAAAATCTCCAACGATTCCTAAAATATTGGTCCCAATAACCACGCAAAGTTTTAAGTTGATCGATTGAACCTTTACGATTGAACGATTCCTTGTTAATTTCCAAAAATCACAGGATATCGTTCAAAAAAATGTTAAACGGTCATATCAGTTTCATAATACGTTTGAAAGTTTCTGCTCTCTTGAAGTGAAGATTCGAAGATTCCGTGAAATATGAAATTCGAGAAATATGATAGCCAACACGCAAAATATCCGTAAACTGTCGATAACTTTTGAATGTAAACACAGTTTAGTCTGAAAATTGTCAAAAATACAGATAATGTTGGACCCGATGACCATACAAAATTTTAAGTTGATCGGTCAAACGGTTCTGGATTAAATTTCAAAAAGCACATGAAATATTTTTTTAAATTTTAACCAATGGGAGGATTTGGCTGAAAATTTGTAAAATAAGAGACAATGTTGGTCCTAATGACCATGCAAAATATAAGATCGATCACATTTGTCGAAGTCCATTTTCATTTTTCAGCCTATCAGGAGATGTTTATTTAAATTTCAACCAATGAATGGATTTCAAAAAAATTAGGGTCTGCAAACAGAGAAGGTTGGTTTTACATGTGTGCAAAATTTCAGATCGATCGGTGAAACGGTGCGACCTGTGTATCGGCTATTAGCAGCCAAAAAAAAAAAAAAAAAACAGAGGTCCGTGCCAAAAGAGCCAACAGGAGACGCTCGCTTCGCTCGCTCAATAAAAACGCTTTCATTAATTTTTTAAATTGTGAGTGTTTGTTAATTATTTCTTAGGCAATCTGTATTGAATAATTGTATTATATTTGAAAACTACATCGATTGTAGCATGGATTGTAATTTGTAGTGTCTAATCCGTCGGAGCCTAAACGCACTTTTGGTCTTATCGCTTCTTGCATAGCATCTTGGTTTGTCTCGTCTATCACATCTATTTTTGTCTCGTCGCCTTGTAATCTCTGCTGCCTGACGCGGGGTGGGGTGGGGGGATCTCGGGAGCGACTCGAACGTCCGTCTCCTGCTGAAGCTGGCGAGAAATGAGAGTGAAGGGGGCGGGACAGAGTGAGTGCGCAGTGGTTCTTGCGCATGTGACACTAGCGACATTCGGAGTATAGGTGGTTGGATGCCGAACTAATCCAGCTCCTTGGCCAGGGGATTGCGGGCGGGTAGCGGGGGCGAGGAAGGAAGTGCAGGAATGCTGCCATAAGCGTTGTACATCTTATTCTGTTCTTCAATCAACGCTAGAACGTAGAATAGCTGTTTTTGGACGATATTTAATAGTTGTATAGTTTATTTTATAGTTTAATTGTAAAATGCTGGTATGAAACAAAAGAACATCGTGCATAGCATATAATTGCAACGACGGCTCAATGGGTAAATTTAGCAGTTCATATTTTTACCACTAGTGCTGATATATGCGCTAACGATGCCGGGATACTCCAATATTTCTCATGTCGAAAAGGCTTCACGTTCATTGGTGGAGTGAGAATACCTCTGCTATAGTGTAAGTGTATATCTATATATATCTCTCTGCCGTGCTATGTGGCAACATTTTTAGGTATACAACAATGAAAACGTAAACGGCTTCGAAATGTAAAAACTAAAGAGTTGGCCTTCTGTCTCTTGTGAAGTTTCTGAGAATAATTATTTAATTGTCTGACACTAATTTACAAATCGATAGTGCAAAGCTTTTCCTCGTCACCATTAACAGACTCCCCTACGAAATAGTACACCTTGTCTGAGTAAGAACCTGATGAATGTCGTTGTTGTTCAGCATCCTGGGCGTCGCGCCGCACTGCAGCGACGACGACGTGAAGCGATATTACAAGCGGCAGGCGTTCCTCGTTCACCCCGACAAGAACAACCAGCCCGGAGCCGAGGAGGCCTTCAAGATCCTCGTCCACGCATTCGAACTCATCGGAGAGCCGGTAGGTCGAGGTGTTCATTTAAGAATATTGAAGCAAAAGGTTCGAGCACGAAATGCTCTGTCGCTCGTCCGTCGCTCACACCACATAGTGCTGACCACATAGTAGGAGGAAAGTTATGACAGTAAGCGATGAAAATGTAAAGGTTCAATTAGAGATGTAAATCGGTAATAAGCAATTTTCGGGTAAGATTACCTTTTTTTTTTTTTTTTTTACTAGATTAGGTAGGTACACTCCCCCAAATAATAAACGGTACTCGAAAGAAAATGAATTGACTGATTAAGGTTTGATGGCATCATCCCATGAAGTCAGTGCTAACGCATTATCTAACACTTTTAGGTGAGCTCTGATTTCATTGATAATAACAAGGATTGATCGTCAAGGAACCGGCCCAGCAGCCAATACGTTTTGTACCAAGTACCGTTTATTATTTGGGGGAGTGTACCTACCTACTTGGTACCTACATTTTGTATTTTAAACTGGATCTTATAAATTTAACACATCAAATATTGGTGGTCATTGTTCATCCATCATCATTGAAACTTTTCCAATACACAAGCGAATATAGTCAAATTATCTTATGAAAGAACATGGAAATTCGTTTTAGTCGTATACACTATACAGTGGAACCTCATTAGTACGTTTTTCAAGGGACCAGAGAAAAAAAACGTATTACCGCGAAAAACGCAATATTGAAACTTGATATAAAAGTCCTCAAATTTCGAAAATATCACTTGTTTAAAAAAATACAATTTATTTTTAGGGGCTGCCCCATACAAATTAATATCCTTGTAGAAAGCCTGAAATCTGTAAAAATCCATATGTCCACTTAAAACCATTAAAAAGATGTATCTGGCATATTTCAAGCACCGATACTTGACACTTGACAGCAGATAAGCAATTGAATTCCTCACGAAACATGGGACATGAGAGGAGGGGTTGGGTTCTGGACTAACAGCTGACGATAGAATGGTAATTCATGATGATTATAATAAAACTGCAAAACTAAGCTCACACAAAACTAAGGGCTGCAAACAGGTCATTAACCCACGGCAGGCAGGCAGAGAACAAGTGGCTGCATTGCTTCCCCCCTACTCAAGGTCGACCTGTTTCCCCCACCCACATTCCTTGCTCCAGCCGCTACTGCACAATGTAAAAACATTGACTCTTGCCGCGATCTTTTTTTTTAATAAATGGCGGCGCAAAAACGTACTAATCTTAGTTATTTACTTCAATGGACTAAATTTATGAACGCATTAACGAGAAAAACATGTTATTGAGAAACGTACTAATGAAATAATTTAACATTGGCTCTTATGGAAGAATGCCAGGACCATGAAAAAAAAGTGTATTATCGCGAAAAACGCAATATTGAGAAACGTATTATAGAGGTTCCACTGTACACTCATAATAGGCAGAGAAGTAGCTCGTAAATGAACCATGATCGTTTTGTACCCGAAACTCACATTTTTTCCCAATATTACCAATTTTACCAGGTTTTAGTAATATTCGCGGTAATATTACCATTTTTTAAATTACCGGTAATTTTACATAGGTTCAATACATGACACCTCTGGCTTGCTTTTGCTATATTCTTAACCGTTTGCCAAATATGGCAATTTATATTTTATATTTGCCTCTAAAACCGCTCCAAACCGCCCGTTGGTGGGAAAAAATATACGACCGGTCTCGGGGGCGGATTAAACAGTTTAGCGCCCCTAGGCTAATTCACATTAGCCTTTAGCCATAGCACATGTAAGACGATCTCAGCCGGACTCTTGAAGAATTTTACCTTGATCTATAGGAAAGAACGAGCTGGCAAACTTTGTCTACCGACTTGCGAATCCCAAGTAAAGCATCGGTTGTCAATGATGTAATTCTCTCCTCGGCAGGACAAGCGCAAGGCGTACGAGCGTCGCGTTGCGGAGACGCAGCAGGTGGAGCAGGCGTGGAGCGAGCTGAGCGACCTCCTGCACCAGCTGCACCAGAAGATGGAGTACGCCGCCAACACGATCCGCTGCACCAACTGCGGCAAGCGCCACCGCCGCACGCTCGTCCCCAGGCCGTGCTACGCGGCGCGCAACTGCGCGCAGTGCAAGATCCACCACGCGGCCCGGGAGGTGAGACACACGTCCCCTCGTCTCAGTCACGACCGCCTCCTTCCCACTCCCACCGTCAATCCCTCTGTCGCAGAGCTGTTTTGCTGAGCTGTATGATGATTGATGTTAAACCAAAACAATGTATTCAAATAAAACAAATTATTTGCGTTCATTTACATTTAACTTTCTGCGATGTACAACTTGAAAATTCAAGATAATCTATAGCATGGAGAAGGGCATGAGAATATAACTTAACTTGGCTCTATCGGTCAACTAGCACGCAGAGTTTACAAAATATTTCTATTTAGCCCCCAAAATGGAAATTCCATTTATTTCCATCTGCATTTCTATCTAGTTCATCTGAAGAAGTTGACTCTTCTGTAGCAGTGAAGAGATTGTTTCAGGGGCGCCGGAACCGGGGGGGCAGAGGGGGCACGTGCCCCCCCTAGCCATCTGAAGGGGGGGCAAGAGTATCAATCTGCCCCCCCTGGAAATGCATAATATCTTGACAAAATTACTTGATTAGGGCTAAATTTCAAAAAAAAAAACGCTGCGCGGCATTATTGTGTGAATGTATTATGACGTAATTCAATTGATATTGTTATTTAACACCAAAATCATTTAAAACCTGCCTTTAAGTGTATTCAAAGTTTACTAAATCGCTGCAGGACGTTCATGATATGAGTGATTGATTAACTTATGTTTGCTAGCTTACAATTAAAATGCACCAAAATCATTTGAAACCTGCCTGTGGGCAGAAATTTAAAAAAATCCGCTGCGCGACATTTTAATGTGTATGACACTTTTCCACTCACATTTTAATTACTTTCATTAATACATTTTTTGGCAGTCCTCGGATTCAATTTATCTTAGCTACCAATGATGTCGTCCATTTATTTGTTCAAATAAAGATAGGATTAAACAGTGTGAAATCAAGTAGAAAAGCACCAAATTCATTCCTGAAATTCAAAATTTTCCCGGGGCTATGCGCCCCGGACCCGCATGGTGCTGTAGGGCCCTCCCCCCAGGCCCCCCATTGTTTCTCTGGGCAATCGTGTTGTCCACATACATGGTCATTTACTGTATTATTTCCTTCCTTACAAATTTAGTCCCTACCCTACCTAGATCCTAAGCAAAATGTGCCCCCCCTGAGAAAATAGACTTCCGGCGCCTCTGGATTGTTTGTAATAGGTAGTTGACATAATGTTGAATTGATTTGAATAATTTTTCCCAGCTCTTACCGTATTAACTCGTGTATAAGACGCACTCGTGTATAAGACGCACCCTTGTTTTGAGAAGTCTATTTTAAGAAAACACTTAGCATGCGTGTATAAGACGCAGTAAATGATGAAAAACAGTGTGTGTTTGTATACATGATATCCATCTAAATGTTGGTTTTCCAGCTAACTGAGCTATTTGAATGAAAATCACTGCCAACTTGTTGTAAACAAACAGTAATGTCCTGCTTCTGAGAAAGGGGAGGGGGAGTCTCTTCCCAGCAGCTGTTGCTTGCTCTAAGAGGCTTGCAACTGCCTTTCCTCTGCATTCCAAAACAAACCCAACTCCTCTCCTCCCCTTCCATTAAGATCGCCATTCAACAGTGTTTAGTCTATTTTATGTCTGTCAGAGCAATGTTTTTCAGATGTAAACATATATTTTGTCTCCTGATCTAAATGCAAGGGAAAACATTTTGTTGCACACATTTAATATGTTAATAGTGTTGTGTCTAGACACAGTCACAGGGAAAGGCAGAGATAGACAACATGTGGCAGTCTACCACAGCTCTGTTTACAAACATCCACCTTGGATTTACTGGGAAAAAAGCTTGGTATGCGTGTATAAGACGCAGGGCTGTTTTCAGAATCAAAATATTGACATATAATTGCGTCTTATACACGAGTTAATACGGTATTTCTCTGGATGTTTTGAAGTATAGGTATCTTGTATTTTGAGTATCTTCAAGATAGGGAGGGATGTGCATTGTGAAAAATATCGACCCGAACCGGTGCTCGAACCCGGGACCTGTCACGCCTCTCAAGTGAGAGGCAAGTGAAGAAGTGATTTTTCTTCGGTCAGAAAAATATCTGACCGAACCGGAGCTCATCACTCTGTGCGCTCTTAAATAAAATTTATTGCCCAAAATTTACGAAGTGTCGAAAAAATCGACAGTGGCACTAAAAATACAGTTTCAAGTGTCGAAAGAATTGACAGTGGCACTGGAGGGTTAAAAGATAGTCTTAAATAAAAGTAGGTATCTTGTATCTCAGATACTTTTTTCAAGTCCCTGATCACGGCCATGGGAAGCGAATACAGAACCTACATTGCAGTAACGTCGATGTTCTGTGTGCCGCCAGGGTGACATCTGGGCGGAGAGCTCGGTGTGGGGCTTCCTGTGGCACTACTACGCCTGCATGGACGGCGCGGTGTACGACATCACGGAGTGGGCCGCCTGTCAGGCCGACAACCTCAAGCATCTGCGCGCCAACACGCACAATGTGCAGTACCGCATCGTGCTGGGCAAGCAGGCGGGGCCGCCGGGCAAGCAGGGCAAGGCCAGGTCGGACCAGGCACAGGGGTGAGTCGCGCTTTGGTGGAGCTCTCTTCTGCTTAAGATGTCCAGAGCTTAGCTGCTGTTCAACATATTTATAAGAGACTTGCTGGTATTAATCAGATGTTTTTATTATTGAACATCCCTTCACTATCTGGCTCCACTATTAAAGTTTTCCATAACAAAAAGTTTTCCATAACAAAAGTTTTCCATCTCGATTGAATTTTGTATTTCTTCTCTAGTATGTAGTTAGTATTTTTAAATAAAATGTAGTTTCAAGTAATTTCAATTTGTGTTGAATAATATTGTTGGTAGCACCAACGTGCTGACCCGATAGGGGTTAGCACTCTTTGAGCCTACCCCTTTAATTCTTCGGCTTCCATCATAATATATGTGCCCGGTTGTACCAAGTCCCGATAAAGTTAGCGGTAGGATTTATCGCCTGAAACCATGGCAACAGCCAATGAAACACAGCCATCTAGACCGCTAAAGTCCACTTTAGGCCATCATTCAACCAGGCCTTAGCAAATTTGGCTAAAGTCTCTGTAACAAGTACATTTTTTATGTACACTCCCCCAAATAATAAACGGTACTCGAAAGAAAATGAATCGACTGATTAAGGTTTGATGGCATCATCCCATGAAGTCAGTGCTAACGCATTATCTAACTCTTTTAGGTGAGCTCTGATTTCATTGATAATAACAAGGATTGATTGTCAAGGAACTGGCCCAGCAGCCAATACGTTTTGTACCAAGTACCGTTTATTATTTGGGGGAGTGTACATTTTCCTACTAGAAGTCTGAACTGACCAAGCGATAATTCGACATTATAAGAATGTCATGTTTCACTAATATCTATACTGCAAAGCTTTACGCGCAAGCTTGATCAGCCGATCTCACGATCAGACCGTGTGATTAGCTGTGTCATCTATACCTATTGATGCGACCATCGGGAGCAGACAATAGTCAGTCAAGTTCAGCCCAGGCTTCGAGTTAGTTCCACTCTATTCCATCATGTAGGTTTGTATAGCATATTTTGTAGCACGTGGTAAATATTAATAAAGTAGTATTCTTTCTAAACTAATCAATTTGTAACAATGGGAACCATCAACCGCTCGTCCTATCAACTACCATCCCCAAGTGTTACAACTCTTTTTTTTCTCTTTTATGGCTATGTGATCAAAATGTGGCTAAAGTGTTTTCAAGTCTCCCTAATATTCTATTATCTTTGCAAAATCTCTTATAAGAATAAAATACAAAGAATGTATGACTAAGTGACTAGAAATTCACCCTTGGAGCGGAATGGCTGGCGATGTGCCAGTTATCTAAAAGATCATGTTTCCGTGACTGCGTGTCCTATCGTCTCAAGTCTCGAGCTAACTCTTGGCATTCTGCCCGCAGCGAGCCTGACCTCGAGGACTTCCTGAACAACCTGTACAGCCAGCAGGGCGGGGGCGCAGGCGCGGCGGGGGGCGGAGCAACGACGGAGGCGGGCGCCAAGGCCGACGCCGCGCGCAGCCGCAAGAAGACCAAGCGCAAGAAGTAGCGCCAACGCTCGACGACCCACGGGAACAATGTGATCTAGTAGCGACGTTACACTGGCCAGCCTCCTTGCGTCTCGGGAGAGGTATCTCGACAGTATATGTTTCACAGTTCATACGACTCGATTTTAGCTTCAAACTACGGTTTTTACCGTTATCACAAATTTGGCTAAAATCTCTTTCAACTTCATTAAAACTCACGTTCTACTGATTAATTTTTACAACAACTTTATTAGGGGATTTCCATAAACTATTTCACAGTTTTTTAGACAGTCAATCCTACCATCCCGCATGTTACAGCTTGTCCAAAATCAATTGGGTACCTTCCCCCTTTAATTACTCATGTAGAGACCCAGTAAAAAAAGCTATATGACCAATTTGTATTTTCTAAGGTACCTATGATGAACTTATAAATCACAATTTTTTCCCAAAATGATATTTTTGATAGATGAGTTTAGGAAGTTTTACGAGTTACTTACGACACATCTAATTAACCCCCGTCCCCCTCGTCATACTATTCACAAATTGGGATTCCTCCTCCACTCTTTGTGTAGGTAATATATGGACTTCCCCGCTGTTCTGTAATAGTTTACTAATTAAAACATATTTCTTGGATAAAATAAGTATGCATTAGTATTGTTGTGTGCAAAATGGAAATGTAATTAAAGTTTTGCATATTGTTGATTGGTTACCTATTGTCAGACTGCTAATGGAGGCATGGCCTATGTAACGTATTGATTTGATTGGCCGGCGGATCAACGTCGACACTGTCGCCTTTTAGCAAGTTTGAACACGAAATCGGTGGCCAGTTTGTCGGCAGCTG
Source organism: Leuctra nigra (assembly GCA_934045905.1). Lineage (NCBI taxonomy): Eukaryota > Metazoa > Arthropoda > Insecta > Plecoptera > Leuctridae > Leuctra > Leuctra nigra. The sequence goes on along the minus strand of OW203772.1, from coordinate 13,143,467 downwards.
CAACTTTCATTGACAAGTATGTTATTCAGCTTGGAGTTTGTCCAAGATGCATATTGTGCATGATGAAAAGTAGCCAGCTTTCCACATAACTGGACTCCGACGGAAATCAATAGTAATAAAAAGTGTCTTCGTTGATCCGTCGTCGCGTGTGATTTTACTTAAAGGAAGGTCATGAAGACGTTTTGTAAGTGCTCGAGTTGTGAAAGCTACGAACCATCTTTGCGGTTTTTGTCGGCGAACTTTCTCTTGGATTCGTTTTAGTCTGTTAAACATTTCGCCAAGGAGATTGCATTCGTTGTGAAGAGCCGATCAGAACGATCATTACATCTGGAACTTTGGTTTTGGAAATGATAGAAATGGAAACTAATGCTCATCATTTGAAATAGGACTAAGGAAGTTTTACTTTCAAAGTAAACTAGAAGCAGGTATACTAGAAGAAGTTCGTATCCAGGAATTTGCTTAATATCAATTGTTTTACAGACTTCTTTTCTTAGCCAATTTGACCTGAGAATTCATGACAATCCTCTGTAATTAGTATATTTCATAGAAATATTTTGATAATTAATTAACGATTTGCTAGTTTTGGCAATGAAACTATGTAGGTATTGGTAACGAATGTCACAAATTGCTCAAATAGTGTTGATAGTAGGTTTGTTCGTCGGCCTGTTCCGAACCTACTCGGAGCAATGTCAGATCACACCGGAAGTGGGCGGTGTTTAGTCACAGAACACTTTGGTGCAAGATTCAAATCAAAAGTCGACGAACACTTTTGAGCAGCTTTTGATTGAATAAATGTATTTAAAGATACTTGTAACAAATAAACCATAAAGTATAAATATGAAATTAAATTTAATAACATTCAAAGTAAAATATGTTTTAATTATGATCTCTTGACATTTGTTATTTCTCGATCATTCATATATAGCGGCCATTTTGATTTTGCGAGCAAGCTGCTCCAACAAAATAGCCTGTGCAGCTTTTGCTGTTCCGAAACAGTTCCGAACAAGTTACATCCACTCGACGAACGCGATCAGAACAGCCGAGAGCAACTTGCACTGACTCGACGAACGGTTGTCAGTGTCAAAGCTGCTCCGAGCAGGTTCGGAACAGGCCGATGAACAAACCTAGTGTTTGTGCAATTTGATCAAATCCACATTGTCTGCTTTAAAATATCCAAAGGGAAAATTGTTCATGATTACTTACAAAATTAGTCGGCTTTTTTAATTATGAAAATTCAAATCAACTTTGCTCAAAATAAGTTTTGCGATGATATTCATTCAATATAGGGAGCCAAGCGGATAGAAAGTCAACATGATTCGATCTTAACTCGTAACAATAAATACTTCTGCACGAGGGTGTTCTTGATAACATTTGACAAGTTATACAATATTTGCTCATAAAAGTAAGGCAGTTGAGATTGTCATCATTACAAATAAAAATGTAGGTATCTTTCCTATCGAAGATTTGCTTTTTTAAAGCGGAATAATTCACATAATATGTATATTTGTTTTAATTCTGTTTTTTCTTTTTATTTATTAAAAAAACGTATGAACGTATTTGACGCCAATTTTCATTTATGAACAGAAACTTGCACTACGATTTTTGTTTTGATACAATAGTATCGAATTTAAAGAAATATGAAGCCATGAACAGATGCAATTCAAACTTTTCGAGCTAAACGGCGAATGCAATTTCTGGAAGCGAGAGAATAATTGTAATGTTCTAATGTACTACTATTGTCATATAGCAAGCCAACTTCATACATCGAAGATCTTTACACCATAACTCATTTCTCATTATTGTTTTCAATCGAAGTCAATTCTACTTGAAGCTTTTGAATGGTCTCATTTCACTTTTGAAGGTCGTGATACGAATATCCTATGCATTATACTAGCGGAGAAAGTGTATTGATTTTCTTTATTGCTTCCAGCTTTTAAATCTACTTTAATTAATATTTGTATCATTGAGACAAGGATCATTCATTCATGACATTGCAATAGCATTACAGTATTGGTATTAATTTGTACGCGTTTATTCATCATTTAGGTACTAATACATATTTATTTGACCATGTGTTTCATTTTACAATGTTCTCGGAGATTAATTTGCTGGTATATTTCATATGATCAGCTTAAAGAATATGTAGGCATTTGATAAGATTTCAACATCTTTTAAAAAGAGCAATTCAGTTTGAAAACTTGAAAAGTAAATATTTTATAAATATCTAGTAGGTTCTAGTGTTGTAGTTGTTTTTTCATTACTGCTGGAGTTCTGCTATATTTTTATTTGTCCACTAATTTTTTTATGAAGTGTCTATTTGGAGGAAGGTTTTCAAACGTGAATTTTGTGTACAGAACAATGGAATAATGTTCTGAATGCCATTTCCCAATACTCAGCTAAAATTGGTGAACAACTTTTGATAGAATTGGTAAGTGTTATTTGGGATAGGTATGCGATTCATTGAACATTTAGAGCTTCCTTTACCACAACACTTGCTTTCATCATTCATACTTAGGCAACTCCAGTGGTTAATTTGGGGGTGGACGCGTCCCCTCACTCTTTTTTCAGGGTGGATGCCGTCCGCCCACTTATTTTTCGTAGAAGTAAAAATTGTCTTCAAATTGTGCACAAATCGCGTAGAAAAGAAAGACACCAATTTTGGTCCTGTAATTAAAAATTTTCCCGGGGCTGTGCGCCCCGGACTTGCATTGTGTTGCCCTCCCCCCAAACCCCCATTATTTTCGTAAGCAAATATGTTTCCGTGACATCACCAAGCGTCTGCCCACTTATTATTTTACAAATTAACCACTGGGCAACTCCAGGGGCTGGATTTACAAAAGGTATTATCTTTTGATTTAATACCAAGAACACCATGTTAAATGAAAGATAATACAAAAGATAGTAGTACATATTAAGAGATATACTTTTTGTGAATCTGGCCCCAGGAAAAAAAATCAAGATAAAATACTCAAAGATACGTTAGCCTAGCGTTATGTTCCCTCCTGATATAAGTACTAGTAAGAACATTATATGTACCAGGTTTTATTGTGCCAGCTTTGCATTGTCTCTAACTGAATAACGTTTGAAAATTTCCTTCCATTTTCTATTACTTTTGACATGATATACGATAACAAGAATTTTTGTTTGCAACAATTCTTCCGTGGCGAGTAGAAATCTGAATCAATATTTAACACGCAATCCCTGCTTCCATTGTAATAAGATAAGTTATTTTTGCTAAGACGCAAACGCTTTTTAAAAAGTGAGAACACCACTTCATTTCTTGTTTGGATCAGTAACCGAAAAATGGAACATTTTGTAATATTTTAAAAGGAATTTACAAATGTTGCATTTTATACCTTCCAATTTGTAATGATTTTACTTTACCACAACAATGATGGGATGAAATGTTGAAAATGGAACCGAAATACGAGAACTTGTTGTCTCCATTTTCGTTTCCGATAGCGTCACCATTTAGCAGAAAAGTTTTAGAAATATTATTGAGAAGAGTAGTACAACAGCTGAATAGTTTTCCTTCGTTGAAAGTTTGTTGAAGCATCTTCTCAAAACAACTTTTCTATAAATGCAGCAATATAATGATAAGTAGAAATATTAAGTACCTATGCAATATTGTTCACAGTTATATAATGAACATAACATTCTCTGTATATTTATTGGAAACGCGCTGCAAACTGCCGGAATAAAAAACATTGTATAACAATACTTATATCTTATTGTTATAATTATGAAAAACACAACCCAATGCATGTTCCTTTAATTCCCATCTCAATTTTGTTAACTGCAGTCTCACAAATTGTGAAGAGTAACTGACGGAACAATTTTAGATTATATTGAAATTATATTATGAATCATCCAAGCTTAGGAGGGATCTCTGAATTGCACTTATGTATAGAAATCGTTCAAATTTTGCATATAAATAGATTTTTATGTTCTGCATCATAGTATGGCGAGAAAAAGTGGTCAACGTGAACTAATTTTCGAGATCACTTCAAAGTTAGTTTTTTCTCAGTTTAACATTGCGACCAAACGGAAAAAGTCATGCTGATAATTTTAAAGGCGTACTTGGCTGCTTTCCCACCTATAGAATTTTTTTAAAAACTACTAGAGCGTGTATCAAATGCAATATTTTATTATAAAAATTTAAAATGTATACCTTCGTGGATGTTTTACCGAGCTATGAGTGTTTTACTGCCTTATTTTTACGTTTTTCCATCTTAAAAGTACAGTTTTACATGTAAAATTGTGTTGCCATGTGGTGAAACAGCCTTCTAGAAATTCGATATTCTTTGGAAATTTGTAGAAATTTCCAGAAGCCGTGATTATATCACTCATCCCTCCTTAAGTAGACGTTCTCCCTGAGATTCCAGCCCGATTTCCGCATCAGTTCTCCGGACAGAAATGTTTTCGTGGTTTCTGTCAGTACAGGGGCAAACTCATTATATTCATTCGTTGCTATTAGCCTAGTTGCAGAATAGTGACTTTAAATAGGTACCTACCATAATAATAATAATCTTTCTCCCGGTTCCAAGAGTTGGGTCGGGGGTGGCGAGGCCACCATTTACTCCTAAGCCTCCTAAGCCTCGGACTCCTAAGCTAGCTGGCCAGGCTTGGCTCTTCCTCTTCGTTCTTCTTCTCTACCAGTTTTTTCCACTTCTTCCTGTCTTCCCACCAACTTCCTTTTCCCACTTCTCCAGTCTCTCTTATACATCTTCTGCTACCAGCTCTCTTCACTTTTCCCTCGGTCTTCCCACTCTCCTTTTATCACTTCTCGCAGCTTCGAACTCCCGACGCGGTATTCTCTCCCTCTGCATTCTCTTCATGTGGCCAAACCACCGTAGCCGCTCTCTCCCCATTTTAAATGCCAACCTCTCTACCTTCAAGTCTCCTCTAATCTTTTCACTCCTGATCTTGTCCATCTTAGTTACTCCTTGTACTATGCTTCGTAACAACTTCATTTCTGCTGCATGCAACTGGCTCTCCTCCTTTCCTCCAATCTCCCACGTTACGGAACCGTAGGTGAGTATTGGCAGGAAATAGCTTTTGAAAAGGAGTATCTTGCATTTCTGGGGGAACTGCTCATTCCAAAGAAGTTTCCTGACTAACTGGAAATTACCTACCATAATATTACAAATTAATTGCTTTAATCCAATGTGCATTACTTAATCATTACCTTGAGATATTATATTACAAAACAATACAATGGTGCCACAAATATTTGCTTTTCTTCTGAACACTAGGTCATAGTTGAGCGAGCGAAGCGAGAGTCTTCTTTTGGCTGGACCTCTGTTTTTTTGTGTGTTTTTCTGTTACTGCTCGTATACAGGTCACAGATTTTCTCCGATCGAGCTGAAATTTTGCACACATGTTCGGACCATCTCTGGGCGTTGCAGACCCTAATTTTTTGGAAATCCGTAGATTGGTTCAAAATATAAAAAAAAATCTTCCGATTGGTAGGTCCGATCGATTTGAAATTTTGACAAGTCATTGCGACCTACATTGTCTCAAATATTACAAAGTTTCAACCAAATTCTTAAATTGGTTACAATTTAAAAAAATTACCGATGTTCCACTGTCCAACCCCAAACAACCCTGTACCCCTCTATTGCCCACTCGACCCATCTAGGTAGGTACCCCTCTTTCTTAACAAGATAGGCATAGAGCCAAAAGAGGAGCACAGATGAGTGGCCGACAAAAACCCCTTCCCCTACCCCTCTTTTATTAGCATGTAGCCTGCAGGAGCTGCTAGCGCCGGCCCGGAAGTGCATCTTCTAACAACTCATTGGCGTCCTCCGTTTGTTTTAGAGAGCAGTCGTTGCAGATTTTTTGCCACAGTGATGTCACCAATTCATTACGCTTGGTCTACGAGTGTTAATTTTATTTCCGCAATTGAACTTGCATTTTTGTACACTCGACAACTTATGAATAAGTATTTGATGAAGTCATTAATTTGGCTACCCTGTAGCTATTTTAGTGAGTATTGGTACTAGAGCCAAGCTTGGCCAGCTGGCTCAGGAGTCCGAGGCCCTAGCAAGTGGTGGCCTTGGCCACCCCCCGACCCAACTATGGAACCAGGCGAAGGATTATTATTATTATTGGTACTACTACTAAAAATGCCACATTATGCTACTTCATATCGGACGGGCTCATTGCCCGAGTCTGTCCTGTTTGGATGAATTTCATAATGAAAGGAACTACTAATCACAAAATGCCAATGGATATGATCGACAGCTGCCAAATTTGTAATTGATTTCTTGTTGCATCCAAGTTTGAAGAGCATTAAATTGGACCAATTATGGAAAATAAAAGAGGTGAAATTCAAACTGCCGAGGAGACTTGGAAAGTAAGGCAGCCAGTAACTTAAGTAATTGTCTGGCTCCACATTTTAATACTGCTGGTAGGAAATGGTAAAATGTAATGAAAGAACATAATTTTTTGTTATAAATGAATGACATATTTTATTTGTTTGATATTAACTGGTAGTATTTAGACACAGATTCAAATCGCGGGCAGGAATAAATTATACGTCTTTTGTCATTAAATAAAAAACTGCTTACTCTTTATTTAACAGTCACACATCTATTTTTATTGGTACGTCTGATGGATTTCATTATTAATCGTAGTGAAGACACATATTATTATTAAAGTAGATGTTGGATATTTTAGCTTTTTAAATACAGTGGCATTCTTATTATCTTACAATACAAAGAGGAAAGACCATAGACAAGAACATTACATTGCTTCTTGTATAAAATTATTCTTGTCCTCTATTATCATGGTAGTTTAAAAAACTCCAACTCAGGTTGCTACCCTTACGCGTGAAACGTTAGTACCGTCGTTGTGCTCCGCCACCACCAGTTGCGCCACCGCCATAAGCTCCCCTGCCCCCCGTTGTGCCTCCAAACCCGCCGCCGCTGGTGGCGTAGGGAGCCGGTCGTCCGCCGCCTCCGGCCCCACCGAAGTTATCTCGGACCGGTCCGCCGGCGTAGCTCTGCTGATAACCTCCCCCGAAGCTGTCGTTGCTCCAGTTGCCGCCACCGCCGCTGTTGTAGCTCTGAGCTCCGCCCTGGTTCCAGCCGCCGCCTCCGTTGCCGCCCTGTTGGTCCCACGGATTAGCGCCGTAGCTGGTGTTGTTGTAGCCGCCTCCGGTGTTGTTGCCCCAGCTGCCGCCCCCTCCTCCGCCTCCCCACGAGCCACCGCCGCCCCCTCCTCCGCCACCGCGACCACCTCTGCCGCCGCCCGATCGGCCGCCACCGCCCCCTCGGTTGGCGATCTCGGCTTTGCTCAGGGCCTTCTTGACGTCGATGGCTTTGCCGCAGATGCTGTGCGTCTTCTGAAGGCAGATCTTGTCGACGGGGTCATATTCTTCGAACTCAACGAAGCCAAATCCTCGCTTTTTGCCTGAAACAAACAACAATAAACTTTAGGGAACAAGTTACACAATACAAGCCAGCAAGGTTGTTTAGCAGGGCTACCTTGTGCATTTTAAACAATCTAAGATCAAATTCAAGAATGACTGTCATTCCTATAACACACACGTTAGTTCTAAAAAAAAAACTATGAGGCCCCACAAATTTTTTTGCTGCTAGAGCCACAACTAGAGTAGAATAAACATTATAAGTGCCTCCTTTATTATGTTGACGAGGAAGTAGTCCATTTAGATCTATCTCAACAAACTTACGTCATAAGCAAGAAAAAATGCTGGTCAACGTAGTATGAACTCGCGTTTTGAGCTCTTACATTAGATCTTATGGGATGGGATGACCTTGGATCTTCGGCCAAATCTTTATTTTATCTTGGGATTCGTTCTTTTAATGCTCTTCCACTTAATGTTAAAAGTGTGAGGAGTCTTAGCATATTTAAAAGCAAACTTTTAGAAATTATAATGACGGAAACATTTATGTTGACATCCTAATTAGATTATTCTATGTTTTTAGTGTGTTAATTCTTTGGTTTGTGTCTTTATTGTGTATCTTTATGTATCTTTGTATTGTACTGATTTGTGAAAGATAGCGCTTGCGCTAAATAAAGAATTATTATTATTATTATTTTCCTGTCTGCCATGGTGGCCTATTTCAAGCGTGGGAATAGGTACCCACCTACTTGTTATTACAGAATTGTGGAAGATGTATGTACTAGATATTTTTGATGAATACCTAGTGAAATCTCATATTTTTACCTGGAAAGTTCTTACAGTGTACCTATGTTTGTTATATCATACATGTTTTAGGTGTTCCAGTTACATGTTTGTAGACATTTTGATAGATAGGTAGAATAGATAGACAAGGCTGGACTTGGTAATTATCTGTAGCCATGCTAGTTTGAAACTAGTGAAAATGTGTCACGCAACATCATCTAGAATTCTGCTTCAAACAGGTTCCTAAACAACAATTGTTATTTGATGGTAGCTAGGTACCTCCAAGTTGATCCAAGCATGTTCATAACATCCCAACAAACCTTCTAACTAGATACGTAAACGTAACCGAAGTAGAAAACAAAATAAAAGTGTTCTAACCTGTTTCTTTGTCTGTAACAATTGCTACCGAAACAATTTTGCCAAAGTCCTTGAAATACTCGGTCAAATCGTCTTCACTGACGTCTTCTTTGAGACCACCAACGAACAATTTCTTGACTGTTGCACCAGCTTCAGGTCGTCCGATCTCTTGTCTGGGTACAGCTCGCTTCGGCTCAACCACGCGGCCGTCTACGCGATGAGGTCGGGCGTTCTGCGCGCTATCGACCATGTGGCCGCGAGAATACGTGATGAAGCCGAAACCACGTGATCGTTTTGTGTTTGGGTCTTTCATGACAACAACATCAACGATTTCCTGAAAATGCATCAATTTTGTTAATAATTGTTGTGTATATTTCAATATCAGCCTAGGTAGTTATAGGCTGAATCAACAAGGAAAATGAAGTGGCCAAAGGGCAATGGCCCAAATAGATTGAAGGCGCGCGATGCAAGTTTTGAAAATGGAAGGTTCAGAAAACTTTTAAAATACTTACACCCCATTGCTCGAAATGTTTCTTTAAAGATTCGTCTGTAGTTCTGTAGTCCAAACCGCCGATGAAGAGTTTTCGGATGTGTTCTGGCTCGGGTTTCCCTCCATTCTCCATATCATGGTCGGCCATTTAAAATGCCGGGCGGTGGGAATGGAATGCTAAAACAACGATGAAATATAAATAAAACAATAATATGAATGAAACATATTATGTATATGGCAAGTATTACTTATTACAAAATGTATAAAGACATGTATTTACCTACAATCTCTCTTTGTACGAGAAATGCTGATTGTTTACGGAGGGTGGCGTGGAATAGACGAAAATTTAGCAAACAAACTGACCGGAAGTTGAATATCGGAGTCGCGTTTCTATTCTCGAATGCCGATGACGTAGCGTCGTTTCCGGCGAAGTGGAGCCGAAAATACACGAAGACCAATCTTCGGAATTCCGAACATTGCCGAATCAAATTCAGTCAATTTTCAACTTTCAAGATGGTTGCTTACTTGCCGGGCACCAATTTGTGATCGGTAATTTTGATTTTCTTTCATTCAGTCCCCATGTCCAATATTCTTCATATCTATTTCATATAATATTTAAGACTTGCAAGTAATTGCATTGTTATATATTTTTACCATTTACGCAATGGTTCTACGTCGTAGTTATCGAAATTATATATAGGTTAAGTAAGGTTAGGTTACAAAAGAAATTGCTAATATTATTCGTTTGTCTGTATTCGTAGGCTAGTATGGTTATGGAAACTGCTGAAGGGTCGAAAGGAATGCGTGGAAGAGGTCGAGGTGCACGAGGGAGAGGAAGGGGGAGAGGGGCATCAAGAGCTAGAGGTCGGGGTCGTGGCAGAGGCAAGAAGATTGTCAAGGTAAGCTGACATTGACATTGTTTACCAAATACCAATGAATCAAAACGGGAGGTGTCAACTTGTTCTGCTCTCTGTCTCAGGCTATCGAGAGTGATGAGGAAATGCCTCTTCAGCCACAGCCTGAAGATGAGGTGGTTTTCCCTGAAGTTATTGAAGAGGACAAGAAGAATTTCGTTCTACCCAGTAAAAGTAAGCTTTGGTTGTGTAGGGTCAGTGTCCCAGTTCTCGGCACTCTTTGGCACAATTCAGCATAAACAAATTTTTAAAACAATTGTTTTTGCATTTTATATGACAGCCTCCTCCTCAGACCTATGCCCATTTTGTCCCCTCTATTTCTTGTTTAGGCTATTGAGATAAAGATAGAAGATTTTACATAATTTGTGTGTGTGTGGGGGGGGGGGGGGGGGGGCTGAAAAAGGATGGAGGAAGATATCAGTAGGCTGGCAATTTGAAACTTGCATTACATGGTGCAGAACGCTCTAAAATAATTCTGATCTGTATTGAAGCACATAAACATTTTACAGTTTGTACATTTAACAAAAGTTAGCTTGTTACAACCAGCCATACGGCATTTTGACCAGAATTTTGTTTGCCGTTCATATTATTTGTAAATGCATATTTGTATTTGTAATGTATTCATAATGTAATATAATGTTTGCACTGTTGGTAATTACTAATTTGTATTCATAGAAAATACCTACTACGTAGATATCAGGGAAAAGTGGAAAGATTTAACGCTTCACCTACAGAGAATAAGTATTGATGTCTTCTCTTCTGTGATATTTAAAAAACGAAACATTCTATTTTGTTGTAGTTGACCTTGAAGCCGACATCTCGCAGCTCGAAGCTCCAACCTTCACCACGTTGACCCGCGGTCCGCCTGAGCCGATGCTGAGACTGCGCTGGGATCATCGCGTCAACCTCATGGGAGAGAAAGTGCTCAATCCGATGATCCACTGCTGTGACAAGTGTCTCAAACCCATACTCATCTACGGCAGAATGGTTCGTATGAAAATATTCCGGGAGTGCTTTGACGCCATGTTTATTCTGCTGCTCAGTGGTATTTTTTACTCTCATCCATTTGCTTTCTCTCGTATAATCAATTTTATCTAACTGGTTGGTAGTACAACTACTCATGAAAGTTTCATGATGTTCAGAGTTTCTTGGGGGGAAAAAATAAAAAAACAATTTCATCAAGATCCACAATAAATGTCCATCACTCTATCTTATAGGGGGAATGCACCATTGTTGTTTCTGTGTGTGTTGGTACTATACCTTAAACACAAAGGACACACACACACTACACACACTATCAAGTGAACTTAAGGAGGGATGCCCAAGTTAAGATCGCCGAAAATATTTTTTGTTGAAATGGACAGTTTTTATTAATTTTTTCAACATTTCAACTATATTTTAATAATGTAAAAGATTCATCAAATGTCCTGTAACTTGCAACTCTCGACTTATATTGAGTTTTCAATTTGATGTCTCCAGAATATGCTCGGATATTTTAACACAGTAGGTATAGGTAAAGGTACCTAGGAAAATTATTTAGATTTTAGTTTATAACTTTTAAAAACGCACAGGCAGGTGTTTATATAAAAATCTTAATAAATACCTTAATGCCTAATGCCTGCACATAATATTAGTTTTTGGAAAAAATAAAGATAGGGCTAACTCAAATTAATAAAGTGATATATCTTCGAAATTAGTTCAGCTTGACCACTTTTTCTTGTGTTTATATGGTGCGCAAGGAAATTATCTATTAAATAAGCATATTAATTCAGATATCTATAGGAGACGACATTTCAGGCATCCCCACTTAAATCAGTGTGAATTGCTCTTTCATTGGCTTACAGCTGTCACATGACCTTACTTTCCTCTTCTATTCGGTCATGATCGAAGAGCAGAGAGTGAACTTATATGTAGTGTTACTGTGTGTTCATTAAAAGTGAAAAAATCCGTGGATTTTAGTATGGTCGTTTAAACCCTCCCTATCTTATGAGGAACACAAAATTGCTGACAGTGATATTTCTTGCCTCTCCCCTATATCTCCACTTTCAGGAAATTTTTTGATTTTGGTAGGCTTTTGAGAGTTTTTCAACATTTTACCTATCTATTACTTTACCTACTTTACGTTTCAAGAAATATTGTACACTGCTTAGTTTCCCCACTCATATTAAAATTAACAAATAGTTTTACACAATCTTTTACATTATTTGTGTTTTATTATGATATTATGAGTAGGTAGGAATACAAGAAATACCACTTGGGTCATTCCAAAACAATTCAACGAAAAATAAAATAAAATTTTTGGTGACCTACTCCGATTTGAATGAAATTTGGTACACATACTAACACTATGGCATGGTGTATTTGTAATTTTTTTCAGAATTTTATTGTTCGTATTCTCCGAGATACGGGGTCACTAAATTTTGACCCTCGGAGGGGTCAAACTGGTCGCGCTAGACGTTTTCGCTAATAATTTGGCTTCTAATTAAGTGACAGAGCTGCAAGTGGTCTCATTTTACAGGTAATAAAATTATCTATCCATAGATGCCACATAAGTGAACATTAAAAGTATTTATCTTGTAGATACAGAGGGTCAAATGTTAGCTAGGTCAAAGGTCATTTGCCAAAATACCTATTTTTTTAAAATTTTGAAACTTGGTGTGAATTTTCTACATACATGTAGGTACAATGTCAGAAAAAATTGTGGTGGTATCTCCACAGGTTTCTGAAAAAATAATTATTGTATTTGCAATTACATATAAAATAGCGTATTTGCTGCATCCAGGGCCTGTAAAAGATTGGTTAAAATTGGAATTTTGGTCAATCTTGTGAAAATGGCATATAACTTTAAATCCTATGTATTATTGTACTTCGTTATGTACCTGCTTTAAGTGTTCAAAAGTGTTCTGATTGTACATTCTCCTCCTGAATAACGACTTAAAAATATGTTCGATTTCATGCAAGATTTTTTTCTCCAAAATTGAAATAATGCACATTGTTGCAAAATCAGGAAAGTTAACACATAGAATGTACCTTTCATATGCCTTTAAGATTTTTAGGTCGGATGAACGGTTTCGGCGCTACGATGTACCTAATAAAAAAAGTGGTAAAATTCACGCCGTTCAAGGCCCCCCGAGAGCAATAAACATTGCGCAGTCCCTATCCCACTCAGAAAAAATGCCCTAAATCAGGGATCGGCAACCTGCGGCTCTTTGGTTGTTCTTGAATAGCTCTTTATAATTTAAATATAGATCTGGAATCGAAAAAATTTGAATATTCAAAGAAAAAACGCCCGGCGGGGCACAATTGGACGATTATTTGATTAAGTTGGTTCATTTTAGAGTCCCAGAATCACTTTTAAATTATTGAAATTCTAAAAATACGCCCTGTCCCCCAGGGCCTTCCCCCCAACTGAGGGGCTTCGTCAAAATATCAAAAATAAACTAGTATGTAGGTACCTAATTCAATGCATTATTTTCGGTGTATTTCGGTGTTTGATTGCCTCAACTGCGGCTCCTAATTTTATTTTTTTGGGAAATTGAGCCAATTTCCCACCAAAAAAGGTGTAAAAAAAGGTAAAAGGTTTTTCTCCACCAAAAGAGGTTGCCGATTCTATATCTTTTTTTGATTTCGTCGCGGCCGCCTTCATTTCACTGCCATTAAGATAGCATTACCCGAAATGAAGGCGGCCGGGACGAGATCAAAAAAAGATATAGAATAAAGCTCCTGCCCTAAATCGTCTCTTACTCATAAAGTATTGGTGGTAGACAAAATGATGAATTAGTAATTACAAAGTTATTGTATTTCATGAGTACTTCAATTTTTGTTTGAGACATTTGTAGTTCGTCAAATTACCGTTTTCAGTGTATAGATAAATTCTTAGATTTTAAAATTATTTTTTCAATATGACGGCCAAAATTTTGTTAAATTATTTTTCTTCACAATAAGGCAAGAAGATTTGATGTCTTAAATAAAAAATAGTCCTCTATGTCTTTTCGGTTCGGCTACAGGAATGAATAACTTTAGCCCCCAGCCCCTGACAGGGGGAGGGGGGGGGGGGCACCAATTTTTTTAGGCTTTGTATCTATCTATGTATTATGTATTTAGTGAGATAGTTGGCAATTTCCATTCATGACGATCGTACGTAAAACCACTTGGCCCTCTACTAGTTCCATTATAGAGGTCAAGGTGGTCGAACATACAAACTGAGAGCGGCTGACAGTGCAAAAGCAACCAAAACACTTTTGAACACTTAAAGCAGGTACATAATGAAGTACAATAATACATAGGATTTAAAGTTATATGCCATTTTCACAAGATTGACCAAAATTCCAATTTTAACCAATCTTTTACAGGCCCTGGATGCAGCAAATACGCCATCTTATATGTAATTGTGAATACAATAATTATTTTTTCAGAAACCTGTGGAGATACCACCTCAATTTTTCCTGACATTGTACCTACATGTATGTAGAAAATTCACACCAAGTTTCAAAATTTTAAAAAAATAGGTATTTTGGCAAATGACCTTTGACCTCGCCAACATTTGACCCTCTGTATCTACAAGATAAATACTTTTAATGTTCACTTATGTGGCATCTATGGATAGATAATTTTATTACCTGTAAAATGAGACCACTTGCAGCTCTGTCACTTAATTAGAAGCCAAATTATTAGCGAAAACGTCTAGCGCGACCTGTTTGACCCCTCCGAGGGTCAAAATTTAGTGACCCCGTATCTCGGAGAATACGAACAATAAAATTCTGAAAAAAATTACAAATACACCATGCCATAGTGTTAGTATGTGTACCAAATTTCATCAAGATCGGAGGAGGTCACCAAATATGTCTTCGTTGATTTCTTTTGGAATGGGTCACTTTTTACTTCTGTAGGTACCTACCTACCTAAACGTTGACGTACAAAAAATATTGAAATATCCCAGCCCTATTGTGAAGAAAAGACTGGAAAGTCACATCATTTTCTACCAAACCCTCAGTAAACCAAGGGAAAGTTCTGCATACAGAACACTGTTGATGTTAGTGCTTGATTCTAAGTCCCTCTTCCCGACTACAGATCCCGTGCAAGCACGTGTTCTGCATGGCGTGCGGGCGGCGCGAAGACAAGGTATGTCCGCGCTGTCTGGACAAGGTGGCGCGCGTGGAACAGACTGGACTCGGCACGGTGTTCATGTGCACGCACGACGGCACGCGATACGGCAACGCGGGCTGTCGACGCACGTATCTCTCTCAACGTGATCTACAGGTACGATCGCATGGAAACTTTCATTTGAGTCATTGCGTCATAGATAAAGCAACGTAAAAGTGGTTTTATTTTTTAACAAATTTCGTTTTAAAAATAAGAAATTTCGCGTTTTGGCGGTGTTATTCAAATAAGCCTCTATTTTGTTACCACAGCCCTGAAAAATTAAAAGAGTGTAGGAATTGGACCTATAAATTTATGCCACTTCGGTCTATAAGGAAGGATAGGTTCAAGTAAATAAACGATAAATGTCAGGTCAGGACTCAGGATACTAATTGCATTAGGAGTAGGAAACCATTTTTTCTTCTTGCATTTTTAATGTTTTTTGGAAAATATGGCGCGATTTCTTGCTTCTTTCGCAGTAAAACGACCATTTTCATTTTTATTGTTGATTTTTCTTCAATTTCGTTTTATTTGGCGAATAAATTCGTACATATTTGAACTTCAAATTACATGACTCGTGCACATTGAGCAAAAAGAGGGTTATCTGAACAACTTTGATTATTATCCCGATATCGCGCCTCGCGAAATATACGTGGCTCTAGTCATAGAGTCATAGAAATCTTCATCTTGAGATGAAGTTATGATCTTCAACCAAGAGTAATGAATGAAGTACCTAATGAAGTTAACTGAATTTTGTAGTTATGCTACTCACTCAATAATTCAAGACAAACAAAAACCATGTAGCATCCAGTAATTTGATATGCTAAAGAGATTTGAAACTTCATATAGAGGGAAATATTTGTATAGGTTCCATACTAAAAGGATGACCATATCCTTCCCACTGCCCTCTTCATCATCACCTCCACATTATCATATTCATTTATCTGTCGCCATTAACATTGCAGGACAGTGCGACATTATACACCACTAAAAAGAATATAGCCGCGTTTACAACAACTTAACGTTTGAAAATTAACGTTGCAAAATTAACGCAATTCCACTTTCGTTCACAACCACTTAGGAAACATAACACACACGTAAAACAAGATGGCGCCGGCCAGCGCGATCAGCTGTGAGTAAGATGTGAGAGAAGTGTCCGTGCGCATGCGCCACTTCCTCCACTTATCGTTCGACTTGAAAGTTGAAAGTAGGTCTACTTTGAGGTGAAATTGGTGTACGTTAATTTACAAAATTTTGTTGTGAACGAATCCATAAGTTTACATGGGCTTGGCAATTGAAATTGCATTAATTTTCTTAATTTTCGAACGTTAATTTTGTTGTAAACGCGGCTTATATCTTATCTGCCGACTTTGATGTAT
The DNA here is from genome assembly GCA_934045905.1 of Leuctra nigra. Classification (NCBI taxonomy): domain Eukaryota; kingdom Metazoa; phylum Arthropoda; class Insecta; order Plecoptera; family Leuctridae; genus Leuctra; species Leuctra nigra. Next base: position 13,127,036 of record OW203772.1, on the reverse strand, counting down.
CTTCAGGCTCACATCAATCACCGACACATGGCTTCCGACACTTCCATGTCGACCGAGTCGCCTCACGAGACGACCAAGCAGTTGGCGACCGTGCCCCGACCCAAGCACATACCGACCGCCGTGGGCGACCCTCGGGTCCAGCACATCGGTCCGCCGGTCGCGCAGCACAGGCGGTCGCCGCCGCAGTCGCAGCAGGCTTTCATTCCTCACAGGTACGTTCATTGCGTAGATTGATTCCTTCATGTCATCGGTGTGTCATCAAGTTCGGAATAATTTTTTTTTTTATTATTTCAGAGCTTAGGAGTACCAGTTATATTTTCCAGTAGCTGGTCAATGAGTTTACTAGGAAAACGCTCAGTGTAACGCGTTGATGAGCGAGCACGGGTACGTGCAAATTCTCGAACCGGAAATGCGTACACAACGCACAGAAAACATATACATCCATATGGAATTGATTATGATATCAACTTAAAAGTGTATGCTTTTCATCGAAACTTTAAAATAGCATCTAAGCACCTGGTTCATAAAGCAAATCAGAATCAATTTTCAATTGGCACTGGAAAACATTCATTTCGATACTTCATTACTGACAGATATTAAAAATGTAAATAACTTCATACGTTCTTAACTGATTGGGATGAAATTTTGTAAAATAAGAGACAATATTGGTCTTAATGATCATGCAAAATATGAGTTTGATCAGAATTATCGAAGACCGTTTTCATTTTTCAGCCTATCAGGAGATATTTATTTAAATTTTAACCAATGAATCTGAGTAACGCGTTGATGAGCGAGCACGGATACGCGCAACACCTCGAACCGAAATTCTGTCTATCGAAAATGTCATTAAAAGCCAATAATTCTAAAATTTCGCCACAGATTTGTATAGAAATCTCAAAACATTCCTAAAATATTGGTCCAAATAACCATGCAAAGCTTTAAGTTGATCAATTGAACCTTTATGATTGAACTGTTCCGTGTTAATTTTCAAAAATCACAGGATCTCCTTCAAAAAATATACCTGAGACCACTCATATGATATAAGTGTGTCTACACAATATCAGATCGACTGTTGAACGGTCATTATCAGTTTCATTTGCGTTTGAAAGTTTCTGCTCTAACTACCTTGCCTTGAACTGAAGAGTCGAAGTCGCCGTGAATTTGACAGCCAACACGCTAATAGTCCGTAAAATGTCAATAACGTTTGGATTTAAACACAGATTAGTATGAAAATTGTCAAAAATGCAGATAATGTTGGACCCAACCATCATGCGAAGTTATAAGTTGATCGTTCAATCGGTTATAGTTTAAATTTCTAAAAACACAGGAAAGATGGTTTTAAATTTTAACCAATGGGAGGATTTGGCTGAAACTTTGTTTGATTGGGTACAATGTTGGGGGTAATGACTTGTCAAAATTTCAATTTGATCAAAACAACCAATCGAAAGTTAATTTTTTTTAAATTTGAACCAATCAATGGATTTCAAAAAAATTAGGGTCTGCAACAATCAGAAATGTTACGTACATGTGTGCAAAATTTCAGCTCGATCGAAGAAAAACTCTGACCTGTATATCGTCAGTAACAGAAAAAAAAAAAAACAAACAAAAAAAAAAACAGAGGTCCGTGCCAAAAGAGCCAAATGGAGACGCTCGCTTCGCTCGCTCAACAAAGTAACAATTTTAGTGAGATTTTTGTTGAAAATTTTGATGTTGTCGGGCATTTGCTGTATACTGTTGGGGAAGTTTGTTCCACAGCCTGATGCTTCTTCCAAGAAATGACTGGCGGCCGGTGTCGGTCTTGTATCGTGGAAGGAAGATCTTGTTGGCATAATCATTTCTGCCAATATGTCAGTTCGAAAGTGTACTATCTGGATGTGGAAAAGAGTCCACATTTATGAAAAGTAGGGTTGGGCGAACTGGTTCGTTTTTGAACCGAACCGGCTAGCTTGGTTCGAAAAACAAACCTCTAAGGTTCGTTTTCGAACCTTTTTCGAACCTCCCGCCTTTTTTTCTTGCCCTTTTTCATTCAAACAATGCGACCAATATCTTGTCATTGTCTAATGTTGGCCTCTTGTCTTTAGTGGTGCAGTAAAATGGTAAAACATGGGTAAATCGAACCCCTGTAAGCCGAAATCATCATAAATCAAAGTAAACTCAAATCCTGTCACACTATAGGGTGTTTCATGTTCTTGAAATCTTAAACCGAATTTTTCATAAGACGCAATTCGAAGTGCTATTTGGTACCAACTAGAAAAGTAGCATTGATTTCAGTTTAGAAGTCCAGGTAATTTCCTTGTTGAGTAAAATTTTCGAAGTATTAAAATGAAATAATGATTGTTGCGATCTAAACTGTGTTGTACTTTTGGAACAGAGTGTACTTTTGGGTCCTGCAGAGTGCAGCTGCTTGCCAGCAGGTACCTGAACCTGACCCTTGCCTGCGTAAGCGAGGATTGTTTTGTTTTTCTCTGTTGAAAGGTCTGTGAACTCGCAATTTATGTAAGAAGTAATCAGATGGCAAATGACTTGACATCATATTTTATTTTATTTATATGATATTGTATGTTCATGGTTATTGAATAAAATATAATAGTGGTCATTGAGAACACCATTCGCGATCTAAATGAAGGGAAGATATCATGCATAAGTTAAAAAAAATGGTGTATATTTGAGCTTTCCAAACTTCATTGTAACTAGAGATGGGCCGATTCCAAAATTTCACGATTCCGATTCCGATACCGATTCTTAGCTCCGATTCTTGCGATTCCGATTCTTCACAAATACCTACAAACCTCACTGTATTTATCAGCCTTTGTATTTTGCCCTCAGGTTAGTAATTAAAAAATCAAAAAAGTGGTAAGAAAACAACATTTAATGTATTTTTAATGTGTTAGATCTTTAATTTTGTTGGAAAGTAAGTAGTAATACTAGGAATTGTGCTTTGGCGATGTTTTTAACCTAAAATATCAAGCTAAAAGGGCGGGATTTTCAAAAAGAATCGGAATCGCTAAAATATGGACAGGAATCGGTGGAATCGCGAGAATCGGAATCGGCCCATCTCTAATTGTAACCCAATGCAAAATCAAAAACAGTATGACGATTGGCGAGATAATTTTTGAAGAATATTGGAATATACTGAAATGTATTAAAATTTCGAGCAGGATATTTCTTGTTTTTGTTCCTATTATATTTGGTATTATGTCAATGTCCCTGTATACAAATAGAAATAATATTTGCGCAAACAAACACCCCATCAAACAGATGTTTTCAAGTGTCTAGCCACTTGACTTGCGAGAGGGATAGAGGAGAATGGTGACTGGTGCTTACGGGCTTATCTTTACTACATTATCTGGAAAACATCATTTTCTGAAAAAAAAGGTTCGGTTCGTTTAAGGTTTGAAATTTCGAACCTTTTGAAAAGGTTCGGTTCGAGGTTTGGTTCGAAAAAAAAATTAGGTTCGCCCAACCCTAATGTAAAGCTCCATTTTTTGGTTGATATATTCAGTGTTATGTATCTTTAGTTGTGAAAAAATCACTTCGAACAAAAACCCTGACCTTTTATGTTTACTCGCATTCATACTTTTGACAACATAATAAAATGCATGGGTAAATATTCCAAATAATAGAACCTGAAACCTGCGGGATTTGGCTCAGAGGGTAGAACACAAAGAATCAGCAATATTATAATTTGTTTATTATAGAGAAAATAAATGTTCATTGATGTGAAAAGAGCAATCAAAAATTATGAAACAATATTACGTTCGATACGTCGGCAGTAGTGATGATGTCGTCTGGTTTGTTTACTTCCGCGTAAACAAGTGGATGGCGTTGACTCTTGCGTAGTGTGTCCCGTGAACTCCAGTCCACCAGCAGAATGAAATGACTGGATATGTCACCTCCTTCAGCTGCGATGCGATGATGTCGTCTAATAACCCCTTGGTTACCAGGACGTCCAGCAGTCCGTGCACAAGGAGTGACCTCCTCGAGCAGTTGGATCAAGTTGGCTCAGGCTGATGACGTTCGTGGCTGCAGACTCGTCGGTTTCTCCCGGAGTTGCAATTCACTAACTTTTATACTTTAACATTTACTGACTTTAATGTTGAAACTGTTCAGTTGATCACTTGTAACTTGAAATTGTCTTAATGCGATATTATTTGCCTCAGCATTAGGCTTGAAGTTTGAATTTACTGGGTTGACGTTTATACAAAAATGTTATTTTAATGTTTACCTTCGATCACATCGGCACTGTCTCGCTGAAATTATACTATGTTGCGTGCACAAGGCTTCACGGTTCGCGAGGCAGGTCTCACTGCTCTGAGAAAACTCCGACTGATGATGTTTGGCTGGTAGCCTGACGTTTTTATACCCTCTGACATCGTTTTCCCTCCAAAGAATCTGATTGGTTGGTTTCGTACACGTGGTAGCTAATTTTAGACATTCTGTCATTTCTAAAGCCCGCGAAACGACTTTCTTTCTGCACGTAGGCCCATGCTTTTCTTGGAATCACTGAAAACTAGTCTGGCTGACTGGTTTTGTAGCGTTATCACAATGACTGGTTCACTTGTTATTACGTGGTGACATCACAATTTAGGTAAGGTCACATACTTTTTATATGGATTCACTCACTTTCTTGATATAATTGCACATTGTTAAACTTATTTGATTGCTCGTTATATTTTTGTCTATATTTTGATTGCTGTTGAATTTTAAGATTGTAAGTTTACATAATGATTCTAATTAATTACTTTGTTCAGTTAACCTTGACTCTAAGAATGCCATGCTACAAGCTTGTTCATTCTTTAAACCTATTTCAAGCAAACATTATTATTTTTTTTAAAGTTAATTTTCTAACCTAGATAGGCCAACTTGTTACAGAGCCCCCTGAATTCTTGTTGTTCACCTTTTGACTGAAGTCAAATTTGAAATACATTGAAATTTTGAATGAGAAAATGGTGATAAAACAAGGATTCACATAGAGACTGGACTATCTAGCAGGAATAATCTCTTCCTTTTGACAAACAAAAAGTTTCCTTCAACAGATGCAAGTTTATTTCCCCTTACAGCTGTCTAATCAAAACCTGAATGAATGAACTCACCCCTCCATCTACCAAAACAAAAACAAACCTCATCCTACTTCCCGGAAACGATGCTCGACTCAACCCTCTCTCTTATCACAATCCCGTTATTGGCCTAGTGACCTACTTTTGCTGGGTCATCATACTTCGACCATAACATCAACATAACATTGCTGTTGTCATCAGTAGGAATCATTTGTTCGACGTATTGATTTCTTTCTTCCGTCCACGATCGAATGGAAATGAAATCGTTCCTTCTTCTGTTTCGTCTTGAGTTTTCACCCTTGAAATTTCTTCAAGTAGCTGTTTCCGAATTGAATTTTCCCTGTTTTCTTGAGCAGTGGTCGATGTGTAGTTTTCATTTTCGTCAGCTTTCTTCTTCAGTTCTCGTACGTTCATTTGCAGTCCATCTTGCAAGCAAACATTTTCGTCTTCTTCTCTCAAATCATTATTCAACCCTTTCTTCAAAACATCATCGTTTTCATTCATAATCACCTTGTCATTTTTCTCGTCGTGAAACTTTTCACCATTACTTTTAAAGTCGCCTATAGACTTCAAAACATCGCCAATTTCTTCAACTGTTCGAACTCTGTCGAAATCATCTTGATTCGCAATCGGAATCTGTAATTCTTCCTTCTCGCTCACTTGTGGCAATACTACCTCGCAATTGTCTTCAAAATTCTTCCTTCGTAATAAATCTTCATCTTTCTTCATCTTCGTATATTCACAACTACTTCCTTCAACTTTGTCTGGGCCATCCAAACATTTAATTTTATTTCCGTCGATTTCTTCTAGCACACAGCCCCCCTCTATACTCTCTTGTGATTGCAACATCTTGCAAGCAGCAGCGTCTTCAATCCCCTTCTTGAAAAGCATAAAATCAAGTTGAAGTTGTTTTTCTATTGCAGAAACCTCTGCTTCTTTGGCTGCTTCTCGTTCATCCATCTCTTTCTTCCACCGTCTTGAAGATCCGCGTATAAATTCTTTAAGATCCTCACGCTCTTTCTTCTGTATTCTTCTAATCTCTTCTTTTCTCTCTTTGAAACGTGTCTTTTCGGTCGACGCAAAATCTTGTCCCTTCTCTACTTTCCATTCTGTGCCGACCCCTGTTCGTTTCCCGAATTCTCATTTTTCGTTTCCTTCGTACCGGACTCTGGTGGACGATTATTATTATTCCCGTTACCATTCCCGTTACCATTCCCATTTCTGTTATGACTGTTTCTCCCGTTGTTGTTGTTATTGTAATTTCTGTCATAACTATTCCTGTTATTGTAGCCGTTCCTATTGTCATTGTAACCGTTCCCGTTACGAATTGGCTCATATTGCTTTGGGTCTCTTATTAGCTTCTCAGTGAATTCATCATGCTCTAAATCAGTCAGCTCCTTGATCAATTCGTCTTTAGTTTTGACTTTGCCTCGCACTATCACCCTGATGTTTGGTGGTAAGTGATTAATCAATATGCCAACCAAAACTTGTTCCGTCATATTGACCAATTCTGTCACATATTTTGCCTTGTTGATAATCCGATTGACATAGGTCACCATGTTTAGGTTCGAACTAATTTTGTATTCTCCAGCATAGATTGATCTGATTAGCTGATGCTGTACAGTTTGCGACCAATATTTATCTTTAAAAGCCTCTTCAAATTTGTCAATATTCTCAACGGGATTATTTACATACCAGTCTGCTGCTTTTCCATGTAAACACTTGACAATGATTCCCAGCTTCTGATTGTTATTCACATTGAATGTTGAAAAACGCTCTTTGATTAGCTTCAAAAATTGCATTGCGTTTATTGGGCAACTCTCTTCCCCATTAAATCTTATTGCCTCTTGTATCAGCGACTCAGTACAATGTTTTGCAAATTGCAACTCGTTATTTGCATGACACATGATATTCGATGTCGTTCCAGTCTTCTTGGCATTTTCATCTACCTTTTTACTTACGTCCTCTATTTTCTCCTTGATAGCTGAAATGCTTTCATTCTTTTCTTTATCCTTTCTTTCAAATCGCGAGCTTAATGAAAATATCTCCAGGCTGAGTTTCTTGTCACGCTCATCGATCTCAGTGTTTATCTTTACCAATCCGGTATTTACTTTTTCCTCAACACTGCTCGTCTGTGCTCCGATTGATTCTACGTAAGACTTAATGACCTCCAACTCTGTGTCGACTTTATCATTTACTTGTTGTACTCTTTCCTCTACATTTGTGACCCTAGTTTCAACCTTTTTCAATCCAGCTTCAAATTTACTCGCGATCTCCCTGAATTCATTTTTAGTTTCTAATAGCAACTCCCGTATTTCCTTTCCTCTTTCTTCCTTCTCCTTAATTTTCTCGTTTTTACTTTCCTCCTTTTCTTTTAGTTTCTCTAGTTTCCTATTCATTTCCTTGATAGCTTCTTTTTCCTGTTGTTCTTGCTGCATTTTCATTAAGAATTCCATAACTGGATTAGAGGATTCTTTCTCACCGAATTGTGAATATATACTGTCAGCTCTGGCTTCTTTTTGTCTCTCTTCAAAGATTGGCATTTCAACATGAGGTAGCGAGTCATCGTGTTCGTCCTCCCCTATCACCTGGCTCCTAGTTACCTCGAGTTCACTAACCACTGACTGGTCCCCCGCCCCCTCTACAGTCTCATCTAAATCTACAGTTGACGCTAAACTTGCATCTCGATCTGCCATCGTAACAGATGTAATGAACTAACATGCACAAATCTACAGTTGGCTTTATCTTTACGTTAACGGGTTGATTCTATGTAAAATTTCCAAATACATGAAAATTTTACGCAATGCCTGTGTCCACAAGTTTCAGAACAACTGAGTAACTCTTTCACAATCAAGAAAACAATTATTTCTTTCAAAACAATTGCTCCCAGGAATGTTATTCGAGCCCCACACGTTGAGCGCCACTGAAACCTGCGGGATTTGGCTCAGAGGGTAGGACACAAAGAATCAGCAATATTATAATTTGTTTATTATAGAGAAAATAAATGTTCATTGATGTGAAAAGAGCAATCAAAAATTATGAAACAATATTACGTTCGATACGTCGGCAGTAGTGATGATGTCGTCTGGTTTGTTTACTTCCGCGTAAACAAGTGGATGGCGTTGACTCTTGCGTAGTGTGTCCCGTGAACTCCAGTCCACCAGCAGAATGAAATGACTGGATATGTCACCTCCTTCAGCTGCGATGCGATGATGTCGTCTAATAACCCCTTGGTTACCAGGACGTCCAGCAGTCCGTGCACAAGGAGTGACCTCCTCGAGCAGTTGGATCAAGTTGGCTCAGGCTGATGACGTTCGTGGCTGCAGACTCGTCGGTTTCTCCCGGAGTTGCAATTCACTAACTTTTATACTTTAACATTTACTGACTTTAATGTTGAAACTGTTCAGTTGATCACTTGTAACTTGAAATTGTCTTAATGCGATATTATTTGCCTCAGCATTAGGCTTGAAGTTTGAATTTACTGGGTTGACGTTTATACAAAAATGTTATTTTAATGTTTACCTTCGATCACATCGGCACTGTCTCGCTGAAATTATACTATGTTGCGTGCACAAGGCTTCACGGTTCGCGAGGCAGGTCTCACTGCTCTGAGAAAACTCCGACTGATGATGTTTGGCTGGTAGCCTGACGTTTTTATACCCTCTGACATCGTTTTCCCTCCAAAGAATCTGATTGGTTGGTTTCGTACACGTGGTAGCTAATTTTAGACATTCTGTCATTTCTAAAGCCCGCGAAACGACTTTCTTTCTGCACGTAGGCCCATGCTTTTCTTGGAATCACTGAAAACTAGTCTGGCTGACTGGTTTTGTAGCGTTATCACAATGACTGGTTCACTTGTTATTACGTGGTGACATCACAATTTAGGTAAGGTCACATACTTTTTATATGGATTCACTCACTTTCTTGATATAATTGCACATTGTTAAACTTATTTGATTGCTCGTTATATTTTTGTCTATATTTTGATTGCTGTTGAATTTTAAGATTGTAAGTTTACATAATGATTCTAATTAATTACTTTGTTCAGTTAACCTTGACTCTAAGAATGCCATGCTACAAGCTTGTTCATTCTTTAAACCTATTTCAAGCAAACATTATTATTTTTTTTAAAGTTAATTTTCTAACCTAGATAGGCCAACTTGTTACAAACCCATTTCTTTAGACGCTCATCCGCTTGGTTGGGTTTGCATAAACTTTTGACAACTTAAAATATGTACCTAGGTATTTAATATCAATGGTCATATCAAGTAGGTACTTGCTTTGAAAATTAACTGACAGATGTAATGCTCTTGAAATACAAATTCCCCAAGAATGGAGTTTTTTTTGTTACTTTTGACAAAGCTGTCAAAATTATACAATCGGCAAAACTTAAAACTGTATATGAATAAATTTGAATGACTTGTATACTCCATTCGGACAGGACCTTTCAGCGCCTGAGGGCAAATGCCAAAATACAATCGCCAATAAAATGCTGTATACACCTCAGAAACGTGATTTTTCTTTGCTCCTCTATTGTTATGGGGTGGAATGGAGGTAGTGCCAGAAAAATAGCCAAAATTAGAGTGGAAAATAGAAATTCCAAACAAAAACTAGATTTCTCGTTGCTGCAAATTCCGTGTCGAATGTACTATAGTGTAGTGATGTTCTTTGAAAATGAATCCATATTATTACTAGGAAAACGCTCAGTGTAACGCGTTGATAAGTGAGCACGGGGTACGTGCAAATTCTTGAACCGGAAATGCGTACACAACGCACAGAAAACATAAACATCCATATTGAATTAGCATCTAAGCACCCAGATTCAACTCAATTGGCACTGGAAAACATTCATTTCGATAGGTACTTCATTACTGACAGATATTAAAAATGTCAATAAGTTCATACGTTCTTAACTGATTGGGATGAAATTTTGTAAAATAAGAGACAATGTTGGTCTTAATGATCATGCAAAATATGAGTTTGATCAGAATTATCGAAGACCGTTTTCATTTTTCAGCCTATCAGGAGATATTTATTTAAATTTTAACCAATGAATGGATTTCAAAAAAAATAGGGTCTGCAAACAGAGAAGGTTGGTTTTACATGTGTGCAAAATTTCAGATCGATCGGTGAAACGGTGCGACCTGTGTATCGGCTATTAGCAGCCAAAAACAAAAACAAAAAAACAGAGGTCCGTGCCAAAAGGAGACGCTCGCTTCGCTCGCTCAACAATGAGATGAGTGCTCACATACTAGAGCTAAATGCAGAGTTAGCACAGACTACCAACTTCTGAAGGTGCAATCAAATCATTTTCAGACAACCCAATTACTACATCAAATACCGTTTTATCTTTTGTTGAGTGTACATCCCACAAGAAATGGAGCATCTTTATATAGATTCTCTCTCCCTTCGCAGGTGATCGAGATACTAGTAACTTTGTGTGTTCTGTGCAGGAGCAGTGTGATGCAAGCATACACGACGCCGCCGCCCAGCACCCAGCAGAACCAGCGTACCAACCTGATAACCGTGCCCATCCAAGACAACCCCGCTACACATGTCATCATGGACCAGGGATACCATCATTACCAGCAACAAGGTATTCGAACTGAAACATTCTACTTTGTGATTCCATTTATCGACAACAGGGACGTGTGGTGTAAATTTGAAGTTGTAATAATTGTTACGATGTACACTTGGCCAAACAAAACTTGAACGTTCAATAAATCTGATAGGCTGATAAATGTAAGATCGCACCATCAGAAGTCAGTCTAAGCGATCTCATTGTCTCACTCTAGTAGGCGACCTCACATTTCAATGATAATAACAAGCTTTGATTGGTTATGGGACATGACCAGCAGTCATTCAAATTTGGTCAACGTTCAAGTTTTGTTTGGCCGAGTGTACATACCTGAATTTAGAAGTGGTATTATTTTTGTTTTGGGATGAATAGTTTTCAATGAATTGATCTACAAAGTACGATTAAATTCTTATAATTATTTAATTTCTTGCTATCTTTCTATGGCAACAAACTAACAAACATGGTACATAGCACCATTGCTTGGTACATAGATGTAATATCACATTTCTGAAATGCGTCACATGTATGGCTCCCATATTCTTAATGTGAAAAAGTGGGACAAAAAATTCCAGATATAAAATCCCGTGCGACAACAATGGGGGGTCTGGGGGGGTGGCCCCCCAGCCAAATGCGGGTCCGGGGCGCACAGCCCCGGGAAAAATTTGAAATTCATAACATGATTTATGGCAATTCTACGCACTTTTGACAGGAAATAAATTGTGTTTCTTTTTATTGAACGTGCGTAGTTTTGTTTCCTTGAATAGGTAGGTACTACTAATTATTATCATGTACCTATTACCTACCTATTTTAAATGTCTCCAAAGAGGTTACGTTTGTTTTGTATAAAAAAAGATGAGGGATAAACCAAAAGAAGTCAATGACAATCATGATTTAGATTATATTTATTATCATATTTATTATCGATGCAGAGTGCATTTGAATGAAAATGAGCGAGATTTTTGACTTGTCAGAAAAGCGGGACAAATACAGGGTTTTTAAAATGTGGGGACAACGGGACACTACCTCAAAAGAAGGGACTGTCCCGTCAAAAACGGTACGGATGGGAGCCCTAGTCACATGACATTTTTCCTGCCAAAATTTTCAAGTGCCTAACGGTTTTTGTAATTATTTTTTGTGTTGAATTCAACAAATCTACTGGAATAAATTTTGTCACACTTTCCTACTAGGTCATTGTGATACTGATTACTTATGTGGATGTTTAGAGAAGATAGGGAAGAAAGGGGAAGGAAGCAGTCCTAGACTACATATTTAAGAAACCTTCCTAGCATTGGCCCTTGATTGAGAAATAAAATAAGAAGAAAGTATGGCTGCAGTGTGTGTTTAAACATAACCCTAATGAAAGCACAAACATTTCTTAGGTATGAGGTTTTACTTTGATACATTGCTTTGTTTTAAATTTTACTTGAAATTAATGTGGATTTAGGCCCCATAATTATGAGCAAGTTGGCTCATGCAGTAACGCTCTGGACTTGCTTTGATGCCCTTTGCCGTCTTTGTAGAATTTTATTTGTTGTTTTACTCAGTCAAAAGGTTAATGAGAATGTTTCCTACTAATATTCCACAACCACCTTCTTCCCACCGTCCACTCATAAGTCATAACTACTCTTCATCATCTCCCTATCATCATTCATAATCATTCATCCATCACAATTAGCCTAGTGGCAGAACAGTGCGTTGTTACACACCATAGAAAATAGGTAGAAAATGATCATAGTGAGCATCATAGAAAATGATGCCAATGTGCGTTACATGATATTAATTCCTCACGTGTATGTTTCAGGTTATGTTGGGTACAACGTCCCACCCCCACAGCCCACGTACTACACCACCACCCCTGGAGTCTACGCCCCCCAGTCCGTGGGCGTGACCCAATACTCTCAGCCCCCGCCCACTGGACAGCCGCTGCCCCGCCCACAATACCAGGAGCAGCAGTACAGCCAACCTCCGCCACAGCCACAACAGCAGTGGCACCAACCTGCCAACAACCAGTTCTACAGATAAACAGGAATGCTTCCGGGAGCATAAAGTATACTGCAAGATATTTGACAGTTGAATGTACAAAGTAACAAGCAAGCTACTTTACTTGGAACTAAGTTCCGTATTTTATTTACTTTTAAAAAGTGTTCTGAATGCAAGACTATTTAATGCCATTAACATTTACTCGTAGGGTTTGACGACTGCTACAGCGGCAATGCTGAATTTTTTCGTCGAATTTGAAGGCGCACTTCTCTATCATAGTCTTGCTTTATAATGACTAACATATTATTCAATTTGTTTAAGATCAGATCAGGTCTACATATTTCCAATACGACCACATATGTAGCATTGTTAAACTATGTCGGGTTTCCCTGCAATCTGGTAAAATGTAAGACGAAGTCGGCCGTCGCAACGTGAAAGTTGACCGTGGTGCAATACAATACATACATTATAACGAGACTGCTCGCTTTGACTGCAGTTGTTGGTGTTTCCAATCCCTAACGAAGCCAGAATTGGGCAATGATAATAACGCTGTATCATTTACATGACACTAAATTGCCCATTGTGTCTTTTAATTAGAACAATTGATTAGTGCCAACAAATATTGTGATACGCTTCCATCAGTACTCCAATGATGACGTAGATGTCAATATCATTCCGTTTTGGCCTCCATACTTCAGCAACTGTGCATCACATTAATTTGTAAGTCGTGGAAATAATTCACGCCCAGTCATCTAAGACCATCAAAACAAAACTGTATCTTGAATGATATTATAGGGCTGTGCAAGTCTCGAAAATTCTCAACGAGATCAAGAATAAACTCGATCGCTAGCGAATGTTCATCTAGAATTATCAAGTCTCGAGCTTATCGACTGAGCCATCGAGATTTCAAATGTTTTGTTAATTTTGTACGACTTCAGCACCGAACTTTTTTGTAGCTCCATGTAGAATTTCCATAAATATGATTTGTATTGTTAAATTGTATTACAGTAAAACCTCCTTAAATCGAACAACCATTAGCCGAAATCCATCATAAATCGAAGTAAACTCAAGTCCCGTCCACAGTATAATCTGTTACATGTTAAAATAAATTATAAACCGAAATTTGCGTAAGTCGTAATTCGAAGTAATATTTGGCCCCAAGTTGAAATATAACATGTGATTTCAGTTTATAAATCGAAGTATTTATTTTGTATAATACAATTTTCGGAGAATACAGGATTATTTCTATCAAAAATGTCCTCTATTTTTGGAGCAGTGTCCGCCTGACTTCCCTCCCTTTCCCGCGGCACCCCAGCTGGCACTACCTGCTCTATCTCAAAGACAAGTGGGTCTCTCAACAAAAAAACAGACACGGGTGGAGGGTTGAATCCCTGTTTCTAAGAATTAGAGCAAAAAGTCACTCTGAAAAGGGCTGTAAATAGTCAACAACTGACTGCCGGCATAAACATTGGTCATTGAATTATTATTCTGCGTAATATTTAATCTTATGTTTACTTTTAATATGGATGTCCACATAAAATAAATATTCTGTCGACTGAAAAACAAACTGAAATCAGTGTTTTTCAAGAAATCTTCCACCTATTTAGTTTTTTTCTCAATCTTTTGATGACTCATAAATGACAGCGAACAATTATCTTTCCGTTTCTGTTCCATTATTTATTTTTTTCAATAACACCACACCTATAGGTAGTTGAATAAATATGTGAAATCGATTTATTGTCAAAAATTAAGTGTGTGATTAATTTGTTTAGTATCCAGTCTGCAGATTATATATAATTGCGTAAATAATACGAGTCCTTTAAACCAGCGGTCGCCAACCTTTTGGACCTCGCGGACCACTTAAATGACAATTTTATATCTCGGGGACCACTCAGGCGCGTAAAATACGTATGACGGGAAATACGATTGGTGAGGGAGACAATGGGGGGTCTGGGGGGAGGGCCCCCCAGCACCAAGCGGGTCCGGGGCGCTTAGCCCCGGAAATTTTTGGTTTTCAGGAAGTCATTTGGCGCGTTTCTACGCTATTTCAGCCAACTTTTTTTTTTCCAGAAAAAGCGTTTAAAATAACTCTTATAGGTATTGGAAAAATACTCGGAAACTGATATTATTTTCATTATAGAGCTAGTGAATACGTATAGTTGGTAGGTAGATACTTTGTAAAGGCATTATTTACGTATTGAAACATGTCCGAATTCAATACATATGTGTTGTGCCATTTTTCTAAATTAAATAAATTGCATGGAAACTTAAAAGTAAACTTCCAATTTTCTCTGCGGACCACCAAAATTTTCTCGCGGACCACCAGTGGTCCGCGGACCACCGGTTGGCGACCGCTGCTTTAAACCATTGGAGGCATTGACCCTTCACTAAACAGCTGTCTTCAAGTGGTCTCTCTCTAGACCCTTGCGCAGTGGGAGGGGGTAGGTTTACGAGGCTTATCTTTACTACACGTCTGGAAAACATCATTCTATGAAAATACTTATAAATCGAAAAATCATGAGTCGAAGTGCTTTTTTTTGGGTCCCTTCAATTTCGACTTAACGAGGTTTTACTGTATGTACTATTTAGAAGACGGCCCTAAAGACTTGAAATAAATGTTATTTTGTGGCTGGAAAATTTACTGTTTATTTTTCCCAACAAAAAAAATTATACACAAGGTGTGATCTTGCTCAAATATTTTCGATCTCGAGGATAAAAATATCTCATTGAACTTTTTTTAAAATAATCTCGATCTCGCTTGACATTGAAAATTCGCACAGCCCTCAAGAATTGTGTGAACTGTGTGTATTTCCATATTCTAGGAAATATGGAATCTAGGGATGGCACCCGGTAAAATTTACCGGTAAATTAAGGTAAATTTACCGATTATTAATTTACCGGTAAAAAAATGGTAAATTTTGTTTTTTTGATCCTCTCCAATGTATGAATGGAGATATCAAATTTTAAGTAAAAACTATAAGTAAACATCAGTGTGACAACATTAGCAGTTAGGCATATTTTACGTTGATTTTTGGTTGTCCTCAATCATTCAGAATGATAACTCCATCCATATACCATTACTTCCAATGTCGGAATCTCTCTTCAGATTTGCTTGTTTAGCAGACACAGATTGTAACTTGATCAAATTGGTGGTCGACAATTCCTCTTATGGGAGAATAACACAGGCATGGCATAGCCTACACTAGATTGGTCGAATCAATGCTATTCGGGCTATATCATCCCTTATCAATATGAAGTATTGTCATTATTAACATTGATTATAGATGTAGGTATTGTTATTGTCCTGACTGCGGTAATCTTTGTAAATTGATCAAATAATAAAGTAGGGTAATTTTTGTATTTGGTATAGTCCTGAATTGGTATCTGCCATCATTTTTCAAAATTTACCGCTGACTGGTAAATTTACTGATTTTTTCAGACCCGGTAAAAGTGCCATCCCTAATGGAATCTGAGGCAAAATATGTACTCGAAAGTACATACAGTTTTCAATTAAAATACATTTGACTTCGGTTTAAGTTCTTTTTATTAAGAATCTACAAATTCGAAGTGCAGCTGTACATATATTGTTCAGTAGAAAAATAGAAACCCAAGGTTATGAGTATGACATATTTTTTAAGAAACGTATACATACTGTATATATCTCAATTGCTTCAAATCATGTACGTAATGTAAATACATAATAAATCTATCATTAATCAATACAAAACTACGATAACATTGCTTTCAATTACATGTTTCATCCGATCATAACACTAATTAAATATAGTACAGGAGCAAATGTAATTCCGCTCGATTGGAGTGCCGAAATTGATTTTTTCATAATTATCGATTGTTTACATCATTCTTAATATTACCTGACGTGCCTTCAATTTTTTTGGTGGCCATCTTGGAAAATAGGGCGGAAAACGTAAATTTTACAAATTATTTAATTGTTGGTAGAGGAAAGGTTGAAAAATTATGAAATAATTCACTAAATCTAAATCAAATGTGGAGACTTGAAAAAAAAATACGCCGTGAACGACATTTTATTTTTTCATTGTTGGAATTGACCAATCACGTTTCTGTGTTTTTTTGCTCTCAATTTATTACGAAACGCGTGGACTTACACTAAAATATGTAGAATTAAAAATTGTAGGCAATTTCATTGTGAACAATATGCATTTTACAAAATTTTACTGCGACCAACAGTTTTCAGTTTAGAGCAATTATTGTGCGACCTTCCGAGTTAAGTCATCACCTCAGTAGATGCCATGGCCCCATACACGGTCAATAGTCCAGAGTCTAAGCTGCAAAAAGGGGCCTAACCCGCACCTCTGTAACGTATGAAAAGTTCTCCGAAATTAGATTAGGGTGGGTGGGCCAAAATGCCAAATTTGTCAAAAAGTCATTGTTGTCATTATCAAATAATCAAATCATATCAACCTAGTCGAGTAGCATATCAAATGAAAGCTTATCTTTAGAACAATTATTAAAAATATATATCACCATTGTATAGTTGATACAGAGGTCAAAAGGGGTCAAAAAGTAGTCAAAATCACATTTTTTAAGTATTCCAGGAAAATGCGGTATCTTCTTCCCTAATAAAAATCATAACAAACTTTTTTATATTAATCGATCCGATATGAATCTGATTATAACATATTAAAAGTTATCCAAAATTGTTCTTTGAACATGAATGGGCTAATGAATCTGTCATATAGTTTATAAGGGCAATTTTTATTTTGAGTGCAAAATCTAAGATTATACCAATTTCCTAGCCACTAGGTACTTATAACTAAAGGTTTTTTGGTGTGAAACGATACAGAACAATGCTGTCTAAAACATATCAAAAGTTCTCCAACTTTTGATTAGGGTGGTTGGGCCAAATTTCAAAATTTTGATTAAACTCATTGTTGTCATTTTCAAATTATCAAATTATATCAACCTAGTCGAGTAGCATATCAAATGAGAGCTTATGATTAGTACAACAAATTAAAATAAATATGACCATTTAAAAGGTCATACAAAGGTCATGAGAGGCCAAAACATGGTAAAATTTCCCATTTTTGAGCGTCCAAGAACAATTGACATTATGTCATCGTTAATAAAAGCAATATTTTTTATGTTTTACATTGATTTCTTATTATGATAATGATGTCCTTTGATTTGTGTTTTATATTACCAATTTTTGTAACTTTATTGTTATTGTAATAAACCATACGAAATAATAATAATAATAAAAGTAAATAATATACTATTTGACACCAATTAACCCAAAATTAAATAGTTTATAACATATAATAAATTCGCCAAAATTCTAAATCCGTCGATTAGCCAATTAATTTTTTATTCAATTTCAAAATTGTGACATTTGTAGTGAAGAAAAATCTAGAGAATAGTATAAAATGACGGATAATCGTCATTTTATGTATCAACTTGACAATGGTGATATATATTTTTAATAATTGTTCTAAAGATAAGCTTCATTTGATATGCTACTCGACTAGGTTGATATGATTTGATTATTGGATAATGACAATAATAAATGACTATAAATGTCTATTAATCACTATAAATGTCACAATTTTGAAATTGAATAAAAATTTAATTGGCACATCCAAGGATATAGAATTTTAGC
Source organism: Leuctra nigra (assembly GCA_934045905.1). Taxonomy (NCBI): domain Eukaryota; kingdom Metazoa; phylum Arthropoda; class Insecta; order Plecoptera; family Leuctridae; genus Leuctra; species Leuctra nigra. The sequence goes on along the minus strand of OW203772.1, from coordinate 13,108,783 downwards.
GAATTTTTTATATGTTATAAACTATTTAATTTTGGGTTAATTGGTGTCAAATAGTATATTATTTACTTTTATTAACGATGACATAATGTCAATTGTCCTTGGACGCTTAAAAATGGGAAATTTTACCATGTTTTGGCCTCTCATGACCTTTGTACGACCTTTTTAATGGTCACATTTATTTGAATTTGTTGTACTAATCATAAGCTTTCATTTGATATGCTACTCGACTAGGTTGATATAATTTGATAATTTGAAAATGACAACAATGAGTTTTATCAAAATTTTGAAATTTGGCCCAACCACCCTAATCAATATTTGGAGAACTTTTGATATGTTTTAGACAGCATTGTTCTGTATCGTTTCACACCAAAAAACCTTTAGTTATAAGTACCTAGTGACTAGGAAATTGGTATAATCTTAGATTTTGCACTCAAAATAAAAATTGCCCTTATAAACTATATGACCGATTCATTAGCCCATTCATGTTCAAAGAACAATTTTGGATAACTTTTAATATGTTATAATCAGATTCATATAGGATCGATTAATATAAAAAAGTTTGTTATGATCTTTATTAGGGACGAAGATACCGCATTTTCCTGGAATACTTAAAAAATGTGATTTTGACTACTTTTTGACCCCTTTTGACCTCTGTATCAACTATACAATGGTGATATATATTTTTAATAATTGTTCTAAAGATAAGCTTTCATTTGATATGCTACTCGACTAGATTGATATGATTTGATTATTTGATAATGACAACAATGACTTTTTGACAAATTTGGCATTTTGGCCCACCCACCCTAATCTAATTTCGGAGAACTTTTCATACGTTACAGAGGTGCGGGTTAGGCCCCTTTTTGCAGCTTAGACTCTGGACTATTGACCGTGTATGGGGCCATGGCATCTACTGAGGTGATGACTTAACTCGGAAGGACGCACAATAATTGCTCTAAACTGAAAACTGTTGGTCGCAGGAAAATTTTGTAAAATGCATATTGTTCACAATGAAATTGTCTACAATTTTTAATTCTACATATTTTAGTGTAAGTCCACGCGTTTCGTAATAAATTGAGAGCAAAAAAACACAGAAACGTGATTGGTCAATTCCAACAATGAAAAAATAAAATGTCGTTCACGGCGTATTTTTTTTTCAAGTCTCCACATTTGATTTAGATTTAGTGAATTATTTCATAATTTTTCAACCTTTCCTCTACCAACAATTAAATAATTTGTAAAATTTACGTTTTCCGCCATATTTTCCAAGATGGCCACCAAAAAAATTGAAGGCACGTCAGGTAATATTAAGAATGATGTAAATAATCGATAATTATGAAAAAATCAATTTCGGCACTCCAATCGAGCGGAAAGCATTTTTTCTACACTTGAACCTGCACTAATATGGCACCATAAAAACAATAAACCATTGGAATGTTGGTAACATAGTTGTGAAAACGCGTAAGCTCAAACAAGCCTCGGCTACAGAATAGTGGTGCAATTGAAAATACATAGTAGTAAAATAAAACCATGTAGGACCTATAATAATTCTAAAACATTACTAAATAATTAAAGGATGATTGTCTTCTCTTGGACTTGTAAGATTACGGGAGGACAGGCAAAGATGAACCCGCACTAGCATGGGCCGGCCTATACCTGGGCCTATACATGGTTACCTGGGTTCATCTTAGCCTGTCACCGACTTTAGATGTTCATGTTGACAAATTAAAATACATATAAAATTAACTGCATAATAGGTATGTGTCTTCGTTACAGGACTCGTAATAATAAAACCATGGTACACAATTCTCTCCTACAAGGATTGACAACTAATATTAACAAACTGAAGAGAGAAGCTCCATGTCTTTTGCCCACATCTTTGTTTTATGTAGGTACACTCGGCCAAACAAAACTTGAACGTTGACCAAATTTAAATGACTGCTGGTCCCATAACCAATCAAAGCTTGTTGTTATCATTGAAATGTGAGGTCACCTACTAGAGTGAGACAATGAGCTCGCTTGGACTGACTTCTGATGGTGCGATCTTACATTTATCAGCCTATCAGATTTATTGAACGTTCAACTTTTGTTTGGCCAAGTGTACCTTCTTAATTTAAGTTTAGACGAGGTTTGTTAGTAGGGGTGTTCTAACCTGCTCGGAGCAGGCGGAAGTGTGTCACTGAAATGTTAGGTGCAAGGATTTTGAATCAAAACTCGACGGATAGGTATAAGTAAACTGTTTCGTGACGACTTCCGGTGTGATCTGAGCAGGTTAGAACACCCTGACGAACAGGCCTACTGTGTTTTCTCTGGTGTAACGAATCAGTTTAAAGCATTCAACACAATTAAAGATATGATAAAGTAACGGAGATTATTGAACGTACCTACTGAAATATGAATAAAGTCACTCTGATAGTCCTGCTTTAATTATCTAAGATTTGTTGAGGTAATTTTGATACCTATTGTGATAACTGGAAAGGAAATGTCATAGTAAATGACATAGTAGTTACTGGCATTATTAGAGTCATGGAGTAATCGAACACCACGTATAAATTACATTTTTGATTAGTTGTCAATCCATGTTCATATCGTTCATGGTAAAACTCCGTCCAATGATGAAAGGATCGTAATCGAATATCTTTGGGGTCACTTCTGGTTAAATTTAATAATACAATGAGGAAGTAATCAGTATACAAAACATGTTGTGCTCTGTGGACCTAGGCGCGGCTTGTGGACGGCTGTGGGTTGTGGTCGCGTTTCCGAGAGTTTCCGTTGGTCATGGGGGGCTCGGCTTGGCTGCTCGTGGGAACGTTGCGTGGCAGCTTTATCATCGCCGTCTTGATCTTAAAGCACTTAATGACCTCCTGTGAAAGGGGACGGTTTTACTGAGCATGTATCACAAATGAGATAGAATCTTACGGTTTGTTCACATTCGATTCAGTTGCAGTGGAAAAACATTCATTTCGATACTTCATTTCGGGCAGATATTAAAAAAGTCAATAATTGCATACTTTCTTGACTGATTGGGCTGAAAATTTGTAAAATAAGAGACCATACCTTATTGACCATGCAGAATATGAGTTTGACCCGATTTATCTATGACCATTTTCATTTTTTAACCTATCCGGAAATATTTATTTAAATTTTAACCACAGAACGGATTTCAAAAAAATTAGGGTCTGCAACGCCCAAGGCCCGAACATGTGTGCAAAATTTCAGCTCGATCGAAGAAAAACTGTAACTTGTAAAGCCTCAGTAATAGAAAAAAAGAAAAAAAAAACGGAGGTCCGTGCCAAAAGAGCCAAAATGAGTTGCTCGCTCAATTATTGAATCGGTGTCATTGTATTATTTCATTAAATTACACCAAAACATTCAAATTAAAATAGGTACAATAATATTATGTATCTTCGATTATTTACGGTGGGCAGGAGATATTTTGGGCGCGCGCCCACACCTAACGATATGAAGTCATCGACTCACCTCCCACTCCTCGATGTTGATCGAAACGATCATCTGCTCGTTGTCGCCGACGTCCGGCGTTGGTTCCTGCCGACCGTCCTTGGACTTGCCGTGGACGAGCGGAGTCAGCACCGGCAAGCCGTGCTTGTCTGAAACAAAACCACGCTCAGTCGCTGCAGCTGGAGAGGACGCTGCGTGGAGGCGGAGGTTGTGTGACGCTTCGTTGCCAACATGCACGAAAACTACAGATTAAACCTGAATTCAACACTTGAGCTTCGTGCAAACTTTTAACCAGGGACTGGAACCCAAATGAATATCGGTTCCGGTTCCATCTTTTTAAAAATATTGGTTCCGGTTCCATTTCGGTACCATGGGTTCCAATCGGTTCCATCAAAATCAGACTCAATTTTTCTTTTAATCGACTCTTGGGAACTTACATGCTCAGAAATGAGAAGACTTTCATGAAGTAGGTACAAATATTGTGCCACAGTGTAAGACTGAAAACAATAAAATTACAATGCAATACAATACAATGTCCAACATTAATTTGACTCGGTTCATTTATATGAAAAACTGTAAATGGTAACTTAAATAACTTCAGATTTGAAAGGGAATGAAATAGGTTAAAATTCAATGACATAAGGTAATTATTTAAATAACCCATGGAACCGTTATGGAAACAAAATAATATTTAATATTAATTGAAGGCAAGTGACAAGATGACAGTGGAGGTTGTGCAGGTGTACGCACCACAGGCAGGTCGAGCAGTGGAAGAGAAAGAGAGTTTTAGTGAGGAAATAGAAAAGGTATTGGAGAGATCAAAGTATGAATTAATTGTGATGGGAGACTTTAATGCGAAGGTAGGGAGTGACAGAAAGGGCTATGAGGAGGTGCTGGGGAAGTATGGGGTAGACGAGAGAAACAGAGATGGGGAGAGGCTGCTGGATATGTGTAGAAGAAATCAACTGAAAATAGGCAACAGCTGGTTTCAGAAGAGAAGAAGCCATTGTATAACAAGATACGGCTACGGTGAGGACAGATCGGAGTCCGTGATAGATTACATCTGTGTGGGGGACAGCTTGAGGCAGAGCATCATAGACATCAAGGTATGCCCAGCCGTTTCACTCGACAGTGACCATCGACTGCTCGAGTGCACGCTCAGGATCGATGTGCAGAAACCAGTAGTGACTGTCTCACATAAGAGAATCAAAGGATGGAAACTACAGGACCCCGCGGTGAAGAACGAATTCAGAAATAAGATCAAGAACAGAGTGCCTGTTGGAGAGTTGAGGGATGTGGAAGAAGAATGGCAGGAGTTCAAGAATGCTATAGTAGCTGGGGCTGAACAATTGTGTGGAAGAGCAGGTGGAAGAAGGAAGGAGAAGGAGACAAGATGGTGGAACAACAGAGTAAAAGTTGCTGTGAAGGAGAAAAGACTAGCATGGCAGAAGTACGAATTAGACAGATCGTTAGAAAGTAAACATCAGTACAGAATATGCAGAAGAAATGTGGCATGCATTGTAGAAGAAGAGAAGGACAAATCAATGGAGGAGTTAGCAGACAAGTTGGTGGAAGATTTTAATGGCAACAAAAAGATGATCTATGGACTAGTCAAGGAAAAAAGGGGAACTCGAGACGATCTAAAGAGTATGAAGAATGACAAGGGTGATCTGATAAGTGATGTAATGAAGATAAACCAGATGTGGGGGAAGTATTTTGAGAATCTTTTAAATGTAAAAAAGGATCTTAATGTATCAATGGGTGAAGAAGAGCTGCAGATTGGAAGTGAAATGGAAGACAGTGAGATGGAGGAAGATCTTTGTGATGCAGAAGTAACTAGAGCCATGCGGGAAATGAAGAATGGTCGTGCGCCTGGTATTGATGAGGTTACCATAGAAATGGTAAAAGCTGCAGGGGGATGGTAGAAGATGGCTTTGTAGAGTGATCCGAGCAGCATGGGAACAGAAGAGAATTCCAGTTGATTGGGAAAAGGGGATTATTGTTCCCCTTTTTAAGAAAGGAGATCGAAGGAAATGTAATAATTACCGGGGTGTGACCTTACTCTGTCAGTGTGCGAAATTGTTTGAGAAGATAGTGGAACGGAGATTGAAGAATTATGTTGAAGAGGGGTTGCGAGAAGAACAGTATGGATTTCGGAGAGGGCGATCGACAATAGACGCAATTTTCACAGTGCGACAGATGATGGAGCAGCAGTGGGAGAGGGGGCAGGAAATGCATATGGCTTTCTTGGACTTGGAGAAGGCGTATGACAGGTTGCCAAGGGAAATAGTTTGGGAGTGTTTGGTGAAGAGAGGAATAGGCAAGGACTTGGTTGAGCGGATCAAATGTATGTATCAGAACAGTGTGAGTTGTGTGCAGTCGGGAGTGGGGAGATCGGAATGGTTTAGTATTAGTGAAGGGCTTCGGCAAGGGAGTGTGTTGTCACCAACACTGTTCATCATAGTAATGGACGAGTTGTTGAAGAAAGCAGAGCCGAATGAGGGGATCGATACTCAAACGTTGATTTATGCGGATGATGTGGTGGTGTGGGGAGAAACTAGGGAGGAAGTGCAGTTAAAGATTGATAAGTGGAGTGAAGAGACAGAGAAGATGGGTTTGAGAATAAGCGAAGAGAAGAGTGAAGTAATGACAATGGAAAGAAAGAAGCTTAAACACGGTCATGCTAGGATCAAGCTTGGAGAGGGATGGTTGAAGGAGGTGGAAGAGTTTAAGTATCTGGGTAGCCTGCTCACCAACAAGGCTAAAGTAGACAGAGAAATACAAGAAAGAAGAAAGAAAGCAGAGGCATTTTATCAAGCAGTGAGGAAGTTGCTGTGGAATGAGAAGTTTCCACAAGTCTGCAAGATCATTATGTACAAGATGTATTTCCTGCCAATTCTAACATATGGGGCAGTGACGTGGTCAGCAGGTGGAAAGGAAATGAATCAGCTACAGGCAGCTGAGATGAAGTTTTTGAGGAGTGTGAAGGGGGTGACAAGAATGGATAGGATCCAAAGTAGGAAGATAAGAAAAGAGCTTGGGGTTGAAAGATTGGTGTTCAAGCTGGGAAGAGAGAGGCTTAGGTGGTTCGGCCACATGAAGAGGATGGGAACCGATAGAGTGCCAAGGCGGGTGTTTGAAGCGGCTACAGGGGGAACTCGGAGAGTGGGGCGACCAAGAGACAGGTGGATTGGACTGATCAAGGAGGATGTGTTGGAGAGAGGAGGAAGGTGGAGTGAGTTGGAGGCTGAGAGACAGTGGGAGGACAGAACATGGTGGAAGGAATTTGTGGAACAATTAGAAGTGGAAGAAGAAGAAGAGGAGGAAGAAGAGGAGGAAACGCCAGGCGTGGCCAGCCGGTTTCCAGGAGTCCTGCGGCCCTAGTGTTGGTGGGAATACCCACCCCCTGACCCATTAAATTGGAACCAGGGATGGATTATTATTATTATTAATAAGACGCAATTTTCACAGTGCGACAGATGATGGAGCAGCAGTGGGAGAGGGGGCAGGAAATGCATATGGCTGTCTTGGACTTGGAGAAGGCATATGACAGGTTGCCAAGGGAAATAGTTTGGGAGTGTTTGGTGAAGAGAGGAATAGGCAAGGACTTGGTTGAGCGGATCAAATGTATGTATCAGAATAGTATGAGTTGTGTGCAGTCGGGAGTGGGGAGATCGGAATGGTTTAGTATTAGTGAAGGGCTTCGGCAAGGGAGTGTGTTGTCACCAACACTGTTCATCATAGTAATGGACGAGTTGTTGAAGAAAGCAGAGCCGAATGAGGGGATCGATACTCAAACGTTGATTTATGCGGATGATGTGGTGGTGTGGGGAGAAACTAGGGAGGAAGTTCAGGTAAAGATTAATAAGTGGAGTGAAGAGACGGAGAAGATGGGTTTGAAAATTTGACTCGGTTCATTTATATGAAAAACTGTAAATGGTAACTTAAATAACTTCAGATTTGAAAGGGAATGAAATAGGTTAAAATTCAATGACATTAGGAATTATTTAAATAACCCATGGAACCGTTATGGAAACAAAATAATATTTAATATTAATAAGAATCTGTAATATTATTCTGTAATAGACTACATTTGTGTGAGCAGAGACTTGAAGAAGTTCCTAGTAGATGTGCGAGTGTACCCGTCAGTAGCTTTAGGGAGTGATCACCGGCTGCTAGTTGGTAGTTTCCACATCAAGACACCAAAACAGCTGTGCAATGCTAAAAATAACAGGATTAAAGTATGGAGATTACAAGAACTGGATACAAGGTTAGCCTTCAAGAAGATGATTGAGATTAGAGTACCGACAGGGGAAAGGAAAGGGGTGGAAGAGGAATGGAACGAGTTTAAGACAGCATTTGTGGATGTTGCCGAACAAGTATGTGGAAGAGCTAGTGGGAAGAAGAGAAAGAAAGAAACAAGGTGGTGGAATGAGAGAGTAAGGGAGGCAGTTCGGAGGAAGCGGGATGCATGGCAGAGAAACGAATTAAATAGATCCTCAGAGAATGCAGAAGAGTTTCGACAGTGTAAAATAAATGTGGCCAAGATTGTTCGGGAGGAGAAGAAGAAAGCAATGGACGAACTTGCAAGTAAGCTTGAGAAGGATTTCGAAGGAAACAAGAAAATGATATACGGACTGGTGAAAAGAAAAAGAGGAGTTCGAGAAGAAGTCCGAACGATGAAAAATAGCAACGGCGAACTCGTAGTAAATCCAGATGATGTAATCAAAATGTGGAAAGAGTACTTTGAGACCCTTCTCAATGTGCAATCAGGTGCCACAGAACAAGGGAAAGAACAAGAGAGAAGGAGGCACAGGAGAGGAGAGAGAGGAAGCAGATGTAAGCGAAATGGAAGTTGGGAAAGCACTGGGAGAGATGAAGAATGGGCGAGCTCCAGGAATAGACGAGGTGACAATGGAAATGGTAAAAGCGGCAGGAGAAACAGGAAAAAAGTGGCTGCACCGTGTAATACTAGCAGTTTGGAAGGAAATGAAGATTCCCGACGACTGGAGAAAAGGTATAATAGTGCCACTGTTCAAGAAGGGGGACCGTAAGGCTTGTAGTAACTACAGGGGAGTGACTCTGTTGTGTCAGTGTGCAAAGTTATACGAGAAGATTGTCGAGACCCGTTTAAAAGGTTTTGTGGAGGAAGGGTTAAGAGAAGAACAATATGGCTTTAGGAGGGGAGGGGCAACCATTTATTGCGGTAAGGCAGTTAATGGAACGGAGATGGGAGAGTGGGCAAGTGATGTACATGGCGTTTTTGGATTTAGAAAAAGCGTACGATAGGCTCCCACGAAAGGTGGTGTGGGAGAGTTTGAGGAAGAAGGAAGTGAGCAATGGTCTTATTGAAAGGATTAAATGTACATATGAGAGAAGTGTCAGCAGTGTACAGACAGACATAGGGAGATCAGAGTGGTTTGGGGTACAGGAAGGTCTACATCAAGGTAGCGTTTTGTCCCCATCTCTCTTTGTAATAGTGATGGATGATCTGCTGAAAATGGTTGAAGAAAAGGAGGGCAGAGATTCGAGAACTTTAGTCTATGCTGATGATGTGCTCATTTGGGGTGAAAGTGGAGAAGAACTACAAGAGAAGATAAATCGTTGGAGTGAAGTAACGGAGGAAGTGGGACTGAAGATTAGCCAAGATAAGAGCGAAATATTGAAAATGGAGAGAAGGAAAACATTGAGAAAGAGGATAAGAATTAGGTTACGTGGGAAGGAGCTGAGAGAAGTGGATGCATTCAAATACTTGGGAAGTATACTTACTAAGGAGGCGAAGGTGGATGCAGAGGTGAAGGCGAGAATTCAAAAAGCCGAGTCCTTCTTCCAAGCTGTTCGCAAGCTGCTGTGGAACGAAGATTTCCCTTGCCAGTGTAAACTGCTCATGTATAAAATGTATTTCTTACCAATACTAACATACAGAGCAGTTACATGGGGGATTGGAAATAAGGAACGCAGCCAGCTGGAGGCAGCGGAGATGAAATTCCTAAGAAGTGTGAAGGGAGTAACAAAGATGGACAGGTTGAGAAGCCGTTGTATTAGGAAGGAGCTGGGAGTGGAAAGTTTGAGCTACAAGATGGGTAGAGAGAGATTGCGTTGGTTTGGACACATGAAAAGAATGGATCTCAAGAGAATACCAAGACAGGAGTTTGAAGAAACAGTGGTGGGAAGAAGAAGAGTGGGGAGACCAAGAGAGAAGTGGAGTGGTCTTATCAGAGAAGACGTGGAGGACAGGCAGCAAAGGTGGCAGAAAGTGGAAGCAGATAAGTGGTGGGAGGACAGGAGGATCTGGAGGGCGCTGGTGGAGAAGTTGGAGGAAGGTGACGAGGATGAAGAAGAGGAGGAGGAGTAGGAAGATAAGAAAAGAGCTTGGGGTTGAAAGATTGGTGTTCAAGCTGGGAAGAGAGAGGCTTAGGTGGTTCGGCCACATGAAGAGGATGGGAACCGATAGAGTGCCAAGGCGGGTGTTTGAAGCGGCTACAGGGGGAACTCGGAGAGTGGGGCGACCAAGAGACAGGTGGATTGGACTGATCAAGGAGGATGTGTTGGAGAGAGGAGGAAGGTGGAGTGAGTTGGAGGCTGAGAGACAGTGGGAGGACAGAACATGGTGGAAGGAATTTGTGGAACAATTAGAAGTGGAAGAAGAAGAGGAGGAAGAAGAGGCGGAAACGCCAGGCGTGGCCAGCCGGTTTCCAGGAGTCCTGCGGCCCTAGTGTTGGTGGGAATACCCACCCCCTGACCCATTAAATTGGAACCAGGGATGGATTATTATTATTATTTATTAATAAGGGTTCCGGTTCCTAAAAAAATAACGGTTGGTTCTGGTTCCAGTCCCTGCTTAGTGCTTTTATAACTGTATAAAATTAAAACATCATTTTTATTGAGTCTGCAAACGATTTCTTCTGTTACCACTACAGTATATTGTAGTATTGTCTCCTAGATATTAATTTACTAGGAAGGAATGTATTAGTACGTTCATCACAGAATTTGCAGCAGAGAAAATCTATTTTATGCTAGGAATTCCTATTTTCCACAGTTATTTTGTATAATTTTCTGGCACTACCCCTTCTCCCCATAGGTAGAGCCCCGTGAAAATGGTTTTATTTAACAAATTTAATTTTGTTTTAAAAATAAGAAATTTCGCGTTTTGGCGGTGTTATTCAAATAACCCTCTATTTTTTTACCACAGCCCTGAAAAATTAAAATATTGTACAGGAATTGGGTCTATAAATTTATGTCACTTTGGTCTATGAGGAAGGATAGGTTCAAGTAAATAAAAGATAATGGTCAGGACTCAGGATACTAAATTAGGAGTAGGAAACCATTTTTTCTATTTTTTCTTGTTGCATTTATGTTATTTTGGAAAAATGGCGCGATTTCGTGCTTATTTCGCGGTAAAACGACCTATTTCGTTTTTATTGTTGATTTTTCTTCGATTTCGTTTTATTTCGCGAATAAATTCTTACATATTTGAACTTCAAATTACATGACTCGTGCACATTGACCTAAAAGGAACAACTTTGATTATTATCGCGATATCGCGCCTCGCGAAATATACGTGGCTCGACCCATAGGTAACAATCCATTAGCCTTGCTGCAGAACAGTGCGACGTTAAGCCCCAGACAAAAAAAAATAATAAAGCAAAGGAACCCCTACCCACCACTTAGGAGGGGTATACTACAGCATTTTGCTGGCGTTTGTAATCTGGCATTTGCACTCAGGCACTGAAAGGTCCCTGGCGAATGGACTATAATTTCAATGTTTTGGTAATTTTCTATTTAAAAGTTTATCACAAGTTCACAACATAAGAAAAAAAATATTATCAATATCTTTAGCACTCTAAAATTCCGCCGATTGGAATTTTTGGCTTAGAATATTCTATTCACTTAACTTACTTAAGGTAAACCTGATGGGGTACGCTTCTCAGATGCGTTAGAAGCAGAAGCTGAAGGCAGGAAGTCCATTATCTTGTTTTTAGTTGCTCACATTTGGAATCATGTATAATCATCAAGCTCAAAATGACTAAGGTCGATGACAGGCAAAGATGAACCCACGCTAGCATGGGCCAGCCTAAACCTGGCAATGCTAAACAGGGTTCATCTTTGCCTGTCACCGACCATAGTGCCAACATTACAAATAAAGATAACTAGTATTCGAGCTCGATCATTGAAACAGACTCCCGGCCTTCTACGCCTAACGAGCTGATTATTCATACCAACACTTACCCATGGACAGCTTGATGAAGCCATCTTTAATGAGAAAAGAGAGATGGAAGATGTTCTCGATGGTGTTGCCGAACGAGTCGGGATCGACGGTGAACGTGAAGTAGCAGACAGGCTGCTTGCTGGCCGCTTTGTACGCTCGACTCAGCTGCTTCAGTATGATCTGGACCGACTCTTCAATCGCGTCCTCCGACTTCTCATTGGCGTTTACCTGCAGGTCATCATTCAGTTTGATGAAAAGGGTCAAGGTAGAATGTATCTGCTTACACAGTGATAGTTTTTTAAATTGGGGTTTTTAACGTCACACTGTTCTGCAGCGAGGCTAATGGCGACGGATGAATAATTATGATAATGATCGGGAGATGATGGTGAAGAGTAGGTTAGTATGGTAGGTGGAGGCGGTTGTGGCCTATTATTAGTAGGGTACCTTCCCAGCATATGCCTCTCAACTGAGGGAATACCACGAAAAACCTCAGTCAGGAAGGACGGCCGCGCGAATCGAACCCGGGCCTCCGGAATAAAAGGTCAGAGCGTTACCACTCAGCCATACCTGTTCCGGCACAGTGATAGTGTTGGGACATGAAAATTTTCGTTTCATACCAATAGGTATGTAAATTTAAAATTTCAAGGCCCGTGAAAAATGTTCAATCATTTTATTAGGTACCTACTTCATTCAATACATTATTCTGTAAAATTTGTATATTATTTTTGGCTAAACTCAATGTTGTAAGTTACTACAATGTAACAACCTTCGGACATTTCATCTATATCACAAACAAAGACAAAGACTCACAATCTCCGGCCGCTTGGTCGCGCACGCCACCTTGTTCGACTTCTCGTAGACCCTGCGCTTCTTGGGCGGTATGTCGGTGTCGTCGAAAGTGCCGAACATGAAGTCGTACGACGGCACCGGGACGGCGCACTTCAATGCCTCGCGATGGATCTTGTCCCAGTCCCACAATTTGCGCAGTTGGAACATCGGGCTCTCCTCCATGTAGTTCACCTGGTGGGACAGAGCGATCATATTGGCAATGATCAACAAAACAACTTTGAAGAGGAAATAATTTGTAAAACAATTGAACTCTTTTTATTTTTTATTGGGTGGAATAGGGAATAGGTAGTAGTGACATGTTATATAGGTACTGACTATAAAAAAAAAATCATTTTCAATACATTTCTGAACAGTAAATTACTCACAATGTTCTCGGCGAATACAGTCGGGTTGAACGAGGTCGCATTAAGATCTACTGCCTGTGCACAACATTTGACAACGCAGGTAGCTTGTGCCATAAATCGGGCATCATACGCCACTATGGAAGCTTGAACTCCATTCGAGTTCTCTCCATCGCTGCTGATCCCCCTGGCCGCTGAGCAATTTCAAACAATTAGATTCCTAGTTGCAAAGGTTCGAATACACAACCGATCGCTCATCATTTAACTTACTATTTTGAAGCATTCCAGATGCCTGATTAACCATCTCTCTGATTTGTGCTCCGACCGTTCCCTCTGTAGCTGGCAAGTTGACATTTGCTGATAATGGAGAGGCATGACAATTATTACATTTGAGGTTAGAACACCCTTATGTTGAATGGTCAAGGAAAAATAACTTACCTAGCATTTCAGTTGCCTGCTCTGTCATGTCGAGATACCGTGACTTCGTCGCCACATCGTCCTGCATATCCACGTCTTCAGTCATTTTGAAGGTGTAGATTTCTACAATTATTTACGAAAAATGAAAAGAATCACTCAAACCTACGCTCAAAACCTTCAAAAGTTAACTTGTTTGGCCGGATATGGATCATTTTGAGCGGGTGATATTAAGGTGTGAAGGTAGTTCCAAGGCCAAAGTTATTCATAGCGCGGGAAAGTATTTGAACCTTAAAAAGGATGCAATAAATGTATTATTATTTTAATATATACTGTTGGTAATACAAATCCATGACTAGAAGCATTTAAACTATAGTCTATACATATTATTTGGAAAATTATTGATCAAACAATAGTCTAGAATCTGGCAGTGCTCAATCACTTCTGCCAGCCACTATCTGCTGACCACACCACAATTTTCTTTTCAAATTTAAAAAAATATTATTTTTACCAATATCTATTCGGATTTGAGGTGACAGGATTTTTATAATGGTGTGGATCTTCGAACACTGCCTGAATGTTCTCATGCATTCATATTGTTTCAACTCATGTTTTTAGATGTATACTAATGGCTTCTGAGGTAACAAATAAATAATAAATAAAAATAAATAATTAATTCTATTAGTTGTCTCATAGGTTCTCTTAGCTTATATACCTTAGAGGGCACCACTAATTCCTCTAAGCCCTGTCCCATTAAATTGGAACCAGTGGATAGATTATTATTATTAAATTTATTATTGTTTAGGTAACATGATTTTATAGTCAACCATGTTATATGGACAGTCATAGGACAGCCGTCAAAAAATGGATTTTCCATGAACAGCAATATGCTCACCTTATTTATAGCGGATAAATATTTTAATCATATTTTTTGCTATTAAAATATATTGGGAAAATGTGAAGGATAAAACATTAAAAGATCCATCTCTTTCTAACAATATGTTCACACTTAATATATTACATTTCTTTAATTAATCTATGATAACAATTAAAAATATATTTGTCAACACTGTACCATCATAAATGTACAATATTAACAGGCTCCAAATACACCAATCATGAAAATATCTGGGTAGTAACGGTTCTAAAAAAAAATTAATATTCTCATTTTATTTTCCAGATACATAAATGAATAAATGTTAGTATGTATGTAGGTAGCTTACCTATTAGAAAAACTTCACACATCTGGAAAATTAAACGGCACGTAAATTTTCTAGAAACCGGAGCCACTCAGATAACAATTGGATTGGTTTATTCTCCCTTTGCTTCCAGCGGCATGGAAACTTGTAGTCAATTCTTAATTCCTGGAGAATTTCTCCAATTCTCGAGAAATTCATTAATAATTATTGTTACTCTTTAAGTAAACATGATTGCCACTAATCTATCTGAATCTAAACGTAAGACTAAAAAGGAAAATAGTACTATGTATCGTCGGCCGCAGGACTTGTGTTAACCCTCCGTCCTCCTTTTCCCTATTTACGCAAGCTTAGGCTCCTCCCCTCGACCCATTAGCGGGAAATGTTGTTTGAATGTGGTGGGGGGTGAATGAAGGGTTAACACAAGTCCTGCGGCCCACTGAACCTACTAACCGGCCGAAGAAATTGATCCTTGATGTGTGGGTTATATTCCCCTTCCCTGACAGCATTAAGAGCAAATTAAACGAAGAAGCATCATTGGAAAGAAATAAGCTCTCCAAAATAATTGCCTAAACATGCTAGTTGGTAAAAACTACAAAATGTAGAATGCTAAGAGGATGCTAGTTCAGATGAAGTAATCAAGAAGTTATAAATTAATTAGGGAATTAAAAGCAAAAAATGGTCAACTACACATATAATAGGTACAACTAGCATTTTTTTAGAACTGTCAGTCATTACCTAAATAAATGCTCTCAAATGGCAGTGATCTGCTCTCAACACCCCTTACCCCACCCCCTCTATACGCCTCCGAAGTAGACTGTAGGGCCAACTAGGCGGCAGAACGGCGAGACCTTGATGAGGGAACATTACCTTGTAACGCTATGGCCACCTTGTAAAAAAGTAGAAATATGAATAAAGAAATAAGTATTAGCTTGTTCCTAAGTAAAACTGTTTGCTGTGTTGTGGTGTGCTTGAATTCATTTCGCAATGCTGCTAATCCTTCGATGTATTTATTTTATTCCCTAATGAATTTATGCAGCCAAAGAAAAGAAAATGTTCGACTTGAATAAAGTCAAGTGACACGAAAATATCGGTATTGTTTATGTAAACTTTGATGAATCCAGTGGGCTGTGGCATAATCGTGCATTATAAATATTTAAAAACAAAATCAATAATAGACTCACTTCAGTAAGTTTTACTTCAGCACAAGCCCAAATTCTTATCTCTTTATTTATATTCCTACAATTTACACGGCAGCCATACCTTTTTCAATACCTACTTCACCCCCACCATTCATTCCCCTTTCATCCACCAGTTAAGCGCTAATTGTCGTGCTAGTGGCGCGCCTATATGTATTTCGGAGGCCTATAATTGGTTCATCTTATCAGAATTCAGATAAATTTATATTCGAGAAAACAAGGAACACGACTGCACTCTGGTGGCTATTGTGGTACAAGGTACGTAAATGGCGGCTATCAAGGGCGCATTTACATACATTTATAAATATAAATATTTGCTATAGGTACATCATCGTGTGTTATGGCTAAAAAGTAAATTTATAATACATTTCAATTTCTCATGTTTCTCTTTTTTCACTGAACTATGGAAACACGAAATGTAAAAACAAATAAATTAATCTGTAGACTGATACTAGCCATCTTGCCTGAAGTGGCTCCATCACGTATCGCTTATTTGGGGAAATGGCAATCTTTACCATGAGAGAATATGGAAACAGAATCTACATAAAATGTCTTCGTTGCTTGGGAGTAAAAAAAGGAGAAAAGCTTAACAGAGTACAATGTGACTTGTGAAAAGTTGATATTCAAATGCATTATTATCTCAAGAAATGAAGCCCATTTATGTAGATCCTTCCTCTCGTGATATCCTTCATAATAACATCCATAACTGGATACCAATTTAAATATTGAAGATGTCTCAATCCGTTGGCAGTGTGTTGGTTACAATTACGAAACAAGCGACAGAAAAAGTTTTAAAAAACTGTTATTTCAACAGGTGGCAATGTGTCAGAAGCCATCGGGTGGTTCAATGTTCAATAAGAGGACTTCATTGTGCAAAGATTCTCAACAATTCAAACTATCCAGATCACAATGATTGAAAATCTAAAACAAAGAGCTTCGCGTATTTAGATATTTAATCAAGTTTTCATATCTGCTGCCAAATGATTCCAGACAAGAAAGCTTAAGGTGGCGCAATCACTCCAGGCATAGTCTCAGATCTTCATAATTTTGTGTGTACTTATTGATAACCATGCCATACATAATCCCTGAAAAAATTAAACACTTCTCGTGTCTAGTTTCTGAGATAATTTGAATTTTATTCCCCATGTTATCTTACGGCAGCCAAGTAAAATCGTGTCACTTTTAAGCTAAAATGAAGTTATAATTTTTTTGTACCATTAGATTTTAACAAAATACTTTTTTTCTGGTAGACATACGGACATACTATTAGGGAAAAAATTGAAAACAATACCAACGTGTGCTATTTTTAAAGTTATTAACCAAATTCGAAACGATTTTCCTATACCTCCCATGTTAAAGTTTTGTTCATTCTCAAAAGACATAAAATTGAAAACTCATTATTGGGCGACAGTTGCAAACTACAGGACATTAAATGAGTATTTTATACTTGAATATGGTTGAACTGTCGTAAAAAGATTTTTGAAATGGTAAATTCAAAAATAAATAAAAATGTGCTATCGAGTGATCGCGCCACGTTAACCAATAAATTCTACCAGACTTCCAAGTGGATTGTTTACAAACGCTCTATTAGATATGAAATATTATCCCAAGAAATTGAGTCTATTTTTAATATTTGAATGAAGCTTCTATTCCCCTTCTCTTATCGTCACGGTAAAGATTGAAACCTGACATTTCCTCAGCGTTTCACTTTAAGACACAACTCTCTATTATTTGGTTTACATCGTCGAAGTCGCCATGCCGCTGGAAATACAGTTATCACGAAGCTGTGCTAAGTAATGTCACACTGAATGAAAAGTGTAAAGAGTCAATGTTCGATGTACCCGATGAATTTATGATCACGTCGGGATCTCGACGACGGCGGTGGTTTTCTCGACGGGCGTCGGCTGGGCGTTCTTCAGAATGCTCTTCGGCTCGATGGACGAAGTCGCCGGTATGCTGATCGCGACCTTGGACAGAGAGTTATTAATTAGAGGCGGCATTATTGATACACAACAAGAAAATTATTAATTTGTTTAGAGTGGGACGATTTCGATTACTTCGATTCTTTGTAAATGGGAAGAATTGCAATTCTTCAGTTCTCAAGATTCCGATTTGAGATTGATTACAATTCCTTTCGCCATTTTGTTGCTACAATTTCATTAGCTCTGAATTTACTAATTAATCAGCTTGGTGACTTGCCGAACAATTTCACACTACCGCTGGAAGAAAAGTAGAATGTCTCCCATTTCCTCGACTCAAGAATATTGTTTAATTTTTCTTGTTAAAAGCAAAAATAAAGTCTTCATAGAAAATAAAATACCTATCATTAACCATCAATTATTACCTAACTCTATAAATAGGTACTCAATGAAATTACCTAGTTATAACTGCGTTATCCCCCCCCCCCCCATTTTCCAAAATTTCCACAAACATTTTTTAAGGTAGTGTGGTTGGCGTTACCAAAACCAAATACCTAGACCTAATTACGAATAAGAACCGTTCTAAACATCAGCATTGAGATAATTGTTAAAACCGATTGAAACCAGTGACGTTCGGAATTATGAAACAGATTTCAAGAGCGTAAAATCGCTCTCGAGTGTCGATTCAAAATATTTATAAGATATAATGCAAGCAAGTAGTACCTGTTGTTGTTGAGCGGGCTGCGCCAAGCGCTCGCTCAGCGCCTTGAGCGCTATCTGTCTCCTGCGCTCCATGTCGTGCGGGTCGATGCCGGGGAGAGAGATGGTCACGCCGGCGGGCGCGGACAGGTCGAACTTGCGCACCGTGCGGCGACACACGCCGACGCGCACCAAGAAACCATGCACGGTGTTGCCGACGACAGCGATGGGGGGTTGCAGCACGTTTGGGAAGAAGCTGAAAGAGGAGGGGCTGATCAGTGATGTGCCTTCTGATTGAGCGGAGTGAGCCATAATTGGCGAAATCCGTCAAAACCCGTTGTTTATTACTCTTTCCATTTATATTCGGCGGAGAGCTACCGACACTTCCTGGGACATACAATCCCCACTCCACCGTTCTGAGGGATGCACAAAATAGTGAATAGTGTGATACAATACAACACTCAAATTCAATTCTACTGCAGGGTGATAAAATCTACGCAAAAAGGCTTCACTACATGAGGTATGCTTTTTTGTTCCATTCAGAATTTTTGTTTGCGGAATCCAAGTTCATCCGACGGTTCATCGAGAAGCAAAGATCCTTCCACTTTTGAATAGTAGGTACTAGAGGTCAGTTAGGGTACCCGGGTACAAACCGGGTACCCGGGTACAATGGCGGGTACTTGGGTATAAAAAAATAATTTTTTTTTTTTTTTTTTAGTTATTAGGTCTGTTTGCATTATTTGCGAATGCTGCCACTTAATCACCAGCTGCATTGTTTATAGTTATATAAACTGAATTTAATATTTATTCATATTTCCCAAATCTCAACAATCCCAACCAATAATTGGTTTGTAAATTCATGTTACTTATTACTTATTGTTTACAAAGATCTTATCAAGATATTACCAAGATCTTGGTAAGATCTTGGCAAGATCTTGGTAAGATATTAGCAAGATCTTGATTAGGTCTTGTCAAGATCTTGATAAGATCTTATCAAGATATTACCAATATCTTGGTAAGATCTTAGCAAGATCTTGTTTAATACAAGATCTTGCAAAGACCTTACCAAGATCTTGTCAAGATCTTGGTAAATCCAAGATCTTGATAAGATCTTAGCAAGATCTTGGCAAGATCTTGGTTAATACAAGATCTTAGCAAGATCTTGCAAGATCTTGGCAAGAATTTTCAGCAGGGTAGATATATAAATACCTATCATCAATTGAATTAGAGATATGAAAAGTATGATAATGACTCAGCGAACAAAAATAACTGAATGGAACAATAGTAGTACTTCTAGAGGCGGTAGGTAGGCTAGGTACTTCGATATTGCAGCCCCCGCGGTTGCGGAAAGGCAGGGCTAATGGGGGCCCGCAAATTTGGATTGAATGTTGAATACCTACCATGTAAAGCAAAAATATGGCCTAATCAATAGTAACGACAAAAAAATCCAACCCTGGGTGGCCCAAAATTTGAGTGTAGGTGTGAGGTCACTGAGGTGACCACTGACCACAGACCCAAATTGGACCTGCTGTTACCATATTATTTTACTCTTTCTTATTACAAATACAATATCTAAAGTCCACCACTCTCACAATAGAATTGTCAAGTGGCATTCATTGCCATGAAAATTATTAATACAAAAAGATCCTTGAGGTTTCTATGATAGGCAATTCAAATACCTATAGGGGGGCTCTAAATATATCCTCACTGAGCTGGCTACAAACGTGCTTACCAATGGTTCCATCCTCTAGTTCTATCTTTCTCCGGGTCAATAATTTGTTGTGTAATAGATGATTATGAATTCCATTCACGGTAAGAGACGACCTTGGAATCTACTGTCAAGCCATGTTATTTAGCTCAATTTTGGACACGATTTTAATTACTGTAAAATATTGTTTCCAATAGATTGCTGGATGTCAATCAAAAATGGATTGACTTTATGTTTCAAGGTCAATCAATTTTTACAGTGAATGGAATTCATGTCAACTATTTTGCTTGGTAGACCTAATAACAACTTAATAACTAAGTGTTGTGTCGTCATTGGCTACTGAAGATATGTCATTACTCATTATGACATCATCACTGATCATGACATTGATTAGGTTCGTGGTGAAGTCACTTGGAACTGTGAGTGTGACATCATCTGATCACATGGTTGCCATGACAACATTCCAAGTCAACCACAACCTTCATGCAACAGTGATTGCAAACTGCACTCTGATGGCATAATTAAACGACAAGGTACTTGCTCCATTAATTAGTGTAGGTTGACATAATTAACAAAGGTGATACCTAGCAATAAAAATTATCTACCTACCTATTGGAAATGGAAAGTAATGTCTTAGCAAAGATAATTCCTAGGCCTTAAGGTACGTTTACAGCTTGGCGTTCGTTCGACGTTCGGCGCTCGCCGTTGAGCCTCCTGATTGGCCAACGCCGAGCGCTGGCGATCAAGGTCAAAGATAAACCATGGCGCACAGCCCCGGGAAATTTTGAATTCCAGGACCAAATTTGGTGCCTTTCTAAGCGTTTTACAAGTACACAACTTTAAGACAATTTTTACTTCTATGAAAAATAAGTGGGCGGACGGCGTCCACCCTGAAAAAAGAGTGAGGGGACGCATCCGCCCCCAAATTAACCTCTGGGTATGACCCGGTGGGCAGTTAGGTAATTGGCTTTTTGAAAATAGTAAGTACCTAAGATAGGTACCTAGGTTCATTGCCAAAACATCATTTATCAGTTTATTCTTAATAATCAGCATATAAAAGTAGGTACCTACTAGTAGTACTTTAATGAACTGACGAACAATTATTCTAAAGTAGCACAATGTGTGGAAGAGTAAAGTTAGGTACTTCGTTAGTAGTACTGCTTGGAAGTGAAAATGTAACCTAGAAGGAAATAAGAAAATGGTTGAACACAAAAATTCAGGTGAGCTTATTAGTTCCATCTAAAAGCAATTGTAGCGCTGACCAAGACACATTGTCTTGACGGCGGCCATTGGTTAATTTCAGAAAGAAGCCCTGAAGACTGAGTTGCCAGGCAGGGAACAGGGATGATAGAGCAGGTGGTGGTGTAGGTAGCCTAAACCTGCCACTTCGTACACATGGCTCTGATGAAGTGTTAGGTCACTTTGGCTTTGCCACAGACTACCAAAAGGGCAGGGTTTGTAAGCGTAAACAAACAAACCTACCTAGATCATAACTGGCTGCAAAATAAAATGTTATAAGTAGGCATGTCATATTACCTAGCAAACGTGAAGTTGTCGGCCATGTCACCTCTTGTTCCGTTGCTGTGCCTCTGGTAGAAGCGTAAATATATCCAACTAACGATTAAACCAGACATAAACATCGTCGGATAAGTTCCATCCAACAATCCAATCAACCAGACTAGAACCGCAGCGAAGAACACGGTCAACGGAATATTGCGATTGGTCAATTTTCCGAGCGGAGTTTTCAGTAGCACGTGATCCGGCATGATTTGCTTGACTGCCACCGCAACACCGGCAATGTAACCCGCTAAGCCGTGGATGTGGATGGTAAATAACAAGTCTGTATTCGAGGTGCACATGTAAAGTAACAAGTAGAACAGAGCGCTTATTACAGCCACACCGAGATTGACAATCGCGAAGAATGTCATCATTTCCAATGCTCCCCATAGTGGTTCTATGAGTTTACCACATAGTCCAACTGTGATAATGTCCACACATACTTCCCAGAAATGAATTTCTAGAAAACAAAAAGTGAATGATGTCCATATCCAAAATGCAGGTGGCAAGAGATAACCGGGTGTAACACTTAAAACTATAATCGCCTGGTCGGAAAACGATAACAAGTAAGTTAATAATACGACTACACATATGAATTTTACCGACGTGCTGGTATTTCCTAAAAGAGCGAGGAATTGTTGCCTTATAAACGGAATATTTTTACTTATCCCTTTGACAGACGCCATTGTTTTGGAGGTGTCGATTTCCACTAACACGCCATCTTGGATTTCTAATGACTGACGTTTCGCTACCAACATTGCGGCCTTTAATATTTAGTTATTTACTGTTGCGATGTTGGCGAACTCTGCTGCTGTCAATTGCATGAGTGAGCTGTCATTTTGGTGTCAATAAATTCATTTGTGTCCCTTTCTTGGATTTCTTTGCGTAAAATAATGGATAATCAGGAATCTGGTATCCTACAGTATGTTCCATTTGAATCAGGTGTCGATCAGAGCTTCTGGCACAAGTTTACTCAAATAAAATTAGATATTGACAAGCTCGAAGAAAGAGTTCGACCTATTTGGGGTTATTATTCCAATTTATTTAACTCGTCCTGTATGACTTCTGAGTTACATGTTGATGCCAGTAGTTTTAACAGGTAAGTCTTCTCATCTCACGTTGAAACAAACCACTTTTTATTTAACACAAGTGAGTTACACTCACTTTTCTTTACAGTGATTATGGAGGCACAAAACTTCAGTTTGCGTCGCACGGATTGTTGATCAACAAGAATACAATTGAAGCATTTAAAAGCTGTGACAAAGTGGCACTGTTGGAGGAGAATAGCCGACAGTTATGGTACGACATTGTAAGCGGTGCAGCGTTGGATAATCCGACTCTGTTGGCGAGATTCATCGTCCTCTCTTATGCGGTAAAAACACTTTAATATTACCACAATCATATTCTTTGCACAAAATTGACATTCTTTAAAAATAGGGAATTCATTTTTCCACTGCTGTATAAATCTTCTATTATTAAAACAAAGAATTGTGAGCTAATGAAGCTATGGGTTCATCATACCTCATCTAGAGGAAGATTTGTAACTTTTGTTAACGTTTTTCTGACTCATCGATTTTGTCGGATCCCCTTTTCTTCACAGGATCTGAAAAAATACAACTTCTACTACTGGTTCGCCTTCCCGGCTCCGAACCTCGACTCGGAAACGAGCTACGAGACACCTGCTAAGAGACTGAATCAGGTGCTGAGCGCTGATCAAGTTTCCGACTTCACTCGGCAGTACGCCAACATCACGGACTGGAGGCAACGGAGCTACTTCACTCTGCACTGCGGTGAGCATTGCTGTTGCCACAATCACACTCATTTTATTAAATATCTACCAATTTTAGGTACGTACAATCATTTGAATGGATTTCCAATTTCCCTATTTGCAATAGCAGATTTGCTGTGTGCAATAGATATAATATTTTCCTCTCGCCTAATAATGATCTAGAGAATTTTTAAAATCTGCTAAAACGAAATGACATTGTATAAGTACCAATTTAATAACCAATAACATGCGACTACTTTAGCTATTTCAGCTAAATTCATCCAAATTCATCTAAAGAGTGGTTGGCATTGCCTGGTATTCTATATTATATTGGAATATAATTTTCGATCCATGTTTTAGTTCTTCTTGTGAACCTTCTTTATTTTACCGAAACAGAATTACCTATCATTTGATTTCTTCTCTTGAGGTCTGTTTGTTTACACTCAAAAAACCTGCCAAATGGCAGCTTGTTGTAGCCTGTGGTAGAGCCAAAAGTGGGCGGAGTTACAACACGTTGCCACACAAAACGAACGCTTCTATGGTAGATTTGTCATAACCTCTAATGTTTTTTCTCATAGTGAGAGATTATAAGACAAGAAATACTTATTAGTTTTAGCTGAAAATAGTTTTTATGAAATGGATCCAATGTTGTAGATGATTTGGGCCATGTCTTCATCGACGCATAGTTGGAAATCAATGCCATTGACACTCCTCAATATAAATAAATGTTGCCATTTTAACTTAACCACAACTCACACCACCTCAGAAGCATGTGTAGGAAGTGGGAGCTTTTGGCTACAGCAACCTGCCACAAACGTCAAATCGAACAGGCTGTGAGCTACCACAAGTTAACAAATTTCCAAAACGAACACCATTTGGCAGTGTTGGCAGATTTGGCAGGGTAAACGAACAGACCTAGAAAGTAGAAACTCAATGTTTTCATAACATTTCTAACAGATGGCAACACTGTCACCATTGGAAGTCTTCGAGATCTGACAACGGAGTCTACATCAAGTGAGAAGTTTGTCGTGTTTGCCGACCAGCACCGTGACGAGGCTCCAGGCTGGCCACTACGCAACCTGCTTACGTTACTCAGTCATCACTGGTTAGTGCTTTGATGTTGGTACTTCAACTTGGAGTATACTCGACCTTGAAATGGACAGTCAAGCCATTTATTATGTTACCATGCAGCATCTATTAAAACAATTTATTACTAGGTACCTATTATAAATCATTAGATGTTTTACAGTAATTAAAATCATACTCAAAATTTAGCTAAATGACTATGGTTTTGCAGTGAATTTCAAGGTCGAATATCCTTGCGTTGAATGGCGTTTATTTGGGTATTCATTCAGAGCGAATGGAAATCACAGCCTTGTATACCTAAGATGAATAGTGTATCCACTGAGCACAAAAACGTGTAACATTTTTTGAGAATAAAATATGACCTTGAACTGTCTCGAGAACGACGCGATCCTGGCGGCATATGGGGGAACTACATAGTGTTAAGATTTTATTATCTTATGTACCCTTTGTTATTGCATTTATTAAACCAAAGTTGTTTTATTTAAATAATAATATAATAATAATTCAAAATATGTTCCTAAAATGGCATTTTGAATGAGAAATTATATTAAAATTTCATAGTTGAATCTTTGACCGCAGCGCAGACTAGCGCTGCGATCGAGAGACAATCAAACTCGCCGCCCAAAATCATCTACATTCGGCCCAATGTTAAATGCGTTCAGTGGATACACTATTCATCTTAGGTATACAAGGCTGTGTTTTCCATTCACTCTGATTCATTCATTAATGTTCATTTTGAAATGATTCAGTCCACATTGTTCATAGATTCATAGATTCATAGACATTGTTGAAAGACTATTTTTTATTGTTTTAAATTTAGGCATGTTGTGTAATGCTAACAAAACATTTTGTAATTAATGTAATTACCAAGATTCATGGACATCATTACTACTTTCATACTAGTAGACACGGTTGTCTCACTCCTATACTGATAACATTGACCGCAGTGAAGCCTTTTTAGACCCTGTGATTGGGGAAATCTGGGTGGCCCCGGTGATTTGAGCGACGTCTATAGCATGAAGAGTGAACTACTTGATGACCAATCTCTGACGATGGCTCAACCGCTAATTCATAGTTTACACTTGATGTGCCTGCTGGCTCGCAGAATAGCTGTTATTTGACGATATTTAAAGGTTTTATAGTTCATTTTATAGTTTAATTGTAAATATCTGATATAAAACAAAAGAACATCGTGCATAGCATATAAATGCAACGACGGCTCAATGGGTAAATTAAGCAGTTAGTTAATATTTTTACCACTAGTGCTGATATATGCGCTAACGATGCCGGGATACTCAAATATTTCTCATGTCGAAAAGGCTTCACGTTCATTGGTGGAGTGAGAATACCTCTGCTATAGTGTAAGTGTATATCTATATATATCTCTCTGCCGTGTAATTACTAATGGCGTTTTCCACTGGCCGCACTGGGGCTGCACTGAAATGACGTCACCAAACAAAACTCAATGTAAACTGAGTGCAGAACTAGTGCAGCTCAGTGCGACCAGTGGAGAACGCCATAATTAGTTTATTTTAATTTTTATTTGCTTTTTTTGTGGTTTACCTATCAAATAGCAATGTTGAGAGGGGTCAATATTAGTAGGGTGGTATAGGACCACTAATTAGTGGATCTCCCTATTATTATCATCATAATCATTCACCCCATCGCCATTGAACACTGTAACCATTCTGCTACGTTTCACTGTTACCTAATCAATATATAATTGCTGTGTTTAGTGCGCACCTGGTTGGCAAGAAAGTGCGCTGCGTATCGCTGCGCGCCGGCGCCGACACGGCATTGAGTGCTTCCGACTCGCGCGTGTACGACATCGTGCTACCAGCACCGCCGGCCGGGCATGTCGGCAAGTGGGTGGGGTGGGAGCGGAACGAGAGGGGGAAGTTCGGACCAAGGTTGAGCAGTCTGCGCTCGACCATGAGTCCCAAGGAGTGAGTACCGTATTTACTCGCATATAAGCCGCAGGTATATTCAATTATTTACTACCTTGAAATCTTACTTTGGCTTACATTCGCGTGCGGATTATAATCACGCGCAAAGACGATTTTTCCCTTTTTGAATGCGTGGGGGATTCGAGATAGGTTCTGGGGATTGCCTCATCTCCAGATAACCTCAGCCACCACTTGTCGACCCTTGTCAATTCCTCTAATGACCTGTCACTCAACTTAAGTATAAAATAGATACATGTATAGCCTGGTGCTGGCAAATGTCTATTTTTATTAAATCCTGCGGCTTATTTTCGCATACAAAGTGTTTTTCAAAAACAGACTTCCAAAAACTGGGGTGCGGCTTATAGTGATGTAATATTCCCGGGAATTTATTTTTTCGGGAATATTCCCGGGAATATTCCCCAAACCGGGAATTTATTGGGAATTTCCTACAGGGATGAGTAAACATTAAGAGAAAACATTATTAAAGCATGTTTATGTTTTGAGATGTCATAAGACAGGGGTCAGCAACCTGCGGCTCCTTGGTGGGTTTTGAATGACTCTTTATAATTTAAATAAAGGTCTGGAATCGAAATATATGAAAATTTGAAAAAATGCCCTGCGGGGCAACATCAAGAGGGAGGGGGGGGGGGGGGCTTCGTCAAAATAGCAGAATAAACTAGTAATTTACTTGATTATTTTTGGTGTATTATATTTGATTGCCTGCTGCGGCTCGCATTATTATCTCATTTATACATTTTTCTGAAATTGGCTCTGTCACCAAAAAAGGTTACCGACCCCTGTCATAAGATAACAAGAAAATTAATGACAAAATAGAGAATACTAAGAGGTAATAACATACCGCAAAATAATAACATCGTACATTTTAATTTATAATGAAAAAGTAAATTCCCGATTTGGGGAATATTCCCCAAATTTGCTCGGGAATATTCCCGGGAACGGGGAATATTCCCACGGGAATATTCCCGCTGAGCATCACTAGCGGCTTATATTCAGGTGCGGCTTAAATGCGAGTAAGGTAGTTACGAGAGTCGAACGTACACTTTTGAAGATATCTCAAGAATATGCATGAGTTCTATGTATTACTTTGAAAAGCATAAATTTGGGCTACCCATACACACACTTTTTGAAACCATTATAGATGTCACTATACTAGGAAAACGCTCAGTGTAATGCGTTGATGAGCGAGCGCGTTTACCGTACGCGCAAAATTCGGCAACCTGAATTCCTAACCAAATGCACATAAAACCTACACCTACATACCTACATCTGAAGAATAGCCATCTATAAACTCTGGTACATAAAGTGAATCAGATTAAGTTGCAGTGGAAAACATTCAATTCTATACTTCATTTCTGACAGTTTAATTAATACTGTCAATAAGTGCATTATATTCTTAACTGATTGGGCTGAAAATTTGTAAAATAAGAGACAATGTTGGTCTGACCGTGCAGAATAAGAGTTTGATCAGGTTTACCGAAGACCATTTTCATTTTTCAACCTATCAGGAGATATTTATTTAAATTTTAACCAATAAATGGATTTCCAAAAAATTAGGGTGGTCTTTACATGTGTGCAAAATTTCAGATTGATCGGTAAAACGGTGCAATTTGTATTGCTCCAGGTAGCAGACTAATAAAAAAACAACAAAAAACAGGGGTCCATGCCAAAAGAGTCAAAAGGAGTCGCTCGCTCAATTAGATATTCGCACATCACACTATAGTGAGGATTTAGCTTTGTCCAGTCCCAGTTCATCCATCTCTTCATGGAACCTTGTATTGTTAGCCCTGATTGAGTTGGTCTGACAATTCCTCAAGAGTCGACAGTACTCACAGAAAATTTTGATTCCGATGTAAAAAAAATCCTAGAAATGCATGAAATTGAAAATGCATTAGCACGTGCATTTGTACGTGACATTTGTGACATTTAATCATGTGTTCCATGTTGCATTTAAACTGCTGTGAAGTAAGTTATTTAATTCAAATATTGAAAACCACGAAAAATCATAAAAAGGCGGCCCCTACTTGACCGATTGTTTTCAAAATTTAACAGCATAGAGATAAAGAGTAAATTTCTGTGTCTCTAGTGATCGAAAAAAATAATAAAAAATGTTTTTCTTGTTTTGAGGAAGAGCAAATACATGGGCAATACATGAGTCTTTTTGGCACCTCTGCCCTGAAATACCTAAACAAAAAATAAAACTTTGGGGCTACTAGAGACACAGATTTACTCTTTATCTATAACCTGTGAAAGTTTTAAGACAATCGGTAAAGCCATTTAGAAAAAAGTATAGGCCGTCTTTTTGTGCTTCATAAAACATGGATTTCATCAAGTATCGTAGACTCTTAACATGGTTGTTCTGATCGTGTCAGATTATCTGAGTCTGCCGTGGATCTGAACCTGAAGCTGATGAAGTGGCGCCTGATGCCTGCGTTGGATCTGGACGTAGTCAAGGCGACGCGTTGCCTGTTGCTAGGCGCCGGCACTCTCGGATGTTCCGTCGCCAGGAACCTGCTGGTAATGTTCCACATGAAACAAGATTTGAGACTTATCTTGACTACTTTTTGTGTTGATCATCGGGCCATTTACAATCTCAATCACTACAAAAATTACAAAACTTCTCTTGTCTAGTTTCTGAGATAATCAAGTTGTCTCCCCCATGTATTCTTTTCTTATGGTGACCAATTAAAATTGTGTAATTTTTAGGCTAAAATTGAGATCTAATTATTTTGTAATCAATAGATTTGAGCATAAAACATATTTTCTGTCATACTATAAGTGAATTTAAGTTTAAAACAATATCAACACTAATTTACAAGTTAGAAACAAATTCGAAACTTTGTTCATTTTCCGATGACATAAAAATAAAATTGAAAACTCAACATAAGACATGTTGTCCCAGGCATGGGGCGTCCGACACATCACCCTGGCCGACAACGGCCGAGTGAGCTACTCCAACCCGGTCCGACAGTCGCTGTTCACGCACCAGCACTGCGCGGAAGGCGGTGAGCACAAGGCGCTGGCCGCCGCCCACAGCCTGCGAGACATTTTCCCAGGAGTGGTGAGATAATATTGTTTTCATGGAGTAGTTTTATACTTGGAAAATGCTTGGGTACTCCAATAGGAATTTTTGTATGTATTTTTAAAAACTATAATTCAAAATAACAACATAGTTAGTAAATCGAACTATTTTCACACTAAAATGTAAAAATTTTCATGCAATAATATAAAATTGAAAATCAGTGTAAATTTTGGAGGGAAAACGCCATCCCGGCGAGTGATGTCATTTATATCAACCAACAATGATGTTGCCATGGTTACAATAAAATATGACATCACTCGCCATGATAGCGTTTCCCGCCAGAATTTTACACTGATTTTTAATTTCATATTTATGAATGAAAATTTACACTTCTGAGATGAAAATAGTGTGTTTTACCAACAAATGTGTTTTTATTTTGAAATATTGTAATTTAACCGCATTAAAAAACTTTTACATATATTCCCCATTTATGCAAAATGATGTGATGTAATAAATGTGATGTGTGATGTGATAGGTAATTGGTTTTAGTTATTTTGTTTTACCTTTCGGATTGATTGTTTGCTTGTTTTATAATTTGTTTTTCTTGTACAAAGTATAATATTGTGACCTTCACATAGAGCTGGTTACTGGTGTTACAGGGAGGGCATACCCTAATCTAATCCCACAACCAGGAAATCACTATGTAATGTAAACTTAGTTGTTTGGAAATAAAATATTAATAATGTAATGAAATTTGCAAAAAAAATCTGAAAACGATTGGATTTTTAATACTTATAATTACCTACCTAAAGTCTTTGAACTCGTTAATTCATTTGTTAAAACTACACTTACTCTACTGGACTGGATGCCTGTTATAGAGTAGGTATGTTGAAAATGTTTGCCTTGTGGAAATGAGCCACTGCACAATAGATTCAGCTACTTTATCATTGATGAAACAAAGATTTTACTTACTTTCTCAAATAGGTAGGTAGTCGAACATTGTTGCATGCAATTTCGATTCGAGAAATGGACCCCTGGAACTGGATGATTTCATATTCGTAATTTTTCCAGAAAATATGTGCCTTTTGTAAGGTTTGTACATCAACCCTATCTTTACTCTTTGTCACACATTTTCTTCTGATGACAACAGGAATCTACTGGGGAGGTGTTGAGCGTACCGATGCCCGGCCATCCTATCGGTGACTCGCTATTGGCCGAGACAGTGGAGAGTGTCGCCTCCCTGGAGCGGCTGATAGCCAATCACGACGCAGTGTTTCTCCTCATGGACTCCAGAGAGAGTCGGTGGCTGCCGACTGTGATGGCCGCCAGCAAGGGCAAGGTTTGTCCTATTGAACTCAGTTAAACCTGCTTAAAATAGACTTAGAAAAGTTAGATCAAATTGCGGTGTACTTTCTTTCTATCGATAGATCAATTTTATTTAAATGAAAGTTTGTGACTGATTTAGCTTTTTTTTTAATAAATGATAAAAGTTTCATAAATATGACCATGCAAAATTTTAACTTGAAAGGCACATCACATCATTTTCACATTTTATTCAACCAATCAGATAATTTTGCTCAAAAACTATACAGGCCTTTATGACATTATTGTAGGCAACATTTACGATCATTTGATTATCAGTGTGATCCGCGAAGGGTTCACAAAAAATAGGGTTGGGCGAACCTCATATTTTTTTCGAACCGAACCTCGAACCGAACCTTTTCAAAAGGTTCGAAATTTCGAACCTTAAACGAACCGAACCTTTTTTTTCAGAAAATGATGTTTGCCAGATAATGTAGTAAAGATAAGCGCGTAAGCACCAGTCACCATTCTCCCCCCTCCCTCTCTCAAGTCAAGTGGCTAGACACTTGAAAACAGCTGTTTGATGGGGTGTTTGTTTACGCAAATATTATTTCTATTTGTATACAGGGACATTGACATAATACCAAATATAATAGGAACAAAAACGCGAAATATACTGCTCGACATTTTAATACATGTCAGTATATTCCAATATTCTTCAAAAATTATCTCGCCAATCGTCAAACTGTTTTTGATTTTGCATTGGGTTACAATGAAGTTTGGAAAGCTCAAATATACACCATTATTTTTTAACTTATGCGTGATATCTTCCCTTCATTTAGATCGCGAATGGTGTTCTCAATGACCACTATTATATTTTATTTAATAACCATGAACATACAATATCATATAAATAAAATAAAATATGATGTCAAGTCATTTGCCATCTGATTACTTCTTACATAAAATTGCGAGTTCACAGACCTTTCAACAGAGAAAAACAAAACAATCCTCCCTTACGCAGGCAAGGGTCAGGTTCAGGTACCTGCTGGCAAGCAGCTGCACTCTGCAGGACCCAAAAGTACACTCTGTTCCAAAAGTACAACACAGTTTAGATCGCAACAATCATTATTTCATTTTAATACTTCGAAAATTTTACTCAACAAGGAAATTACCTGGACTTCTAAACTGAAATCAATTGCTACTTTTCTAGTTGGGACCAATTAGCACTTCGAATTGCGTCTTATGAAAAATTCGGTTCAAGATTTATTTTAACATGGAACACCCTATAGTGTGACAGGATTTGAGTTTACTTCGATTTATGATGATTTCGGCTTACAGGGGTTTGATTTACCCAGGTTTTACCATTTTACTGCACCACTAAAGACAAGAGGCCAACAGTGACAAGATATTGGTCGCATTGTTTGAATGAAAAAGGGCGGGAAAAAAAGGCGGGAGGTTCGAAAAAGGTTCGAAAACGAACCTTAGAGGTTCGTTTTTCGAACCTAGCTAGCCGGTTCGGTTCGGTTCGAAAACGAACCGGTTCGCCCAACCCTAACAAAAAATAAATGGAGAAAGTGCCCCACAAGCATCTATACTTAGTGATGTAATATTCCCGGGAATTTATTTTTTCGGGAATATTCCCTAAACCGGGAATTTATTGGGAATTTACTACAGGGATGAGAAAACATTAAGAGAAAACATTATTAAAGCATAGAGATATATATACTTACAGAGAGGGGCAAGTAGATAGCCAGCCTTGGTATGATGCGATGTACATTGTCAGGGTAGATCTGAGCATGCTCAGCCACCATCTTGGAGATTATTTCAAAAATTACTTTAAAAATGGCACCCCCCTCGATTGTAATGTTGTTGGCAAGAGACTTGAATGTTACTTTGTACTAACCTTCAGTGCATACTTCACAGTAACAAACAACACAGAACAAATAAATGTACAGTAAAAACAAGATATGTATAATATTGTAATAGTCTTCTGATTCAAGTTAAAAACGTGTTTCTAGTAAGTTTAAAATTTGACAGCTCAAAGTAATTTTTTCACTGCCTTCCGAATTAATTTTCCATTTCAGTGGCAGTGAATTATTAAATATCTCCAATATGGAGAAAAAGGATCTTTCAAAATTAGTCAAGCATTAACCAGTAGTTACCCCTCTCTGTAATATATCTCTATGATTAAAGCATGTTTATGTTATGAGATGTCATAAGACAGGGGTCGGCAACCTGCGGCTCCTTGGTGGGTTTTGAATGGCTCTTTATAATTTAATTAAATAAAGATCTGGAATCGAAATATTTGAAAATTCGAAGAAAAAAAATCGCCCTGCGGGGGATGTTGTATGATTGAGTTTGTTCAGTCCCAGAATCACATCTTAGAAATTGTTGAAATTCTTTAAAAAATGCCCTGCGTCAAAATAGCAGAATAAACTAGTAATTCAATTGATTATTTTCGGTGTATTATATTTGATTGCCTGCTGCAGCTCGCATTATTATCTAATTTATAAATTTTTCGGAAATTGGCTCCGTCGCCAAAAAAGGTTACCGACCCCTGTCATAAGATATCAAGAAAATTCGTGACAAAAAAGAGAATACTAAGAGGTAATGACATACCACAAAATAAGAACATTATAACTTTTAATTTATAATAAAAAAAGTAAATTCCCGATTTGGGGAATATTCCCCAAATTTGCTCGGGAATATTCCCGCGGGAATATTCTTGCTGGGCATCACCATCTATGCTTGTTGACAACCTGATTTAAATGCCAGACAGAATGTTCCTCAAAGCTCAGTAAGTATTACAATCAATTAATTTATATATTTTTTTGTCTGGGGCTTAACGTCGCACTGTTCTGCAGCGAGGCTAATGGCGACGGATGAATGAGTATGATGATGATTGGGAGATGATGGTGAAGAGTAGGTTAGGATGGAAAGTGGGAAGGAGGCGGTCGTGGCCTATTAGTAGGTACCTTCCCAGCATTTGCCTGTCGACTGAGGGAAAACCACGAAAAAAACCCAGTCAGGAAGGACGGCCGCGAGAATCGAGCCCGGGCCTCCGGAATACAAGTTCCGAGCGTTACCACTCACCCAACCTGTTCCGTAATTAATTTATTTTCTCAACAGATTGTGATGAACGCAGCACTGGGCTTCGACACTTACCTCGTGATGAGACATGGTACTCGGCCCAGACAGCCAATCACAGAGCAGCTTTCATCCAGCCGGCCAATGGGAGATCAGGGTTCATCCAGCCAGCCAATAGGAGACCAGGGTTCTTCAAGCCGGTCAATCCCCGGCGACCAGCTGGGCTGCTACTTCTGCAATGATGTCACAGCTCCGGGCAATGTGAGTCAGTTTAATTCTATATTCTATATATATATATGTATATATTTCTATAATATATATATCTATATATTATTATTGAGCGAGCGAAGCGAGCGTCTCCTTTTGGCTCTTTTGGCACGGACCTCTGTTTTTTTTTTTTTTTTTTGTTGTTTTTGGCTGCTAATAGCCGATACACAGGTCGCACCGTTTCACCGATCGATCTGAAATTTTGCACACTTGTAAAACCAACCTTCTCTGTTTGCAGACCCTAATTTTTTTGAAATCCATTAATTGGTTGAAATTTAAATAAACATCTCCTGATAGGCTGAAAAATGAAAATGGACTTCGACAAATGTGATCGACCTTATATTTTGCATGGTCATTAACATTAACATTGTCTCTTATTTTACAAATTTTCAGCCAAATCCTCCCATTGGTTAAAATTTAAAATAATATTGTATGTGCTTTTTGAAATTTAAACCAGAACCGTTTGACCGATCAACTTAAAATTTTGCATGGTCATCGGGTCCAACATTATCTGTATTTTTGACAATTTTCAGACTAAACTGTGTTTAAATTCAAAAGTTATTGACAGTTTACGGATATTTTGCGTATTGGCTATCATACTTCTCAAATTTCATATTTCACGGCATCTTCGAATCTTCACTTCAAGGTTGTTAGAGCAGAAACTTTCAAACGTATATTATGAAACTGATATGACCGTTTAAAATGTTTTTGAACGATATCCTGTGATTTTTGGAAATTAACAAGGAATCGGTCAATCATAAAGGTTCAATCGATCAACTTAAAACTTTGCGTGGTTATTGGGACCAATATTTTAGGAATTGTTGGAGATTTTCATACAAGTCTGTGACAAAATTCAAGAATTATTGGCTTTTAATGACATTTTTGTCGAATATAGTTTCGGTTCGAGGTGTTGCGCGTATCCGTGCTCGCTCATCAACGCGTTACTCAGAGCGTTTTCCTAGTATAGAATTATATATAATTCTATATAATTTAGTAGAAGAGGAGAGTTGGTGGGAAGACAGGAAGTAGTGGAAAAAGCTGGTGGAGAAGAAAGAAGAAGAGGAAGAGCCAAGCTTGGCCAGCTGGCTCAGGACTCTGAGGCCCTAGCATGTGGTGGCCTTGGCCACCCCCGACCCAACTATGGAACCGGGCAAAGGATTATTATTAGAGATGGGCCGATTCCGATTCTCGCGATTCCACCGATTCCAGTGGAATCGGAAGAATCGCGATTCTCTGATTCCTGTCAATATTTTAGCGATTCCGATTCTTTTTGAAATTCCCGCCCTTTTAGCTTGATATTTGAGGTTAAAAACATCGCCAAAGCACAATTCCTAATATTACTACTTACTTTCCAACAAAATTAAAGATCTAACACATTAAAAAATACATTAAATGTTGTTTTCTTACCACTTTTTTGATTTTTTAATTACTTGCCTGAGGGCAAAATACAAAGGGTGATAAATACAGTGAGGTTTGTAGGTATTTGTGAAGAATCGGAATCGGAATCGCAAGAATCGGAGCTAAGAATCGGTATCGGAATCGGAATCGTGAAATTTTGGAATCGGCCCATCTCTAATTATTATTAGGGTTGGGATTCGATTTGAATTGCTAAATCGATGTCAAAGTGAAAATTTCGACATCAAATCGAAATAATTTCGACATCGAAATAATTTTGACATCGAAATAATTTTGACATCGTAATAATAAGCCACATCGAAATAATTACGGCGAAATTTGGCAACACTGCAGTTGCGTCTACCCAAGGCCACGTTTCTAGCGCGAGAGATGTCCCTCTCACACCCCCCTCGCGGCAACAAATGTCGAGGAAATGATTGAAGTAGTAAAGTAATGTTTTCATTTTTTTATTATTATTATTATTATTAAGTCTATATTCTCAACAGAGCCAGGCTCCACTAGTGAGAATGTAATATAGAGAAGGGACTACACCATTTATTTATGTAAAAGGGAACAATTAATGAAAAAAATTCGTTGCAAATCCAGTTGCAAATTCATGGCTTTATTAGACTTGTTGCCGGAATATATCCCGTGAAGCATAACATTGTCTGCATTCAACATCTTTAGCAATGTTGCCCGTAATGTTCACTTCAAATCCAAACACTTTGCACAAATCACTTCGTCTCCACGGCGGGATTATTATTTTTTTGCTTAAAAACATTCTTTGACGAGAGAATAAAAACAACACGCACTGAAATGGCAAGCGACAACTGACCAACCCACCCTCAACTGCACACGCGGTATGCAGGAAGGGGTGAAGCAGGCCACTCAGCTGATCTTGAGGGTTACGCGGCACTGTTGCCAGCTCTACAATACTGCGCGCAAATTCACGGATTTTTTTAAACGATGTCAAACGATTATTTGATTAAACAATTCAAATCGATGTCGAATCGAAACTCAAAATATCATTCGACATCGATGTCAAATCGAAAAATCGATGTCAAGTCCCAACCCTAATTATTATTATTATTTTCAATGAAGCCGAGGCTCCACTAGTGAGAATGTAATAGAGGAGAGAGGAGAGGAAAACCGGTACCGGCATGTAGCCTACTCCTGACGAAAGATACCAAGGGGGCCAACGGCTTAACGTCCCATTCGAAGGACTGTGTGACATTTACAGCACGGGCCGCCACAACCCGCGCCGTCGAGAGACTGATAACAGGTGGAGGGAGGTCGTCACACTAACCCACAAACACCTTTGTCTCTTTGGCCCAATGGCAGAAGTAGTAATTTTCACTGTGAGCGTATTAACGCAACATTTGTACCTACTTCCCTCAGAAATGTGGACTGTCACAGAAAGCTGTCAGCCGAGTACATGAAAAAATGAGGGGTTTCAACAGATTTCACCAAATATGGCCCAATACGCTGGCAGAAAAAGTACAGTAGCGATTAAGAGTTGAAGAGTCAACTACTGACTCCCAATATTGCTTAGTTAGTTCCTCTGTGATCTTACAAGAACCCAGGGAGGTTACCTAATATCGCGAAATGGTAGGACGGTGCTACCTAGCATTGTGCTACCTATTTTAATAACCCGTAGTAGCACCGACCTTGAACTCAGCACCATCGTAGCACCAACATTTCGCGATATTAGGTATCGATCAAGAATTTCTTTTATTGTGTACTCCCTCTCATAATTTAACTGTTACTTGTATTTAATGTTGAAACTAACTGCACTCCTCACTGGACACCCCTGGGGACCTATTTTCGAGATCGTTCGAGCGCTCACATAATCGAGCGTGACGTCAAAGTGACGTCCGTCCGAAG
The DNA here is from genome assembly GCA_934045905.1 of Leuctra nigra. Lineage (NCBI taxonomy): Eukaryota > Metazoa > Arthropoda > Insecta > Plecoptera > Leuctridae > Leuctra > Leuctra nigra. The sequence continues at coordinate 13,071,455 of OW203772.1, read as the reverse complement.
GAAATAGCATCCAATAAGCCGAATCAGTTTATAGTTTTGTTTTGTCTGACGTCATATCAGCTCGTACCCGTATGATATTTTACTCGAACGATCTCGAAAATAGCCCCCCTGGGTACCTATTCTATATCTCATTTTTATCTCGTCGCGACCGCCTTCGTTTCACTGCCATTAAGATAGCATTACGCCGAAATGAAGGCGGTCGCGCGGAGATCAAAAATAGATATAGAATAGGGCCCCTGATGTTTTGTACGATAAATCTTCTCTTTTAGTATATTTTATTTTGTAGAGGAGACTAGTACCTATTCGAGGAAATAAGGAACACGACTGACCTCTGGAGGATTCTTTGGTACTAAACGTAGGGGGGATATTTATATAAATAAATTATATGAAATTTGCTTTAGTTGTTTGTTATGGCTGAAAAAGTAAACTTGTAACTAAAATTCAATTTCAATTATTTCTCCTTTTTCACTGCCGTATGGAAACACGAACTCCAAAATAAAAATGGGCATCTAAAAAGTTTCCTGCCAGAAGTGGCTCCATAACCATAACGTGTCGTTTTTTGTTCGAATATCAACTTTCTCCTACACAGATGAACTTGTAAGACCAATGACATGATCATGTTCCGTTTCAGTCGCAGCGAGACCGCAGCCTGGATCAGCAGTGCACGGTGACGCGACCCGGCGTGTCAGGGGTCGCGGCCGCGCTCGTTGTTGAACTGTTCGTGTCGCTGCTCCAACATCCCGACAGGTGAGGCGACACTAACAACAACGCTCCAGCCGCTAGTGCGCTTCCTGTACAATCATTCTCTGACAGGCACAGAGAGTATTGTGTCCATTGTAAGAAGTGTCCAACTATTTTTGCTTTTTTGAGAAGATTAGCTTTGGATGTTTTCTTTTATAACTGAGTTTCAAGTTTCAAGTTTGTTTATTTTTCCAAGCTTTCATACATTGTATTACAAATAGATATGTATATGCCCTTCTAAGATATACTTGTGAATTATGTTATTATGTTATGTTATTATGTTAATATGTTATTAATTATGTTATTTGGCACTGGAGTACAAAATCTAATATTACTTGTAATATAACTTGTAAATAGTCACTACATAATTCAAAATTGGTTCTTTAAAAAAAAGTGATATTCAAAAATCAAATTGCTTCTAACTCGAAATGATGAGTCAAATGTAAACTACGTAGGTATTTCATGAATATATCTACTCTTTATTGTGGGTTATATTGGGTTTTTAAGTGGGTGTATCTTTAATAGTAGGATGTTCACATGATCAGTCTGATTGTATATTAGTAGCAGTTTTCTACTTTTCCTTTGTGCCTTGTTAATTAGGCGCCTTGATTCACTAAAACCGCAAAAAACTATGAAATTTCCGATACGATTGGAGACGAAACCCGCGAACTAATTGATCTCAAATTTTAATCGTGATTAGATTAAAGACAAACTTAATGTAATCACTTTGCACATATTTTTCAATTAAATTTTATACGGCACCAAGCGAGACAAGAAAAATCTAATTTTTCACAAAAATTAACTAATTTTTACTAATTATTGAAGCAAAAAAAATGTACTAAGTGAATACCCTAAGTTAGTCTTTTATATAACCATGATTAAAATTTCAACTCATTTGGTCAACCCATTTCGTCTCCAAAAAAGTGCCTGCAACAAGCGGCATAATCGCTCGCACTTGCACCTTTATTTCTATGATTTCATAGAATTGTTGTATTTCAATCACGTGATGCATACAAGTTTTCGCTAACTTTCCGTTCTCTGCTGTACAGGGCAGGCGCAGCGGCCGACTGCGGTGGCTCCGCGGGCGACGGCTCGCCACTGGGCTCCGTGCCGCACTCGATACGTGGCTTCCTGGCGCAGTTCCAGCAGGTGCTGCCCTCGTGTCACAAGTTCCCCAGCTGCATTGCGTGCTCCGACAAGGTAGCACATGTTATGTACACTTGGCCAAACAAAACTTGAACGTTCAATAAATCTGATAGGCTGATAAATGTAAGATCGCACCATCAGAAGTCAGTCCAAAAGATCTCATTGTCTCACTCTAGTAAGTGACCTCACATTTCAATGGTATTAACAAGCTTTGATTGGTTACTTATGGGACATGACCAGCAGTCATTCAAATTTGGTCAACGTTCAAGTTTTGTTTGGCCGAGTGTACCTACATGCTTGATGAGGACGATGTGTGAAGTACATCAAAATTCAAAACATTGACATTCACTTTATGTTGGGACTGACTACTGCTTTAGAGGCAGCGCTGAATACTTATGTCGGTGTTTGAAGGCTGCAATTTTAATTTTAATACTATTTTGAGTATTTTCTCATTTTTGTGGCATTATTAAGACATACTATTCGAGGGGTTAACAACTCCGGAAATATGGTGTAGTTCACATTTGGAAATCTCTGGAAATCTTTGGAACCCAGGAAATCTAGGCAATCTTCAAAAATCTTGTAGTACACTGGCCTGGAAATTTTTAGAAATCTTTGGAAATCTCTGGAAATCTTTGGAACCCAGGAAATCTAGGAAATCTTCAAAAATCTTTAGAAATCTTGGAAATCTTGGGAAATCTTAAGAAAACTTTTGAAATCCTAATAATCTTAGGAAATTTTGAGAAATCTTTAAAATTACCAAGAAATCAAAAATTTTTTGGAAATCTTGAAAAATCTGGAAATCTTATTAAGTCTTGGAAATTTTGGAAATCCGAAATCGGAAATCGGGAATAGACCAAATATATTATAGTTGTTAACCCCTCGATATAATTCATTTTGTTTACGATCAGATCATGTCTACATAATAAGAAGTAGGACCACATAAAAGCACATTAAAAATCTCAGCCGTAACAGTTTTTTTCTATAAATTGAGAATGTGTCATCGTGCCTGTTGTAGGTATTGTCCGAGTATGAGAGCCGAGGGTTCGACTTCTTGACTCAGGTTTTCAACACTCCCAATTATCTCGAAGACATCACGGGACTGACGAAGATGAAAGCCGAGACTGACGAAACCGAGGTACAAACCTGATCCTCAATTTGCGTCTTATTATTATAGTTATTAGGTAGTTACAGTTACTCCGTTAATATCAAACTTAGATATTAATTTTGTTATCATGTTAAATATGTGATGTGTCAAAAATTTTGCAAAAATATATTTTCTTAATTCTCATTTTTTGTTTTATTTTAGATCTGGGAACTTGATTCTGACAGCTGTGATGATGTGGACTGATCTTTGAAGAAAAGTCATCATTATTTTGGTGATTGAATAAATAACTATGCTTACTTCTGTACCAAACCAAAGTATTTGGTATCCTAGGTACCTATAATCGATTATTGACATAGTTCTGCTCCTATATTATGAATTATTTTATTATGTGTGTGTCTTCTGTGTTATTTTGTTGTATTTTGTATTTTCTAATGGTCTTGTGCTGTGTTCTAAATTTCAAAATTTCGTTCCTATCTTTTCATTAGCTCGGATCCCACGTTGTTGGCATTATTGCTCCGCGCCAACATTCCAATATTGTTACGTCATTGTTCAAATCATCAAATTACCTTATTCCATTAAAAATATCACTTTGATATGCCTAGCGGTGTTGTTTTCTCTTGTTTACATTTTTTACCAACTCCCATTCCACTAGAATATTTAATATTCAAAGAAATTGCCAGCGGCGTAGAGATTTCATTTTTTTCCCGTTGGTAATTTGCCAAAGTCTCGTGCTTGTGACGTCATCATGGCAAGGTTGCGTTGAGTTGCCATGTTTGCTGCTAGATGGCGACACTCTCGTTGGCTTCATTCCTTTCATACCATGCATTCCAGAAGCGAGGTACAGACAAGGTTTCCCATTGCAGGATGTCACTCAACTTAGTAGCTCAGCGCAACACAAATAGTGTTTAGGAATTTACCAGTTATCATTGTGATAAATAATTAGTGTCGTGTTTATACCTCTGGATTATCAACGGCGGATCTTCCATTCAAGTAAGTCATGTTTTTAACCTAAATTCTGAGCTCCCCCTTCTGGTTTTGATCTACCTATCCCTTGCTGCATTCCCCCAATGGAATGTCATGAATTAAAAGTATTGATTAATTCCTCTTGCCTGTCCAATGCAGATTCCGTGCTGAATAAAATAGGCCATTTTAATCACGGATGATCGATAAGTTATTTTAAGACTTGGTTTTGAAATGACAGTCTTTGAGAAGTGTAGTGACATTTTAAGAGATTCAACCCTATGAAATAAAGTTTCGTGTTTTTTGTCAGATCTCTCGATGGAAACAACGGAGTCGCCACTCGAAGTGTTGTCGAGAGCGGCGACCATGGTTCAGGATTCATCGCCACCAGATTACGGTAAGTTTCGGTCGCAGTTCATCCCTTATTTGTAAATTTCGATAGGTGTACCTACTGTGCGTTTCACCAAACAAAATGGAAACGAACGTCGATACAATATCTACTCTGCGACTGATTCGATAGCATGAATTCCTATGTTATACACACCGATTGTTTGTTCCGTTGCAAAACGTTAATCGCAGTTCAATAAGTGACAGATGTCAGGAGCTGTCACTCGGCAAATTAAATTGAATCTAGTAGGTCAATAAATACATAATTTTTAACCTAAAGGAACTAAACATAAAATATGCTGAACTGTGTGATTGCCTGAAGGGATGTCGATTTGTTTACAATTTCTAAAATGGTAAAATGTGTTTTCTATCCTATAATTGGCCCTACAATAATTTTAATCTATTTCTCTTGGCATAACTTTCATTCATGATAAATTAATAGGTAGTACCTAGCCTGCCTACCGATATTTACAATTAGTACCGTGTGCCTAGGGTTTTGGATAAAAAAAAAACATAGCATTGCAATAGGTCTACCGACAGTTCGTTTTTCCTATGTTTGAACTCTCTACAGACCGAGACACCGTCAGTTGTTCTGTTAGGCCGAGAAAGACAACAATGCAAGGTGAGCGCGCAATGAAGTCTTTCTCGGCCTAGCAGAACAACTGACTCTGGCTCCATCTGGTGAGAGTTCATACAGTAAAAAAACAGACTGTAGAAAGCCCACAATTTGCCCACTTTTTCCAAGAATAGTAAAAAAAAACTTATTTGCAATTTTTATTTTATTTTGCAATTTTTATTTTATTGGGAGCATTTTTTTATCTTTTTGAAAGCAAACTGAGTGCCCAGGGAAAAAAATAATAATAATAAAAAAATAAAATAATAATAAAATAATAAATATTTTTATAATAATAAAAATAATAAAATAAAATAATTCATTTTAATTATGATGATTCCATTAAATCATTGACATCACATTGTAAACGATTAAAATTCGAATTGATAGAATCATAATTTTTTATAACTTCCCTTTTTTTTATAACTTTCCGTTTGTAATAATGGTATTACATTTTTTTTTTACTGTCAATAATGACAATTTTTAGAAGTTCACAATAAATAAAACTGAAACTATTTTGTCCATCTTGGGGCACTTTTGTTCCAAAACTTTTATTTTTATGTAACTGGTAGTAGGACATTGGAAGACCTGGAAATGAAGTAAAGTAACTAAGAAGTAATGTTTTGCTGATTTGTAAATGCATCTGATGAAAAAGTCTTGCATGGTGTCGCAGTGTTTTTGCGCGATGCAGATGTGGAGGCATCCTTGACATGTCGCAGAGTGCAAGTGTTCGTCTACAACATTGCAGTGTTCGAAGTGTTTATGCAGGATTAGCATCATATGGACGGGACGAACAGGTGAAGTGCTTGGCCCAGATCCATTTACTTAATAACTCCTGCATAACTTCACCTGAACAAAACACCCATTGTGGCACGAGTGTAGTCCAGTGGCGTTCTTTATAGCCCCACTCCCCCTCCCCTCTGGATCTATTTGAATTTATTCATCAAACCAATATCCAACAATACAGTCAGGATCTTTGAATATCCTTAATATTCAAAGCTATGTTTTTAATTTTAGTGTTTTTCGCGACATGATGATAACATGTAAGGATGGACAGTAGGAAGGAGATGGTCGTGTGGCCTATTAATTAGTATGGAACCTTCCCAAAATTTGCCCGAGACGTTTATTGACGATTTTTTTAAGTTTTGCGGTTTTTTTGACACTTATGCTTCTTCATCCGTAAAGGCGACGGATGAATGATTATTATGATGATGGAGTTGATAATGAAGAATAGGTAAGGATGGGCGATGGGAAGGAGACTGTCGTGAGGTGTGGCCTATTAGTACGGAACCTTCCCAACATTTGCCTCTCGACTGAGGGAATTCACGATTAAACCTCACTCAGGCCTGACTATTTTTTTTTTTGCCTTGTCGACTGTGAACCTGTTTTCAAAAGTCACATTTTCATAGACGATACAAAGTAAGAAGGAATTTCGCCCCCCCCCCCCCCCCCCCCCCCCCCCCGGTCCCATAGTTATTGAACAGAGATCGTCGTGACTCGTGAGGTACTTGGGTCAATCCTCGAATTTCTAAAACCAACAATAAGGTTTTATTTTCGTGTAGTTTTTCCAATAGATGTATTCTCCTACCTATTGCAGCAGTGTAATTTTAGAATGATAACAAGACTCATTAATGTAGACATTTTGCCTGGCCTAAGGTTGTTTTATAATTTTATCCATTATCACTTGTAAGTCCCACGAGTCAAGGCTGTCTTAAATTACCAGGTACTTGAAATATTTTTCGTTTTCACTCGTGAAAACTCAAGTAGGTAGGCTAGATGTCTCTGCATACTATATCTTTGATCACCTCACACTCTACCACCTTCCACATTCATGAGTACACTTCCCGTAGATTAGTACCTCATTTGTTTCAATTCAGTTATTAACAGGGCACTAGACACAATGTCAATTAGGTAATACCTAGTATTACAATTATTTTATGAGACTGTAAGTTACCTTTTTTATCGTGAAGGTCACTAAACTGTATGGTAGGTAGTGTTGGGACTTGAAAATGTTCATGAAAATACTCATTTACAGAGGACCTTTCAGCATATTTAATTATTTTTTTTTTGTAAAGAAAATGTCGGTGCACCCGGGTGCACCTACCAGAAAAATAAAAAAATAAAAAAATAAATTTACCTTCCTCAAGATTTAAAAGCAATAAAAATGTTCATGAAAAATTTCATGAAATTTTTTTTTATGAAAAATCCCAACACTCAAAGTAGGGCAACACACTGGCATGGTAACAAAATTGAAACGAATTTGTGATGAATTGTAATTTTTTTGTGTAAAAGTAGAATAGGGTGAAAATAGTTCCAATTTACATTAAAAATATTAATTTACCTACGATTATTACACAAATTGTGTGATGTATTATTTTCTTTCTCACGTGGAGAATATGGACCTTATGACACTCGCCACTAAGGTCGATATGACTATGTTAAACAGCTATAAATTCACCCTTAGAGCGTACCGTCTCAGTATCGTGTGCGATGGAAGAACGGCGTGCTCTTCTCTTTAGTGGCGTCACTGCCTACTTGAGTCGCATTCCACGGTGTTAGCCTCATTTCTCTGTCCCAACACAATATTCACATCGCGACTGCCTAAATACACGGCCCCATGGGAGAACACTGCGGCGTGCGAATAGATACGTCTCGGAGGTAGAAGGCCGGATGTCCTTGGGGGAGCTCGAAAACCAACTTTTGTGTTGGTGACATCTGTCATTTTGTAGGAAAATACTTCTGTAAAGTTATATTTGTTGACAACTAATAGTTTTGTTTTACACATTAATTCGGATTTCCAAGATTTCTGAAGATTTTGAAAGGTTACCAAAGATGTCCAAGATTTCCAAAAATTTCCTAGATTTCCAAAGATTTTTATGATTTTTGAAAATTTCGAATGATTTCTAGAGATTTTTTAGATTTCTAAGATTTCTCAGAATTCCAAAGATTTCCAGGCTAGCGTACACCAGATTTAAGGATTGTTAAACCCTCCGACTTCTGTAAAAAAAAAGGTGTGCATAGAAATATCGAGAAAATTGACATTGGGCCTTCTAACTCTGAGGTAATGACAGCGATTACAAGCTAATTGGACATGTAGCAAGTCCTTCCTGAATCCTGAGTCATGACTATGGTCGGTGACAGGCAAAGATGAACCCGCTCTAGCATGGGTCAGCCAAACATGCAGCCAAACAGCCTTCAGGTCTCAGAAGAAAGTTATCCGTTGTATGCTTAACCTTCCATACAATGCATCATGCAGGGACAAATTTAGGGAACTCTCGATCTTACCTCTACCTTGTCTTTATATTTTGACAGTATGCCTCTATACCAGAGACAATATTATTTTATTTAGGGACAATAGTCATCATGAGCATAATACTCGGGGAGCAGAGAACTTGAGGCATGAGTACTGCCGGCTCAAATTAACATCCAGCGGTGTCCTGCAGTCGGGTCGAAGACTCTATAACAAGCTGCCTCAAGAGATGCGCAGCATCGCTTCCAGAAGCATATTCAAGAATGCTTTGAATGACTTTCTTTTATCAAACTCATTTTATACTGTTGATGACTTCATGAACTTTTAGTGACTTTTAATGTATTTTTAATGAATGTTCTAAGTATCCTGGTTAAAGATTGTTAATTTACTGAAGCTGTAGCATTCATATAATATTACCTATAAGACTGACTTTGTAATACAATGCTTAAATTGTTCACTACAAATAAATAAATACAATACAATACTATACCTCGCAATGCTAAAGTGGGTTCATCTTTGTCTGTCACCGACCGTAGGCTTTGTCGTGGTTTCCCTTCCCAATGGAAGCGATCTTATTCGAAGACAATTAGTAACCATCTCTATTTTCGTTGCCCCGCTCTTCTCTTCCCTGACGACAACGGCACCATAGCAACTGGATCCGCGCACACAATCTGGTGACCTATGACCCCTCCCACTACCGCCAGTTCCGGTACATGAGCCCAGGGTCAACGGCTGGCTATCAGTCTCGTGCCGTATTACCAACATGTGATAGCGCGGCTATCTTTACCTAGGTGATAGCAGCGAGGCGGGCAAAACACATGCCAGTTCGCTGTGCAATGCGGGGTATTTAGTAGGTATTTTACAAACTTGTAAAATGACTGTCAAGTAGTGTTGGGAATTTGCATGATATTTTTTTTTGGAAAAATTTTCAATGTTTTGAATCCAGGAAGGTAAATTAATTTTTTTATTATTATTATTTTTCTGGTAGGTGCACCGAAATTTTTAAACGTATTTCTATCACGCATAATAATGTAACACACCTCCATTAATACTTTACAAAATAAAACTATTGAAAATATGCTGAAAGGTCCTCTGTAAATGAGGAGTATATATTCATGAAAATTTTCACTTTGAAAATTTTCAAGTCCCAACACTACTGTCAAATATGCTCAAACCAATAAAAACGGTATTTGTACACGGATTGGCTGCAAGTTCTTGACAATCTATCCTTGTTATTATCAATGAAATCAGAGTAACTAGGTTTAGATGACGCGAACTAGCATCATGGTGACAATCCTTTTCTTTCGTCCGTTTACTATTTGTCCGAGTGTACCTCTAGGACTAAAAGGGTTAAAAGGAGGGAGGGCCATAGCTGATTTTGCTCAACCTTTTCGCACTGGAAATTCATGTAGTCATCGCCCATGTTTCTGTAGCCAAGGTGGCTAAAATTTTATTCATTTTGCCAGAAATAAGAGCTAGACAACGTAAAAATCATGCAGTAATTTACCTACTTGGCTTTTTGTGTGGATGTGTTCGACCCATTTTCTCTAAATGTAGGACGTCGCGTTTTTTTATGAAATCTAGAAATTTCAGATTTTTTTATTGCTGTTAACTCCAAGCTTTTTTGAAAATTATTCGGTCTCCAACAGGAATGATTGACGTCGACCTCAAACCATTCGTTCGAACTTCGACGATAACGAATCGTTCAAACGAATCGTGGTCATGCGCAGTAATTTTGAGTAATTTAGAAGTAATTTATGAAATGAGTTCATTATTTTTAGTACGCTGGATCCGAGATGTCAACCTGGGCCCTATTCTATAATTTTTAAATTCCCGATTCTGCTGGAATCCGATTCACGGCCATATGGATTAACATTGCACCGAATCGGATTCCAGCAGAATCGGGAATTTTAGAGTTATAGAATAGACCCCCGTTCATTTGTATGTTTTGCCACAAAATTTGAGGACACCACCAAGAGTCATGACCTCTTTGATGGGACACGAAAACAATGTCATTGTTGTCGCAAAGTTCAGTTATTTGAAACCAGCATTATTCTCAACGCAGTATTAACGTGATTCACGAGATTGTTCTATAAAGCCTGAGATTTAAAACCAAGACTTCATTCTAGTAATAATGAAACAAATTAAAATACAGCTACTTCGAACAATAAGAAATTTAACAAATAAAAAATCATAATAAATAGGAAATTGAAGAATTAAAAAAAATCATGCGTACTTTAAGAGTTTTTTTTTCAAATATGTTTATTAAATTGTGACTCAAAAATTATTGTCATTGTCATTATTATTGTAATATCGTCCCTTTCCGCTACATTTTGCCAAACAGAGCGAAAATGTCAATTGGACAAAATATTTAAGCTATGATTAAAAATCAATGAATTCAATTTAATAAATTGAAGTGGAATCGCTTCAATTTTGTAATTTTTATGCCACTATTTTTAGTATGTACTACTTTATCCATGGACCACTTATTTCTACATTTTTTGAATGAAGACCGAAGAATGTCCTCTAAAACGAGCTACGTATCTGGCTCGAGGATCTGATGAAGCCATCGTGTTGTGGTTGTGCTGATCTGGCAGCGGCTTGTTATCTGTGAGCTACGTATCTGGCTCGAGGATCTGATGAAGCCATCGTGTTGTGGTTGTGCTGATCTGGCAGCGGCTTGTTATCTGCCTACCACGCAGCTATCTGTGAGCTTGTCGGTATTATTGTTGACTTAGGTATGATAGGGGCAATGTTTGCGACCAGTCAACACACCTAATTGCTTGATGTTCTTTACTAGCGAAGAATGCTAGGGAAATGAACTTGCTTCGATGTGGAGACGAAGAATGGAACCGTTTTAGTTCTGCAATTGTCAGGATGCCCTCGGGGAACGAACAAGGGACTCCGGAGTAAGAATCCATGTATTGTTTGATCATCATATTATGGGGTATCTCCCAAATTTGGAAAGCCGCTGAGGCGTGGGGGCTGGTAGGATCGACAATTTCAATTACTGCTAACTAGCACCTAGGTGCCTATTCTTTCGTATAGGTACCTCCTTTTTTGTGCCATAGATCAGGGGCTGGATTCACAAAAGGTTTTAAGCCTTATTCCGGCATAACTTTATGCCTGTAAAGAATTAACTACCAATATCTCTATTGCCATGATATTACCATGTTAAAACTTAGTATTTTATTGTTATGAATGGCGATTTGTACAATATTAATTCATGAAGATAGGTTACTGGTATAACATGGTAATATAGAACATTTATATTAATTTTTTCGGCCATAAAGTTATTTGTGAATCAAGTTCCAACCCCAGAGCTTTTACTCAATCGTGGAATGCTGCAACCTTGGGGAAAAAAATACTGCCTAATTCATCTGAAGGATCTTTGTCCTGGGTGTAGGGGGAATGAATGAGTCAAATAAAATCGCACAAAACGGTGATTTAAGTGATTTTGCGTTTTTCGGTAATTATTTTGGTTACTTGTCGCTGCACTGGGACATATTGCTAGCTGATAACACCTCGCATGATAACACCTCGCTTGCTATGATAACACCTCTGCCAGCGACATCATCGCATTCCAACCAGCTGATCGGACTTTCTCTGTGGCATCGTTCAGCTCAGCTGCCAAACGTGTGAAATTACGTGACCTGGTATGCAGGAGGATCTCGTTTCGTCCGTTGTTGATGCTCTTAATTGTACGCGATGATTAGCGTGGGGGAAGTTCACATGGCTAAACAGGGGCCATATTCTAGAACTTTTAAGGGGGCTCAACCGATCGAACATTCCAAAAGATGTATTTTTTGAAATTACCATCATAAATTACTTTTTCCAACATTCAACTATATTTAAGTATAAAAGAATCATAAAATGTGATTTCAATTGATTGCTTTCCGAGAATGATCAAAACTTTAACACAGGAGGTATAGGGAAATCATTTAGTTTTTGGCTTCGTTTTAAATAGCACACGTTGGTATTGTTTTCCATTTTCTTTCCTATTGTCCAACTATATATCTAGAAATTAGTTTTTGAAAAAAAGTTAAACCTCAGTAAAATTCAAAACTCAAAAATAGCATGGACATCGCCATGGTTTTAATGGTAAGACTACATGTTAAAAATAGGAATTTAAAACTACAATATCTCAAAATCTAGACACGAGAAGTTGTTCATATTTCACAGTATCGTGTAAACAGTGATTATTGATACCTCTGCCAAAAATAAGCTCATTTGGAAGATGTGACTTAACAGTTGAGCTCCTTAAATTCCCGATTCGATTCCGTGCAATGTGAATCGTTATGCACGTGTCCGGATTCCATCAGAATGGAATTGGGAAAACGTTCTAGAATAGACCTCCAGATAAAAATACACAAATCTTTCTATTTTCTTAAATGAAATATTTGTAATGTCCTGTAGTTTGCAGCTTTATCCAATAATGAGTTCGTCATAAGATGAACAAATTGTTAACATGTGAGTGATAGGAAAATCATTTCAAATTTGTTTTTTTAACTTTTAAAATAGCACAAAATTGATCATGTTTTCAATTACTTTTTTCTTGGGCTTATTAATGTCGAAACGTTAACTCGTTTTTTGTTTTTTGCTAAGTTTCGGACCACACAAAAATAAGATTTCATTATAGCCTAAAAATTACAAGAGTTGACTGGGCTGCCAAGATAACAAGGTGGAGAAAACCCAGAATGTACATCCGAGAAGGGTTCAATTTTTTCAGCGATGTTATAATTCTCAATAAGTAGGTCTACACCAAAAATTATGAAGATTTGAGACCACCCCTCGAACATCATGTGGGAGTTGACGGTCTTAATCGTTTTTGTGATCGAATGCGTGGCCAAGGGCTGAGAATTAACATACAGTAGTTTAAGAGTGGTAGATACGTCGGGTGGGGTGTGTTGCACTTCGTAATCTTTGCAGATAACATTGTGGGACTATAATAATCAACATGGTGGAGTAGTCGAACTAAATATAGGACGTAAATTCGGATATGCATAGATTAAAAGTTCTACTTCATATAGTGATAAGAGGACAATCGCCACGAGTGACCGACTGGCCTCTGGAACTCAATTTTTATCAAAGCGTTGCCAAATTTGTGGATTTTTTGGTAAACAACTCACTTATGTTTGGCAACATGGCAATTTCACAAGGAAATAAGAACAAGGGGCAATACGTATGATTACGTAGGTATTTTGAAATTAGTAATCTGGCCGTATGGGCCCGCATTAATTGAATATTTGGCAATGATTCTGTTGATTTGAAGTCGCCGCCAAGGTTCAATGGAAAACGGCTATCCATCATTGTTGCAATACATAGGGGCCAAGGCTTGATTCTACCTAGAGATTGATTATTTGACTATTTCAATTTTGTAACAAAGATCTTGAATTTGTAGGCTAATGGCGACGGATGCATGAGATGATGATGGATGGTGGGAAGGAGGCGGTATTGGTAGTAAACCTTCCCGTCATTTGCCTCTCAACCAGGGCTTATTAAGACCTTTGTAGGCCCTAGGCAGTACTTTTTTCGTACCCTCCCCCCCCCCCCCCCACCTTGTCGAAATATTTTAATTTTTCCAGCGGTTAATTTGTAAAATAATAAGCGGGGAGACGATCAATGATCTTTAGTGTTATGCTGAAGAAAACAATGGGCATGGGAGTCCGCAGGATTTCTGCCAGGTGGGGGCAAGGCAAGGAAAACAATATTTTACGGGTTAAAGTGGCGTGGGGGGCCCCGCAGGGCGTTTTTTGGTTTATGAACACATTGAAATCAATTTTGAGACCTTATGAGGTGTATTTGATTGAATTATTGAATATTTTTGTAATTTAACACTTTGAGGTGGTGGGGCACATGTTCAAACCTGCCCCGCAGGGCCTATTTTGTTTTTTTGACACTTTGTAATCAATTTTCTGGCACTTTCGTAGGCCCCAAAAGCTTCGTAGGCCCTAGGCAGACTGCCTATGCTGCCTTATGGATAATACGGCCCTGCTCTCAACTAATGGAAAGTATGTAAAGACGAGGATGTTCGGGCTATGGGAATCGAACCGTGGTCCTCTGGCGTGCGAGTTTCCAAGATTTTGTTTTGTAGACCTGCTAGATCACTTCCTGCTCATTTCGAGATAGGTAATACTCAAAAATAGGTCAATTCACTGATGGGTGTTACATTCTCGTTGTATTGTACCTAGCATGTGGCCAAGGGCATTTTCAGGAGGGGGTCCCCCCCCCCCCCCCCCCAACCAAGGTTTCATCTAAATAAAAGTATTCACATTTTAATTGATGTGAAAAAAAAACTGAAAACTAGACAAATCATGTCAAAAACGTTCCAAAATGGTTAGAATTGAGTTAAGGTGGCTCATCCAATTGGGCATGGTCTCAGATTTTCATAATTTTTTGTCTACTTATTGATAATCATGCCATACACAATCCCTGAAAAAATTAAACACTTCTCGTGTCTAGTTTTTGAGATAAATTGAGTTTTCTTCCCCATGCTATCTTATGGCAGACAAGTAAAATTGTGTTACATTTAGGCTAATAATGAAGATCTAATTTTTATGTAGTCCCAACTTTGATCAAAAAACTTTTTTTCTGGTAGATATATGGATATCCTATTAGGGAAAAAATTTAAAACAATACCAACGTGTGCTATTTTAGAAGTTATAAGCCAAAAACGCAATGATTTTCCTATACCTCCTGTGTTAAAGTTTTCTTCATTCTCGGAAGGCAATAATTTTAAACCTCGCTGTAAGACAGGAGTTACAAGTTAAATGACATTTTATGATTTGTTTATACTTAAATAGAGTTCAGATGTTGGAAAAAGTAATTCATGATGGTAATTTCAAAAAATAAATATTTTGGAATGTTCGATCGGTTGAGCCACGTTAAATGCCAAGAAAATTCCGGGGCTATGCGCCCCGGACTTGCATCTATATGGATCACCTCATTAAATTTATTATTAAACCTCTTAGACCAATGTTTGGATATTTTATAATTTATAATTCCCCAAAATAGCTATACACTGCGATTGAAAATTGCACCTAAATGAATGACCTTGATACAACATTTTCTCGGGGGCTGTGCCCCCAAACACCATCTTTCACCATGTAATTTATTTAAAAAATTTGTCAAGTACTCGACCTTCAAATCTATTGTCAAACCATAGTCATTTAGCTCAATGTTGAAGATTATTTTAATGACAAAATATATTCTTGAAAAAAGTGAGTATGAGAAAAGAAAACAGAGAGAAAATTTTTATCAACCAAAAGGAATCCAGCATGTTTAGATTCTATTGGCTACACCGATTTTCTCCCTAATTTTTTCCCACTTGAATTTTTTGAAAGTAGACAAATTTGAAAAATAGAAATATTAATAAAATGTCTATAAATATTCATGCTTAACCTGCGTGATTTTGGGGGGATTTTTTAAAATTCTATTGCAAAATATTTGGGGGTTGTAATTTATCTTTAGCATGGAAAGAGCGCTTGGAATCAGGATCTGGGATCGCTCGTTTGCATGTTGGGCGGATAGGGGGTGGGGGGGGGCTCCTATTTTTACTCCACCCTCATCTGCAGCCCCCACTCGTTAGTGGCGCGGCGCCCTGTACCACGGGCTCCCCCCCCCCCCCACCCCCACCCGCTCCAGCCACCCCGCGCAATCAATACCCGCGCACGAGACCAGCGTCTGGCTGTCCGGATCGTGGCGCGACATGATTCACATCGTGCTGGCTAGGACATCTTGTCGCTGGCGTTGCTGCGATGCCGGGGGAGAGGGGGGGGGGGTTAAATGGGTGGAATAAAAGCAAAAATATTAAATAAGATGAAATTTAGCTATACATTTTTTTTTATTATTGTTCCTGTAAGTTATTTTATTAACCAATGTCTATAGTTTCGATTCATTTATCAGAATCTTCTTCTTAACATACAAAACCAATTAATCAATGAAAACAAAGCGCTAAAAAATTATCCCAAACACTATGAAAATAATAACTGTAATCCTGAAACTTTAAAATCTGTTGTATACATTTTATTTGATTTACTATATAGCTTATTCAATCAATAAGCTTTCCACCCCAATAAGTTCAATAAGTTTTTCGGGCAAACCCCACGTGAAAAAAACGTTTTTTTTATATCTAAAAGTGTGTTTTTTTTTCACACAAAAAATTATGAAAAGGAATAATTTAAGTTATTTACCCATTATTTATTTAATTTACAAACATTTCTCAAATTAATAAAGAAATATGTATAATGTTCATAGTTATTCATAGTTATCAATGCCTACCGAGTACCGAGGAATCCCACTGTCAGAACACTTTCGGGATACTCAACCAATATATTCGCACAACCAAGATCAGTTCTGCACTCTAGTGGTAGAGATGTGGTACTAGAGGAAAGGGTTCAACATTCAATTATCCATAAGGAACCTGTAGAGTTTGGATACCTCTACATCATACACTATTAAACATAGAACCATAAAAATTGTAAGTAGTATAGAAAAGATTATGCTTATTCGATCTGTCACCTCAGAAATGCATTTATTGTGTCTAAATAATTATAAAATAACTTTCCGTATGAAGCTAATACGGCTTATACTGTAGCTTGATTGGTCTGTTGAACCATTTCCTGTACTCTGATTGGCTGCTGCATTTCATGTTTGCATGATTATTACGCTGCAATTTAACCTCGGAGAAAAATTCTGAGGTGACAGATCGATAAAGCATAATCTTTTCTATACTCGTTACTTTTTTCAGGGTTCTATGTTTAATAGTGTATGAAGTAGAGGTATCCAAACTCTACAGGTTCCTTATGGAGAATTGAATGTTGAACCCTTTCCTCTAGTACCACATCTCCACCACTAGAGTGCAGAGCTGATCTTGATTGTGCGAATTGTCATATAACTTAGGTACACTTGGCCAAACAAAACTTGAACGTTCAATAAATCTGATAGGCTGATAAATGTAAGATCGCACCATCAGAAGTCAGTCAAAGCGATCTCATTGTATCACTCTAGTAGGTGACCTCACATTTCAATGATAATAACAAGCTTTGATTGGTTATGGAACATGACCAGCAGTCATTCAAATTTGGATTTCAAACGATCAATTTTTGTTTTGTCGAGTGTACACCCAACAAATCATAAAACTGTATTTGAACGAAACAGATTGGCTGCTGGTCAGGTTCCTTGACAATCAACAATCCTTGTTATTATCAATGAAATCAGAGCTCACCTACTAGAGGTAGATGACGAGTAAGCCATCGGATGATGCCATCACATTTTTTTAGCCAATCCATTTCTTTCAAATACCGTTTTATGAATTGTCGAGTGTACATTAAATACAAAATAAAAAAAATCTTAAAAATTAAATTAAATTAAAGACCCCACTTAAAACCCCGAGTTTTTTTCCAACCCTGCACACATATCATGATCTGACTAATAACAAGTGAAGTGCCACTATTGTCGCCACGACATGTTACGTAGCACCCAGCGCGCAACAATGTGAGCTCCTATGTAAAACCGCTCGCCGAGCACGTCGATGAATGGGAAGAATTCGCCGTACAGCACTGCGCGGCGTAACTGCAACACTGCAGTTATCTGTACTCGCGCCGGAGCTATCTGTGTGTGAGGAGATTAGGCGGTGCTTGCTTGCACGCATTCTTCAGCATAGATAACACGGATTCTTTCGTCGTGTGCGTGCGTTGAAATTTACCAATAATTCTGCTTATATTGAGTTTTCAATTCAATATAAAACCATCATAATATCAAAATTCATAACATATCATAATATACATATAAGGTACTAACATATATAATCATGATAAATTATAATAACATATCATAGGGTGTTTTGGACATATCATTTTTTTGTTTTTTGTTATTTCACAAATAAGTGTTTTATTTTGCCAGAAAATGCATTTTCCTAAATTTTTATAAATGAAGTCCTTTTCTTTGTATTTCAGTCATTTTTTAATCTATTGGGGAAGATAATATAAAATATTTGATTTAAGTAACAATTTTTTTTAAATTATTTATCTAGTCCTTATTGTAAAAAAATAAATAAAATGTAACAGCCGCTGCAATATGAACTGCCTCGGTAGCTCAGTTGGTAGAGCATATGACTGGATATCGGAAGGTCGTGGGTTCGACTCTCACTTGAGGAAAATCTTTTCATAATGCAGTTGGTTTATTGAATAAAATTGTTGTCATCACAAAATGTCCATCCTCCACTTGGATGACAACAACGGTACTTTTGGCACATTGACACATTCAACAATAATTTAAGTTCATTTTAATATATTACTCCAAATTGAACTCCTAAACCAATAAATCGAATAATGTGTTGACGAATATTACAAAGCATACCATTTCATTGGTCCTTTTTCGGGATTTTGTGGTCCTTTTTTAACAGTTTTATAAGGTAATTTGCCTGCCTTTTTGGGCGTTTCATTGGTTCATTATTTAGATGTTGGTGTTTATCTTTTAAAAGCATCCGGGTAGGATTGGCGATTAGTCGAAATCTGATTATTACTAAGAAAATTACTGTGTCTTTCCAACTTGCCATATTGTCGAAAGAGAGGTCTAATTAACATTTTGTGAAGTGATAAACCTTGGAAATTAGTTCCGCTTCAACCATTTTTCTTGCATTTATATGATGCACAACGAAATTATCGAGGAAATTATCTATTAAGACGGCTGAGTAGTGACTTTGACCTTGAAGAGTTTTTTAAATCGATTTTTATCAATATCTTTTACCAATGTAATTGTTAACAAAATAAGGCTTTGTACGAGTCTTCAGAACAGTTCAATGAAAATAATTTCATAGCTTGGAATGGTTTATTAGGTTTATTTTGTTCTACAGACGCTTAGTGCCCGAAAATAGGTTTAAAAAATGTGGCACTAAACGTCTGTATAGGATGAATTAAAACTTAATACCCATTCCAAACTATAAAATTATTTTCATTGAACAGTTCTGTAGACTCGTACAAAACCTTCTTTTTTAACAATTAATTTGTAAAAGATATTGATAAAAATCAATACTCTGCAAGGCCACGCTTACTACTCAGCCGTAATAAGCATAATATTCAGATCTGTCAGAAACTTCTATTCGGATTCGGATGGGCTGAATGAAATTAGGACACGCGTAAAATAAGTGAAAATTCAAATTGTATTGATTATCTGGCCAGTCCGCCTCTGCCCAAAAGTGGAATTAAAGTATCGGTAAACAGTCCGATTACCTTAATTAGGGACGTTAGTTAAATTTAAATGCTCTCATAAAATAGTTGTTATTAGTACTGTATTACAATGGCAACAACCAATTACATCATCTGGAATTACAAATTGAAAACTTTAGTTCTTCAGAATTTTAACAATGTATTTGTAAATCGGACCTGTCTCACATAAATATCTCACATTATTTAGCAAATTTTATAGTCCATTCTTGTAAGAAAATATGCATAAATTTATTAAATACCTTATTTCAAAATAACAACATATTTGTTGGTAAAACACACTATGTTCACACTCAAAAGTAGACATTTTCATTAATATAATTATGAAATTGAAAATCCAAAATGTTTACTGAATTTAAATGTCATATTTATGAATGAAATTTTACACTTTTAAGATTAAAAATAGTGTATTTTACCAACATTTATGTTGTTAATGTGATAGATACATTGTAAAGAACTGAATTAAAAAACTTTTGCCTATTCCCTATAGACATAAGTTCGCAGACAAAAAGCCCCAGACAAAAAAATGTTTTTAACATCGAATGAATCGCCTTATTGGTGTCTAACGTGATCTAGTTTGGCCACAAGATGTATCTAATGATGACGGTATCGTGAAACGCCGGGTGTGCACTTCCTCTTGGCGCGCACTGTACTGCATCGGCCATGTGGCGCGCTGTACAATAGCTTCACAGCCTTCTTGAGCGGTGGAATGCGCTACCGTCGAGTGCAAGCCAAGTGCAACACGACGAGGTACAGGGGTTCGAGCCTTGGCGAGTGCATTCCGACTACCCTGACCCGTCTTACAGTGGTTTAGGCAGTAGTTCAAGTGTCCCAGGGGGCATGTGTAGGGTTGTATTTTTTTTTTTTTTGTAATTTTACGAGTATTTTAAAATATGACAGTGCACTATCTGGCTCAGGCAGTAAAACACTCCGGGTTCGATTCCCTCCGGGTTTTTCGCGGTTTCCCGTCAGTCGAGAGGCAATTGATAGGATGGTTCCGTACTAGATGGTCCACGACCGCCTCCTTCCCACCATCCATCCTTACCTATTCATCATCATCATCATCATCATCATTACGGAACAGGTTGCCTGAGTGGTAACGCTCTGAACTTGTATTCTGGAGGCCCGGGTTCGATTCCCGCGGCCGTCCTTCCTGACTGAGGTTTTTAGTGGTATTCCCTCAGTCGACAGGCAAATGCTGGAAAGGTTCCCTACTAATAGGCCACGACCGCCTCCTTCACACCTTCCATCCTTTCCTACTCGTCACCATCATCTCCCAATCATCATCATCATAATCATTCATCCGTCGCCATTAGCCTCGCTGCAGAACAGTGCGACGATTTTGCACCATATGCAAGAGAAGGGAATGGAATCCACATAAATGTGCTCCATTTCAAGGGAGCATCCCACCCTAACGTGGCAGTACGAATATATTTCAGCACAACTATTAATATTATTTTGAATAGGTATTCCTGCGATGAACTCCTGCAGCATTCCTACCCAAGTCGTCTACTATGCAATATTGGAAATATATTTTAAATGTTGTCAAATAATCGTTCTACTGCCACTTTGGGGAGGGACGGACGATTTTCTTTACAACATAGGTATGAGTTTTAGAAACTGACCCCTGCGACAAATTTTCACAAAAAGCAGAACTTTCCAAGTCTATTTTACTCCACTGTTATGCAACTTTGGGGGGGGGGACTTTTCTGGGTAACCTATTAAAAAAATTGAAAGGACGAAATGTTTTTACTTTACATATATTTCAAAGGTGTACGACCTTCGTATAGAAGCATTCGTATTCCACTATCCTTATCTTGGAGTACAAATATAGAACATTTTAAAGAATGTGTACCGAATGCTGCAGTTTTTCAATACCCTGCAAAATTTTAAAGTGTTAATGAACTACATAACAACCAATGACATTATCTAATCAGCATCGAAATAGCTAGTTGTATTAGTGATTGTCCCGCTACCGAGTATAGGTATGTCGTGAGCGTGCATGCCTCTGGAATGAGGCTTCCAGGAATGCGTTACATTGTCGTGGACAGCGCTGACATAAGTGTAACCTGATTTACATGCCTCGGACATGAGATGGTGTGTAAATAGACGCGTGACACCACGTCTAGTCATTCACACTAATATCTTGTCGACGTCTGTTAGCACACGATGTCGCGAAGTGATGATGATGATGATGATGATGATGATGATGATGATGATGATGATGATGATGATGATGATGATGATGATGATGATGATGATGATGATGATGATGTTGATGATGCTCTGAACTTGTATTCCGGAGGCCCGGGTTCGATTCCCGCAACCGTCCTTCCTGACTGGGTTTTTTTCGTGGTTTTCCCTCAGTCGACAGGCAAATGTTGGGAAGGTATAACCTCCAAATAGCCCACGATAGGCTCCTTCCCACCTTCCATCCTTACCCACTCTTCACCATCATCTCCCAATCATCCTCATAATCATTCATCAGTCGCCATTAGCCTCGCTGCAGAACAGTGCGACGTTAAGCCCCAGACAAAAAAATGATGATGATGATGTAGGTAATGATGGACGGGTGGAAGGAGGAGGTCGAGGGGGCTGTTCATAAAGTATGTCACGCAAAATATGACACTTTTTACCCCCCCCCCCCCCCCCAACCCCCTTGTCACAAGTTGTCACACTTTTTACAACCCTCCCCCCCCCCCTTAAAAGTAAGTCACACCTGACCTGAAGACCCCCCCCCACAAAATACACAAAATGCATTTTCGCTCGTTACTGATTTATTGCAAAGAAAAATAGGTACATGAAAGAGTGAGAAAACCCAAAACTTAGTATTTATTTGTTGCAAAATATTACATTCAAGGAATAAGAAAACAAAAAAATAGATCTATATTACTAATTATAATACTTACATAGTATTATCCTAAAGAGAGAGAAAATTATAATCTCACTTGAGATAAATTTGATATTTCTTTTTGCTGAAACAATTAGGTACAAATTATCACAAAATATAGAAACAACAAACTGTGACATCACGTTTGTCCCCCCCCCCCCCCCCCCCCCCCCCCGAGGCGTGACATACTTTATGAACAGCCCTTTGGGCTAGGGAACCTTCCCAACATTTGCCTATCCCAACAAAATCTCAGTTGCAAATCCAGTTCGATAATTTCGTGAAAATGTGTAATATTGAAAGATTGTGTGAGTGATCTTGTTTGCGCGACCGAATGTCGAAACGATCAGATAAAAAAGAGATGTTGATTTGGTATCCTGGGGGGCCCAATTCTAAAACTTTCTAAATTCCCAATTCCGATGGAATTCGATTCTATGCAATGTGGCCGTGAATCAAATTGCATCAGAATGGAATTAGGAAAAGTTCTGGAATATGCCTCTTGAGTGGGCGTGGGCTATTCTATAACTCTTATACTCCATTCTGCTGGAATCCAATTCGTTGGAATATGGCATTAATTCGGATTCTATCAAATTAAATAAATTTGGTCGACTTAACCAATTGAGGTTTGCTGGCTCACATATCTTCATCATTCAAATTAGGTCACCTATAATGTCAAATTACTGAGTACATTGTCCGTAATGTCTCCATATAATTTTACCCTTAGTACGAGTTGATATAAGGGCGATGTTAGTATACTAAGCCACTAGGCAATCGCCCTTATCGTGTCATGTTCATAAGGGTGAAGTTGGAGTACTTGTACATTGTGGTGACTACGATATGGTTTTTATAGCAGCGATATTCGGTGAATGGTTCTGTAAAAACTCCTTGTTGTACCGAGAGGTATGCAAAACAAAGCGCCGAGCCAATGTACGATGCCGGCCAGGAATGTGGTTCATGTCGTGACGTCACGCGGCCGTGGACCTTGCGACGATCCCCGTGCTGCAGCAGTGCGAAGAGTTGCAAATCCCGCGGCCGGCTCTTAGCACGTGGCCACGGGTATTGCGACGATCACCGTGCTGCAGCAGTGCAGAGCGTTGCAAATCCCGCGGCCGGCTCTTAGCACGTGGCCACGGGTATTGCGACGATCACCGTGCTGGAGCAGTGCAGAGCGTTGCATATGCCGCGGCCGTCGTGCAGCATGGGGCCACGGGTATTGCGACGATCCCAGTGCTGGAGCAGTGCAGAGCGTTTGTTTGCGACGAATCTTACCCGAGAACAATAGTGAGCGTTGCAGTTTTCATGGCAAAATTTCTTGTTTTAACTTTTTTAAGACTTCAATTGTTTTTATTTTATTTTTATCATGCATTTAACATCCATTTTTTCTTTCATTTTTTTAAAATGGCACTCACATAAAATTCACATAAATTCCATAAATTTCATTGACTCCATCGGAATTTTTCCCTAATATTTTAGTAGGTATATTTTTTAGACTTTTTAGTACTTAAATTGGTGTATGTTTTAGCACTTGTATTAATTTTTTTGGCTTAGCCTGTGTTCCCTTTCTGTTCATGACCTTATAAAATAGCACGCGGACCTAATATTTGCGACGGTTTTTGCGTAAGCTACGTGTTGCGCGTTGCACTTTCCTCGGCCTCGTGTTGTACGTGGCCGAGACAATAGCGACGATCCTTGCCCAAGATGCACGCCGAGCGTCGCATTTGTCGCGGCCTGGACGCAGTGGTCTGAACAATTGCAACGATCCTTGCGCCATGTCGATGACAGGTGTTGCATTTGTCGCGGCCTTGTATGTATGAACACCACGTGGACCACCCAAATGCGACGGTCATTGCGTGTGTGCCGTGTTGAGTGTCGCATTCCACGCGGTCTCAGCTGTCTTAGTGATGATAACATGTGAATGGAATTTTAATTTCATTGTTCGTAATTGCGTTTTTTTTTAAATAGTATCACGAAGAAGCACGAAATGTACATTTAGCCAGGGGACTGGAACCCAAATGAATAACGGTTCCGGTTCCGGCTCAATTTCGGTTCCATAAGGGTTCCAATCGGTTCCATCAAATTCAGACAAATTCAAATATATTTTTTTAAATCGACTTATGGGAATTTACTTGCTCAGAAATTTTTAACATTACAATTTGTCTCGGTGATCATTTATTTGAAAAACTGTAAATGCTGGTAAATAGTTTCAGATTTCAACGGCAATGAAAGTAAACATTCAATGAAATAAATTATTTAAACAACCCTTATGGAACCCAAATAATGTTTAATATTTATTACTAATTAGGGTTCCAGTTCTACCTAAATAATTAATATGGGTTCCGGTTCCTATAAAATAACGGTTCTTTTCGGTTCGGCTCCAGTCACCGCTTTTAGCATATAATTTCTGTTCCTCAGAGGTAGAAGGGCGGAAGTACATTACAAGGAATCTTTAGGAGGCGCAATAAACCGTGTAATTCCGTCATCGCATCCAATCATCTGTATGGTGACATGACTCATTATGGAAGAGAATACTTCAATACAACTGTATAGTTGTTGACTTGAGTCACAAAATCGTATTCCAAAAAGTGACAACGAAAAATTGAGAATCTAGACTTCCGGCACTCTACCTCTGAACAACACAGTTTTTACATTGAAAGATATTTTGCACATGTGTCCATGAGGTAAAATTGTACTACGTCATTTAATTATTCCTTTCATGATATTTTATTAAATTAGGTGCCTGTAGATCCTGCAATTTTTTCTCACGACTTCATGAGGTTTTATTTTCATTTCGTAATTATATTATTTAATAAAAAGTATATTTGTGATTTTTTTTTCGTTCGTATTTTATTATTATCTTTGAATTCCTTCAAAGTTAACACTTATTAATTTCCCAAGGTCGTTGGTATTTTCGTAAACACTACTCAAATCCCCGTCTTCTCTTCCACCATCTTCGTCCCCATGTCCTGCAACGAATCCCCCGCAGTCCCCACCTGAACCGTCTCATCCCGTTCGACCCCACACACACACAATGGCATTGTCACGGCGGGCGCTAATAATACTGGGACGCCGTTAACGCGAAGGAATGCGGCTAATTATAGTCGGTGTAGTGGGAGGAGTGACCCCGGCCGCGACGCGGTCCAGTGGATGCTGTGCTCTTCTTGTGGGAGGGAGATTCCAGCAAGTGTGTCACGCATTGACCCCCCCCCCCCCCCCCGGGGGAATTTGGGGCGGCGCGGATTGCTGTGTGAAGAGAAATCTGGTGATAACAATGTTGAGGATGTTTTGATGATGTAGGATTGTTCTTCCGGATATGATCTAGAAGTCGCCGAAAGTGTCATATTTGAAAGATCTCATTTAGTATACATTTTCATCTCTTCTAGAATCTAGATACATACCTAATATCGATTTGGAAAATAATTTGTAAACCAATTTTATTTTGTACTTTTCATCAGCAAATTTAGTGAGTTTTGACCTTGAAGAGTTTTTAACTCGATTTTTATCTATATTTCATAGCTTGGAATGGAATTTCTTAGTTGTATTTTGACCTACAGACAAACCTGAAAATTAGTTAAAATTTGGCACTAAACGTCTATAGGACAGAATAAAACTAATAACCCATTCCAAACTATGAAATTATTTTCATTGAACTGTTCTGAAGACTCGCACAAAGCCTATTTTATTAACAATTACATTGGTAAAAGATATTGAAAAAAATTTATTAAATAACTCTTCAAGGCCACGCTCACTACTCAGCCGTTCATAGTCGATACGTTTCTTATAACACGGCAGTCAAATATCTTATAAAAGTTTGTGTGTTTACTGTTTGCTTATGAAAGGGGTGGAACTTTATTTAGGTGTTCCCCCTCAGTGGTTTAGGGGGAGAAGTCCTTACAGATGATTGTCAGCAAAACTGAGAAATCAAACAATAAATTCGTAACGACAAAAAAACTTCGTAATAACTAAGTATAAGTATTTAGTCAATTTTAAAGTACAGTACGTTCTACAAGGAATTTGCAACAGCGAAAAATCTATTTTCCATTTAGAATTCCTATTTTCCACACTAATTTTTGGATAGTTTTCTGTCACTACCTCTTCCTCACCTCATAACAATATAGGACCAAAGAAAATCCACATTTCTGAGGTGTATACAGCATTTTATTGGCGTTTTTATTTTGGCATTTGCCCTCAGGCGCTGAAAGGTCCTTGTAGAACGTACTGTAAGCTCTTTTTGGCGGGGCAAAGGTCATTGATCATGGTATGCTCTGGGGTCATCGACCCCTCATCCCTTCAATGGCAATCCATTTATTTAGATAAACATTGCGTTCTTCAAAATTTGTTCAAACATGACGTTCAGTGAAAATCGTAACGTAACATTGACTTCTAATGTCATCATTGGGCAAAGTAGTAGAACAGTGCGATGCTCAACCAACTAACAAGTAGTGTGAATGGTTGCGAGGTTCATATGTCGGTGTTGTGATTGCCTGGTTACTGTCGGTGTCGTAATCACAGGTCGGGGACGCCGCAATCGGTTCGCGATAACATGCTCGACGCCCCTTACACGTCACATGTGGCAAACACCAGAGTGGCACGGTGTTCTTTGTCGTACTCGTACTGGGCTGCAACTATAGGCCAAAGTGGATGGAACTAGCTTCACACTACTATAGGAGAGGTGGGGACACTTGAACATTCTTGGCGATACCAGCTCCATGGGGAATTGACCAATAGGGATTACTTTTGAGCAGGTGGCGCTCAGGTAGTGAACAGTGGAACTATTTTGAATTTTGGAACGAAATGCAAGCTTAAATTAGTTCTTATGTCTGCCACATAACACATAGAGCGCCAGCTGCTCAAAATTGAATTCCCCTATAATTCGTATTCAAGAATGGCCAATGGGGATGCATTGAAGAGTCCCCACCTCCTATAGTAGTGTGAAGCTAGTTCCATGCACGTTGTATAGGCGCATGGCGACGGATGTGATAGTTGGGCAGGGGTCAGCAACCTTTTTTGGCGAAGGAGCCAATTTCCAAAAAATTCATAAATTGGATTATAAAGGGAGCCGCAAGAGGCAATCAAATATAATATACCGAAAATAATACCTTGAATTACTATAGTAATTATTTTGATATTTTGACGAAGCCCCTCAGTTGTTGCCCCGCAGGGCATTTTTTTAGAATTTCAACCATTTAAAAGTGATTCTGTTACTCTAAAATTAAGACGAACGAACTGAATCAAATAACCTTCCAAATATTGCCCCGCAGGGCGTTTTTTCAAATTTTTCGATTCCAGATCTTTATTTCAATTATAAAGAGCCATTCAAGAACCACCAAGGAGACGCATGGGGCTCCGTAGCCGCAGGTTACCGACCTCTGTCGTATAGGGAGATGATGATGAAGAATAGGCAGGGATGGACGGTGGGAAGGAAGCGGTCGTGGCCTGTTTGTAGGGAACCTTCTTATAGCGTTTGTCTACTGAAGGAACAAGTCGTTCGGGACGAATGGTCTTGTAAAGCGTATCCGCTACCATAAGTTTCGATTTAAAAAAAATTATTGTTGTGCAGGAACATTCACGAAAATTTTTCGTCGTATTCCCGAATGATACGAGATTTTGAAGGAGTATTACTAAATAAGAAATTAGTGTGTTAACATGAAATTATCATGTTGACATGTTTTTCTTTCTTTTCTACATTTAGCCTGTAATAATTACTTGGTAATTACAGCAATATTTTGTGAATCTTCCCAATATTGTGATCTGCATTGGGATGGTCTCAGAACGACCCTGGGACTGATGCTGGATGTGGTACATTGCCCCATTACGCCGTGCAAGTGTTGTTTGTCACACGACTCCCGATAGTCCTATTTGAGGCTACCGTGGAGTGGAATGCCTCGTGAGAGATTTCCTTCATCTTTACTCGTGGTTTTGCGCGGCCGCACACTGCTGTGTTGGTTAAATTAGTGGGCCTAATTGTTCACGGTACAGTCACGTCCAAACACAAGCTCGCGAGATGGTTCGTGGTGAAAACTAGACAAAGGCAGCGTGTTTTGTTTTAGTTGCTTGATTAACGTCGCACTGTTCTGCAACTAGGCTAGGGAAGGAGGAGATCGTGACTTATTAACATAGGGTACCTTCCCAGCATTTGCCTATTGGAGGAATTACGGCAGCGGGAATCGAACCTTGTTCTTACTGTAGTCTGAACCTTATTTGCACATTTTTTAATGTTTTTTTATGTTTCTTCCCTGTCCCAAAATAATCAGTGTTTACTTTTAAATTTAATTTTGGATAATCACTAAGTCTGGGTAGACGTGGGACTTTGTTTACATTTACTGCATTTGCAATATGTCCAGAGATTCTTCGCTCTTGTGTCATTTCGCTCTAAGGGTGGTTTTCTGGTGTCTTAGAATTACAACCGAGACCTTATGGCGTATCGCAATAAGGATGAAGTTCACACGAAAACACATGCTTCACTGCATAGCCGCCTGATATAGCTACCAATTTTGTTTTCAATTAATCGTTTTGATAAATTTTATCTCAGGAGCGAGAACTTGTGGAAACACTTCCTTATCTGTCATTCATGAATATTTGAATTTTGTATGAATTTCGTTCCATTTATATGAATAAAATATCTCCTTCGATATATTTGAATTTCGTTCCATTTAGCGGAACTTTGTTCGAATTGTGTGAATTTTGTTCTATTTATTTGAATTTTTCGTTCGAATGTTATTGTATCCGGGAATGGTTTGAAGCTACCTTTTGTCACGCCAGTCAAAGCCGCTCAGTTTTATAATTTGTCTCGCGCTTGCGTATCAGTGCGTCACAATGTTCCATGTCGTAGGCCATGCGTGGCAACGTTTTGACCTTACCGGGAACCGAACCGTGATCGCTTGCACCCCGGTCGAACGTTCACCGCGTGTTTCGTGAGCTGGTAGTGCGACGGTGACGCGAGAGATGGCGCGCGCGTCGCTAGTAGTGTGCCGGTGTCCCGAGAGGTGGCGCGCGCGTCGTTGCACATGTAATCCCCTGTTGTGTAGGCAACCCGCGTGTTTCGGAGTTAGCTGTGATGCCTATGTGCTAGGCGCAATATATTTCGTTCATGCAGGAAGTGTAGATTAGGTATTTTTAGCTATTTATTAGCTTCATTGATTCTGTTATCAGTAGAAATGAATATTGATTGATGTGACCTACATTTTTTTTTGTTTTTAATAAGGAATTCGTATCTTGAAGAATGAGTGTGTTCTTTGTTTTTTTTCACATGAAACAAATTCGATACTTCTCTTTAACTTGACCCGATATCATGACCGATAAGTCGATAACTTTTGACATCAATCTGTCTCATTTTTTGAATCTGATACTTTTCGTTGTGCTACTATGCAAATTGGGCAACTTGACAAAAATATGCAATATTCCCCCCAACTCCGATTGTGTAAACATCAATTCCCGTCCTTCCGGACCGGGGCATTTTCATGAACTTTTTGTCGAGAGGCAAATGACGGGAAGGTTCCCTACTAATAAGTCACGACCTCCTTCCCACCGTCCACCATTACCCATTCTTCGTCAGCGTAATCGTTCATCCGTCGCCATTTTAGCCTAGTTAAGGTAATACTAGCGCTCGACCGTTTTAGCAAATTGAGAGAGAAAAATTGTTTCAAGTGGGTGTAACTTTGATAGGATGTTCACACGATCAGTCTGATTGTATATTAGTGGCACTTTTTCATTTTTGCTTCGTGCTTTGTTAATTAGTCGCCGGTTATTCAACAAAACCTTTCAAAACTATGAAATTTCCGATACGATTGGAGGTCATACCCGTGAACCAATTGATCTCAAATTTTAATCATGATTAGATAATAGACAAACTGAGGGTTATCACTTGGCACATTTCTAAAATTAAATTTCATAGGCACCTATTGAGACAAGAAAATGTACAATAACAAACCCAAAAATTTATAATGTACCAAGTGATAACCCTAAGTTTGTCTTTGATCTAATCACGATTAAAATTTCAAATCATTTCGTCAACCCATTTTGTCTCCAATCGTATCCAAAGAAGTGCCTGCAACCGCGGCAAACTCGCTCGCTTGCATAAAACAAATGTCATCAACACCTTGCTATTGCTGTTGAGCGCGTACCGAGTACTGCGTGTATTGTTTACCAACACGACACAGTGTCCGGTGCTCCATGTAGGGACGCTACAGGTGCTGGCCGACCGAACATGGTTCCTCGCCACGTGGTCGGGTGTCGGAATGCGGGGGAGGACGGATTGCTGTGTGGAAGACCGAGCACAAGCCTTGGAGCACCAAGGGCGTATTCAGGGGTGGGCCGAGGGGGCCCTGCCCCCCCCCCCCCCCCCGAAATCAGGATTTAATCTAAGAAAAAAAGCACATTTAAAATAATGTGAAAAAAAACACTTAAAAATGCACAGATCATGTCAAAAACGTTCCAAAATGTTTAGAATTGAGTTGAAATTCAAAAAAAAATCTGCATATCCGAATTGAGTTCAATAAATTTACCTATTCTTAAACCTCTTAGACCATTTTTTTGATATTTTGTATTTATCATTTCCTAAAATGACTATACCCCGAGATTCAAAATTGCACCTAAATGAATGACCTTGATCCAAAATTTTCTCGGGGGTGTGCCCCCAAACCCCTATTTTACACTGTGATTTTTCAAAATTTTAGGAATGTCCGGCCCCCTCTGAAAGTCATCCTGGATACGCCCTTGACCGAGCAGATGGAGCTTATAGCTAGCACTGAAGTTAGTCTTAGGGAGAATGGAGACATGATGATGGGACCTTCCAAGCATTTGCCTCTCGACAGAGGGAAGCCACGAAAATTCTCCTGCGTGGAGGGCGACGGGAATCGAAGCCGGGACCTCTGGGTCCAGATTCACAACGCCCCCCCCCCCCCCCCCCCCCCCCCCCCCCCAGGAATTCACCCGAATAAAGGGCTTTTATTTCAAAACCCCGGAGGAAAAGAATTGTGAGCCCCCCGAGTTCTGGTCCAAAGCTTTTTACTTACTTTCTCCCTCCTGAAAATTCTTGCCAACGATCATTTTTCAGAAGGGGGTTGACTTTCAGTATTTCAAAAATGTATGCTTCATCTAATCAAAATTACAAAGTTCTGACCTATTTAGCAAAATCTTGCCCATGATGAACAAGATCATGCTAATTTTGGCAGGATATTGTATTCTTGATCAGAATTTATTTAGGATCTAGAGACAATAAAATTGTCACGATTTGACATTCATGCCAAGATTTAAAATATCAAGATCTAACAGCTCAAGATATTTCAGCGGGGCTTCAGCGACCATTCTTCCTGGCTGAGGGTTTTTCGTCGTTTCAGTCAGTCGGTAGAGGCAAATGCTGGCTACGACGAGTGCTTTCTTAAACTGTCGCGATTGCCGCACAGTGCTGAAGTGCGTGGTGGCATGTTGCGATGGCAGTTCTCCGCAGTATGTGACAAGATAACGCTGCAAATAGCTGGCGTGGCTCGGACACTGGATGGAATCTGCAGGCGGACAGAATGCGAGGCATCTACACTGCAGGAAGTCACGCCACTCTCTAGTGCAGAGGCTAGCTGTTATTATATTGCGTCTTTTAGCAACATACTAGAGCAGGGGTCGGCAACTTTTTTTGGTGAAGGATCCAATTTCCCAAAAATCAATAAATTAGATAATAAATTGGATTACTACCTGTAGTTTATTTTGATATTTTTACAAAGCCCCCCCCCCCCCCCCCAGTTGGTGCGCGGGTCGTTTTTTAAAATTGTCAACAATAGTGATTGTGGGACTGTAAAATAAACACATTGAATCAAATAATCATACCATTTGCTGCCCCGCATGTCGTATTTTTTGAATTTCAACAATTAAAAATTAATTCTGGGACTCTTAAATGAACAAACTGAATTAAATAACCTTCCAATTGTTGCCCCTCAGGGCGTTTTATTTTCAAATTTGTTCGATTCCAGATCTTTATTTAATTCATAAAGAGCCATTCAAGAACCACCTAGGAGCAGGTTGCCGACCCCGCTCTAGAGGAAAACGCT
Organism: Leuctra nigra; assembly: GCA_934045905.1. NCBI lineage: Eukaryota > Metazoa > Arthropoda > Insecta > Plecoptera > Leuctridae > Leuctra > Leuctra nigra. The sequence goes on along the minus strand of OW203772.1, from coordinate 13,039,104 downwards.
CTGTGGAACGCGTTTATCAGCGAGACTGAATTGATATGCGGATGAAAGATGATGCTCTTGCAGGCCTTGGAAGTAGAAGGAGACTTTTATGTAAATAAATTAGACTGATATTTCATAGCAAGCTTAAAATCTCTGTAAAATTTCAATAACTTGACGTCTGAAAATTGTCAAAACTACTCAAATATGTTGGTCACATGACCCGACGATGACCATGCAAATTTGAAGTTGATCGGTCAAATTGTTCCAGTTTTAATTTTCAACCATCACAATTGTCCAAAACGATGTCTCCATTTTTGTGATGCGAAGTGGAAGATCTTTACGATTTCAACATTAAAGCAGAAATTATGACGCTGCATCGAGAATGGAATCGCCGGACTCGAAAAGAAGAAGGTCGATCGAAGAGGGGGTGATAATTTTCTCATCATAGCACATCAGTCGAAACTGGAAAAATTGTAGGTTGAGAGCAAGGGTTCATCTATCGTGGATATTTCCTTCTGGTTTTCTCCGTTATTATTTGAAGTTTGAATTCAAATTTTTATTGTCAAACTATAGTAATCATTTATCTCCATTTTGATTACGATTTTAATGACTAAGAATATCTGTAATGATATTTATGATGTTAAATCAATTTATTGATGTTAAATCCATAAACGGATCAAACGGATCAACGGATCAAACGGATCAATAATTACGGAACAGGTTGGGTGAGTGGCTAACGCTCTGATTTTGTATTCCGGAGTCCCGGGTTCGATTCCCGCGACCGTCCTTCCTGACTGGGGTTTTTTCGTGGTTTTCCCTCAGTCGACAGGCAAATGCTGGGAAGGTACCGTACTAATAGGCCACGACCGCCTCCTTCCCACCTCCAATCCTCACCTACTCTTCACCATCATCTCCCAATCATCATCATAATCATTCATCCGTCGCCATTAGCCTCGCTGCAGAACAGTGCGACGTTAAGCCCCAGACAAAAAATAATTTGTTCCTGCTAACGGCTGTATTTCTATCAACTTGTCTACTACGACGCCTGACATTTGCACGGCCAGGGAATCTGCCGCGCTGTTGTTTCACACCGTGTCAACACATTACGCTGATTTGCGCACAATATTACAGTCTACGTTTACAGATTCACCATGTCGCAAAGTTTCCTGCAGATTTGGTCGTATTCTATTGTTTCCATTGTGCAGAGTTGTTGTTTCGTTTTGCCGCGTTGTTTTTGTGCACATCGCCATACATGGTTATATAGTGTAGTATATGGCCATTGTTTTGGATGGGTATCTCATTGATGCATGCTTCTCCCCTCCAAAAGTGATAAGACTAATTATGGCTGTAGAATTCATTGCAATTATGCAAGGATTGGTAAATAAGGAAGAAAATATTTTTTTCACAGTGCTTATTTTTTTCAACCATTAAACTATTTTGCAACTATGCTAATGGCTGATGAATGATTATGATGATGATTGGGAGATGATGATGGAGACTAGGTAGGGATGGATAGTGGGACGGAGGTGGTCGTGGCCTATTAATTGGGAACTTTCTATGTATTTATTTACCTCCCGACTGAGGGAATCATAAAATCCTCAGTCAAGAAAATATATTTCGCGGGATAAATAAACTCCTCAAAGTACACTTTCTTATATTATATTTAGACATTCTTTAATGATTTAAGTCTCTAGTACTTGCCACTATTTGACCAATTTTATCCATCAATGGGTCACTTTTTATAATCATTTAAAATGATAAATGATAAATGATGATGATCATTTCATCATAAATGATAAATGATAAAGATGAAGAATAGATACGATGGGAAGGCTGTGGTCGTGGCCATTAGTAGGGAACCTTCACAGTATTTAATCACCTCCCGACTGAGGGAATCATAAAAACCTCAGTCGAGAAATCGATTGCGGAATAAATAAACTCCACAAAGTTTATTTTTATTATTTATAAAAAAATTTAATGATTTTATGTCTCTTAGTACCAGATGGTACCAGTTCTTTGCCACTATTATACCAATTTTATCCGTTGGGTCACTTAACAACAATTGTTGATGGTAAATTGATGGATGCTCCATGTGTCAATGTAGGAATAGTTCCAAATTCTTCTCCATTGTCTACACTAAATGGACCGATCTCTGCGTTCATTCACCGTTCTTATCTCTCTATCTTTGTCAACTATACTTTCATATTATTATTGGCCGCATTCTCTAGCTGATTCTTGAATGCCAAAGAATTAGAATTATCAAAACTGATTATTTATCAAAAAATAATATTTGTTAGAATTTATCTATACTTATTTGATGCTTGTTATTTGGTTGTAATTATATCTTCATTCCAATTTCAACTTACATATCGCCTATGTTATTAGTGTGACAAAAACTAAAACATATCAATTTCCTTTTCTTTGCGGCGTCAGTAATTAGAACCTCGTCGAGTTTTCGCACTTTTTAGTTTCTCGTCGTGATTGAATTAATTTAATCGTCGTATACCTCGTATTTAATCTTCTATATTTATCAATATTTCCCATGATCATCTCCAGAGGCATTTCCCACGGCTCGCGTGTTCGACTTCCGAACGACAAAAAAACTAAATTATTCAAAGAATCAAAATCGTTCCCGACTCGATAATTGTAATTCCATATCCAGCTCGATCCACACCGGGCAACGGTTAGGTTCACACTCCGGGACACCCGATCGTATGCGTACGCTCGGGTGTTCGGACCCGTGAACCTAGCTCGTGGCAGGTCTACACTCCAATCATACAGGTGTCTAAGACTAGGTTCGTGTCGTGAAACCCCTGATCGTGTGCACGCGACCGGGTGCCCGGAGTATGGACCTAGCCTGCGGCGGGTATGCGAGTGATTTGTACAGGTGTAGATTACATATTTTCATTCATGGAGTGATCGAACTTTGCTGAGGTGTCGTATAAAAGACATGGTGACGAATTGTTCGACTTCATTGTTTGTTCGATTCGTCATTAGCTCGCACATTCGATTGATTGAGTGCACAAAGCATTGTATTTTAATTAAGCTTCAGTTAAAAAAAGTGTTACTTTCTCGTATTTTAAATTTTCTAACGTGTTCAGTACAATTCCAAACATATCTCCGGCAAATTTTCGTTGAATTAAACTTTTAAAATTGTGTTGTTCTGTATACATATTTTCAAGACATTGAAACATTCTGTGAGAGTTTTGTGTGGATCGTTCGATTTTATTTGAATTCGCGGGTGAATTCTCGTGCGATGTTGCACTGTTTATACCGCGACACGACGATGGTGCACCAGAGCGTCACGCAGCAGCCCCGCACGCCGCACATCTGGCAACCCTGGCTCGATCAGCACACAGGTATTGCCGACTACTGTCTTATGATGAGAGATTTCACTTGTCACTTTGCTCCTCTGTACAACAGCAGAACAATCTATGGACCATCTGACGTATAGTATAATCAGCTCCACGTTCAAATTTTCAATGGATTTGGTATTGACATTTATTTTTTTAGGGCAAGCGTAGCGTGCGTCACTAACTCCGCGATACTCTTATGCCAATTTATGACAAGTTCAGGTAGCCGAACTAAATATATCTTTAACATGGCTAGTCGAAAAAACACAGCAATTTTCCTTGAATCGTAAATATTAGATTTAAACTATTTACCGCCGATAGATTCTAACCAAATACTAATATTATGTGCAGTAGACAATTAGACAAATGTATATAAATAAATACACCTATACTCGTACGTTTTTAAACGTTAGAAACCAAAATCTAAATAATTTTACTAAATACCTCCTATGTTAAAATTTCTTCATATTCTGAAGACATAAAATTGAAAACTCAATATAAGTCGAGAGCTACAAGTACAAGAGATTACATAATAGTTAAAATGTTGAAAAAATTATTAAAAATTGTGAATTTCAACAAAAAACTAGTTCAAACTAGTTGACATGTTGAAAAAATTAATAAAAATTGTGAATTTCAACAAAAAATATTTTCGGAAAATCTGCATGGCCCCCTCCTTAGTTTGGTCAATTCAGCCCCGTCGGCCATCCATCCAGATCAACCAACCCAACTTTGAACCGTTCAAAGTCATCTCCGACTTCAACCACCTGATACAAAACGCTCCAATCATCTCCTCCAAAGGGTTGTTCTGTGAACGGCATCTCGTGTCGTGGTGTAGTATCTGTGTTGTGAATGAACTGCGCCTGGGAACCCGGGGTCTGTCGGATGCTGTGGGGCATCAGGACCGTGGCGTGTGCAAGACAATTACTCCGGCTTTGAGAACTGCCGACAGCGCTGTTCCCCAGGCGCCACCGAGCAGACGATATTAGAAGCCAGAACGCCGTGATTATTGTGCTGCTGAGATTGGTTTCGAATCAACGTGTCCATATGGAGCATACTGTTCTAGAGGGGTGGAAACAGTGATGTAAATGTTTCAAAACTTTTGAAATATTTGTCTTTATGTATGAAGTGAAAAGATATTCAACTCGTTTTTTAATATTCCCAGCCAATACGGAGTTATCATATTGAAGGCTCTGGCCGACTTGTGATAGTGAAAAAACTGTCCTATTAAATTCACATAGTGGTCGTCATGCAGCTAAAATGTAAATTAATCAAAGTCCCATAATGTAAAGGTTTAGGTGATATTTCATGTGTTGTCTAGAAACAAATAAATATAAAGTTTTGCTATCTTTTATGAAATTACTTAACAGAAGTCCTAAAAACTAAATTTTTCAAATATTTCACTATTTTTTGAAATAATTTTCATAAAATATTTCATGAAATATTTCAAACAATTTTTTTTTGAAATTTCACATCACTAGGTGGAAACAGTATTACAAACCTGATCAAACTGGTAAAAAAAATACATAAGAATAATTTATTAAAAACACTGCCATAAGAAATGGTTGCCACAAGGACACAGTATAACAAAATATAAACAAGTAGATGAATTTGATATTCAATATAACAACTAAGCATAATAATTCTACATTAATATGAAATATTTGAAGATGAAAATTATTGAAAAACATGTATCATCATGTATCATCATATCATCATGTATATCATCATATATATCATATATCATGTATATCATGTATATCATCATGTATAAACACTGGATTTCGTATCTCTTTTATATTTTCGCGGTTATTGTGGACACAAATTCAAACGTTCAAATATTAAGTTCGCAAATGGTCTCGATTTGAAAACAAGCTCAAACGAAGAGGGAAAACAAGTCTCTTCGTTTCCTCAGTCAAATGCACTCCGTTCCATTCCACGGTCGTTCTTTCTGACTGATGTTCCGTGGATTCTCTCAGTCGAGAAGTAAATGGTGGGGATGTTGCCTATACTGGATAGTTCCCTAGCGTCCATCCTTACTATTCGTCATCGCTATCAATCATCAATCATGAGTCGCCTTTAGTGTGGTTACAAATGTGCGACGTTTTCTGAGGCTGAGGCCTGACACGTTGCTTTTTCTTTGGAGTGGGAATTGATAATTTCTCTGTTTGCTGGACTCGTAAGCGTTTCACTATACTCCCAACGTGCTAAACCGGGAATTATTTTTAATTTTTTTAATTTAAAAACTGAAGTATGTTCGATACTTTGAAAATAATTATTTGAAAGTGTCTATAGTCTGGCATTGAAATATCGACGAAAAAAGATTTGACGACAATTGTGGAAATTTACTTGACGCAGTGTCATCAACTTATCAGAAACCGGAGCCATCATGATAATAATAATCAACTCGCTTTATCATCGATGAACGTTATTTTCACATTTGATTTCAATATTTCATGCATTTCATCTATAATGAGTATCCTATTCATGAAATTGCCATCATTCTTCATCATGTTTTTATACCACATTGATGTCAATCCACACATAGTTTTCATTCATTCCAAATGCCTTTTTTACTACATTAAACACGACAACGCATTATTGTTATAGTAAAAAAAACATTCAGCTATGTCAACATAAAAAAACATGGTCAGCTTTAAAACTGCACCCATCTCTATTAAAAAAAAAACACAGTCCTTTAGGCATCATCGAAAATAAACTCCAAATCGAAAACCATTCATGAAAACCGGCACCCAACTCTGTTGTCCATTGAGAGCCATCTTAAATCTTGCATCGGACACGAACGTGTATGTAAATGACGGGCCTCTAGCGAGCGTGTAGCAGAGACGATCTCCTCCAGCGATCGAGGCGAAGATCTTCTGAAAGGGTTTTTTGTTTTTTTGTCCGTCGCCACCGTGTTTTTAATGAATCTTCCCCGCGGGCGGGTGTTGCCAACGCGACGGCGTGGAAGTTACTAGGTGGTGACGGTGTTTTGGATGGGGGATGGGGGATTTAGGTTGGTAGCAATTAGTTTGGTGGCCCCAGGCGGATTTGGTGAGATGAGCTGGATCTCTGGCGAGTTTTGGTCATTCATGTACGGGAAGGCGGAGGATAAAGAAGACAGTTGATTTTTGTGCCGTGTTTAGTTTGAAAAATTGATAATCAAAATTTTTTACGATATTTTTATAATTTTCATATTGTGATTTGTGGATAATGCTTTGATTATGGTGATGTGATATTGTGTTTTGAGCGACTTCTGTGTATTTTCTTCTGTGTTTTTGCCGGTGTATTTCGACTAAAAGTGCGTAAGAGTTGCTCTAATGTCATACACGTTGTTCGTGAACATGATGCGAATTGAGACCAATGAAAACGCCGGCATTTGGCAGCCGTGGATTACTTCCGAAGCAGGTAAACAGACCGATATTATCGGGAAATGTTACTAATTACGTTGATAACGCTCTGGACTGGACGTCAGCTTCGTGACTGAGGTTTATTCGTGGATTTCCTCAGTCGAGAGGTAAATGATGGGAAGGTTACCTACTAATAGGCCACGACCACCTTCTTCCCACTGTCCAGCCCTGCCTATTCTTCATCGTCATCTCCCAATCATCGTCATCATACACTTGCATCCCTCGCCGTCTCGCCGTTAGTGTTGCAGAACTGTTACACATTACTATCAATACAATTGAAGGGTATACAGGGAAAGAACGCTATAAGTCACATTCGGATGAAACTGTGATGTTGAAACTTGTATCTATCTTCCATACAAATCGATATTTCAATTGCGTTTTTCAAGACTTTGTGGCAATATATTCTAAAACCCGAGGGTATATTCTGAAAGCTCATAAAAATCACTGCAACACCTTAAGGATGAACCATCGCTTTGAATGACTATATTCATAACATGAGATAAATTAATTCAGAAAACGCATGTTTAAACTTTAAAACATAGTTTTATAATGTAATATGAGGAGAATAATACGATATGAGATGATAAGAATTTTTTTAACAAAGTTTTCGTAAAATAATTTTGTTAAGAATACAGCAGTGGTTTTGACTAGTTCAGTTGTCCCATGTTAAATGGCCATATAACAAGATTTTCAAACATTTAAATGCCATTATCTCAAAAATTAAGTCGGTGACAAGAGTATTTTAAGTGTTCAATGCATTCAGTATTAGTCGAAGAATATTTCTTTAGTTTTCTGTTGAAATTGTTGGTGCGGATTAAAAATAATTTAGAATAATGTAGGAAATTAATTCGTTCCCCCATAAGAGCCATGTAAAAATCTCGAACTTTGAAAACGTTTTACACAAAAGTTAGGTCGGTAAGGTATACATTTTTTGATCTTATATTGAAGATAATACTATTAGGAACAAAATAAAATGGTTTTGCAAAAAATTGTTGGTAGATGACCTGGTGATGGTTCATCCTTAAACTATTTTTTTCAAAAAATGGACTTAAAGCGTTCTTTCCCTGTACTTTTCAATTGTAAGTTGTTTTTGAATATGTGGGCACGTGAGTTGAAATCTACCGAATGGAAGAGTATTTGACGCGGGAATGTCAACGCACGGATAGGCAAACATCCAGCGGGCGCATTGAATCGTTTGGACTGAAATGGTTTCAGAAGACTTGTGAAATTTGTTCATGCCGGAATGAATTGGCCGTGGTGCATCAGGAGAGAATGCTAATAGAATGCACACAAAATAGTTCACATTCTTTTGATACTGTTTAGGTTCACGGGTTTTTAACTTAAAAGTTGATTTACTTGACTTTTTATTTATTTGGTAAAAACACATACATGGTGTAAACACTTTACACCGAGATAATATGGAGCCTTTTGTGTGGATTCTATTTCTATTCCTCTTCTCTCTTGCATTGAGAGCTTTTCTTTTGCTTTTCTTTTGAGATAATATGGAGCCTTTTGTGTGGATTCTATTTCTATTCCTCTTCTCTCTTGCATTGAGAGCTTTTCTTTTGTCAAAAGTTCGTTAATTTCTAACAATCTGGTTTTCCTAAAAGTTGTAAAAAAAAAAACGCTGGTTTTCTAAAACGTGGAAACTTTTCTGTTCTTTTCCCATTTTCTCGTGTTTTAGCTTACTCAATCGGGGCCAACTTGACTTTCAAATTGTATTTTGGTAACTTAAAAATCACATCGTTTTTCACCAAGAAATAGAATCATTTTGAGTGGATTCAATCTTTTGTTTGAGTTGCGACAGTGTAAAGTTGTAGAGCAACCCAACAGGTTGTCACTAATTGTCACTAAATGTCGTTGTTTTTTAGAATGTTCATGAAAAGTGTGTTTCTTTTATTAATTTATAGCCATTTGGACATCATCTGCAGTTTTTATTAAGTACTTCTTTAAAATATTCCCAAAAATCGTTTAATCTAAAAGTCACATAAACTCACTTTTCAAAAACTGTCGGTACCCCTGAAGATGTGAAAACTACCTCATGTTGTTCTGCAGCGGATGTCAGTCCTCAACACCACAAGACCGTGAGCTAATAATCTTCCGGACGGAATCCAGTAGACTCTGGTCACTTGCGTCGATAAATCTGGACATCTTCTGATTAAGAGGGCTTGGTAGTGAGTGTGGCCTTGACGAGTTTTTTAATCAATTTTTATCAATATCTTTTTCCAGTGTAATTGTTAACAAAATAGGGCTATGGACGTGAATTCAGAACAGTTCAATGAAAATAATTTCATAGTTTGGAATAAGCTATTAGTTTTATTGTGTCCAACAGGTGTTTACAACCCGAAAATTACTAAATTTTCCGGTTCTAAACACCTGTAGGACAAAGTAAATCAAATAAACCATTACAAGCTGAGGAATTATTTTCATTGAACTGTTCTGAATTCACGTCCATAGCCCTATTTTGTTAACAATTACACTGGAAAAAGATATTGATAAAAATCGATTAAAAAAATCTTCATGGTCAAACTCACTACCCAGCCGTCGATCTCCCCGCCCTCTCTCTGGGTCCTACAGATAGTAATGTAGTGGCGATGACGATGACGCGCCTAACCTGTGAAGGACGCTGTGGCGAGGAGGTGAACGCTTCGTCTTTAGCGCTGGAGCGAGATTGAATGAACTCGAGAGTGGTTACTACGAACCTACCGCGTACACTCGCCTCCCCAACCTGTGGACCACGCACGAGCTGGACCGAAATGAATGCAACAGGGGGCAGAACTTTGCTATTTGTTGAAATAGATCGGTCGAATTGCACGTGGTGATAGTAAAGCCGCTTTCACATAACACACATATCGCGTTTTGCGTTTTTTTATTGACCCATCAAAACCACCGCAAATTTTGCCGCACGCGTTTTATTTTTAAGCCGCCCCATCTCGATTGAAGGGAGGTTTTTCAGTACCGCGCGTGGCGAAAATGACGTCACTATACTTAAACTATAAAATAAACTCTAAGATAACTATAAAATATGACTATTATGTTTAATAATTGCTTACGTGCATATGATTCCATCTAATAATATCTAATAACACTCACATTGTTACTAACAATAGAAATAAATTTATATCAACATTCTGTTTTCGACGGCCTATTCTATAGGCGTTATAAAAAAAGAAAAACACGAAAACGCAAAAGGCGTGTTATGTGAAACCGGCCCTTATAGGCGTTATAAAAAAAAGACAAAACGCGAGAACGCAAAACGCGAAACGCGCTTTATGTGAAACCTGCTTTTTACTCTTGATCACACTTCGTTTTTACTACAAACTTAAGAGGGCTTGGTAGTGAGCGTGGCCTTGACGAGTTTTTTAATCGATTTTTATCAATATCTTTTTCCAGTGTAATTGTTAACAAAATAGGGCTATGGACGTGAATTCAGAACAGTTCAATGAAAATAATTTCATAGTTTGGAATAAGATATTAGTTTTATTGTGTCCAACAGGTGTTTAGAACCCGAAAATTACTAAATTTTCGGGTTCTAAACACCTGTAGGACAAAGTAAATCAAATAAACCATTACAAGCTGAGGAATTATTTTCATTGAACTGTTCTGAATTCACGTCCATAGCCCTATTTTGTTAACAATTACACTGGAAAAAGATATTGATAAAAATCGATTAAAAAACTCTTCAAGGTCAAACTCACTACCAAGCCGTCTTAAATATAACTTTAAATAGCCCGAATGTTAAAAACAATTAAAACGCTCTGTGCAACGCGTTGATAAACAATCCTTCGTAAAGTCACTGCTCTCTACAGACCTTGGAAACCTCTTCAAATGAGCAACGAACAATATCGTTCCACTGCCAAGTTGTTACGGGACGATAGCGCCAAGGAAGTGGTCAATGAATGCGCGCCGCGAGTGTACCGGTAAGGTCACAGCATCCCAGCCCAAGGTCGCGCGGCTCTGGACCGCCGCCCGGGGCGCCATCTCCATCATCATCGTCATCTTGCAGCGTACCTGCGGCTGATGATTGATCTCGGAGATGCTGTGCCAGGTTACACGGAGCAATGTTCTCGGGCCAACAGAATAGCATACGTTGATGAAGAACAACATTGTAGAGCAGTGGTACTCAACCTTTTTGGCTTGCGTTGCGGGCCAATAATACGAATTTGCTTTTGTTGGCGGGCCGCATTTTAAAAAAAATTATTACAAGAATGCTCACGTGATCAGGGGGGCGGCCTCAGTTTTAACCCCGCAGAGTGTTTTTTAGAATGTAACCATTTAAAAGTGATTCTGGGGCTCTAAAATGCACGAACTGAAACAAACTACCCTCCGATTGTTGCGTTTTTTTTAGTTTTTTTTTTTTAGAATTTAAGCAACTTTATAAGAGATTTATCCTACGTGCCTGGTTCATTCAGTGTCTTTTGTTTATGGCTTAATTTTCGTTGCAATAAGTATGAGTTCCTCGTAGTTTCAGCCTGATGCGTGGATCCTAACATGACAACTCTCAAAATATGTCTCAATGAAATGAGATTTTTTTAATATTATTTTTTCAGTGGTAACATTTTATGAATAAATGGGTATTTGAAACATCAACTTGGGGGGCCACAAAAATGTGTCCCGCGGGCCGCAGGTTGAGTACCACTCAACCTGTAAAGTATAATTGTGTACTCTTTATTGTTTTCTTTTTTTGTATTTTTCGCGGCACTAAATCCCATTTTTTATGGTACCATTTCTTGAACTCTGAGTGACAAAGCAATTTCTTGTCACAGAACATGAGCAGGAGCTTAGCTTTTAATTATTAACATGTTCTAATTTCTATCAAGAAGGTGGCACGGAACTCGAACAAGAAATAGCTTAGTGTAAATGATGCTGTAATCAAGAGGAAAATGTTGGGAAGGTTCGCTGCTGAATGGTCTCGACCACCTCCTTCCCATCGTCCTTTCTTACATATGATAAAGAATAGCTTTATTTTGCAAAATCAGACAGTGGCAAAACTGTGGAGTTGGAATATAATTAGGATATTACAACAAAAATGATATGCAATACATACGAGTATAAAAAATAATTACATTGTTGGGTACAGCCAGAACAGAAGTTCTTTTCTCTCTTCCGGAAAATAGGTGAGAGTGAGTGTGATAAAATAACAGTGAGCACAGAGCAATGTGTTATCAACCTAAAATAATTCAGCAGTCTTCGATTCTATTGCTTGATAGATTTTCTCACTTTCTATCTCATAGTCACCTCTTTTCTCGTCTCACTATTTTTTAGGAATAGAGCTTTTACGTTTTGAAACCATTCAATTTTGATTCTTTAAAAATGGAAAAAGTTGACAACTGGGTCGTAGCCTTCAACTTTTTCAAGTTGTATACAATACAAAGTTAAATCAAAGGGTGAAACTCAAGAAGAGGCCTCATGGAAGATGATTGTGAAATGGGTTTGAGGGGCACACAATCCTTTGAGTACACTCGAACAAATAATAAACGGTATTCGAAAGAAAATTACTGACCAATAAAGGTTTGATGACATCATCCCATGAAGTCTGTGCTAGCATCATCTAACTCTAGTAGTTGAGCTCTGATTTCATTGATAATAACGAGGATTAATTGTCAAGGAACCTGACCAGAAGCCTATCCGTTTTGTTCAAATACCGTTTCATAGTTTTTCTCTGATTTGTTTTGGTTTCGGTAGCAAAACCAGCGAATAACAAAATCAACGCCCGAGAGCTTGTGACAGTAATGATATGAATGAATGAAGCTCGATCTTGCGCTAAGTAGATGAGTGTCATCGAGCTTGTACTGACGACCCGATCTCTTTCGTTACAGAATGTGTGAGCAAGACGCTGCCCGGCGGCCGATGGAGGCGTGACCGGCGCGACAAGGTGAGCGCCAAGCACCGCGCTGCCGCACAGCCCACGCCCGACGCTCCGTTGGACATGACCACGCCGCGCGGCCTACCTCCTCCATACAGGTCTGTAGGAGAATCATTGACAATCTGTTCATGGGTTGCACAATTTTATTTTGTTCTACATCACGAAATTAATTCACTGAAGTCACTGGGACAATTTTTAAATTGGTCTATCTAGGAATGAGGTTCTTTATTTATAAAGAAGTAAAATGGCCCTAAAACTGAGTAGATTGGGCAAAACAAAAGAAAACAAGTAAAATGCTTGTAAAGTATAGAGGCATTTAAATTGCTTCTAGAGGCCCATACAAGTGAATAAAAGATAAGAGAAAAAGGTTATATTTCTTGCCAGTCCACCACTGCTTCTACCTAATAAAATTGTCTGCTACCTAATGTGCATCATTAATACTATCAACAAAATACAATGAATGCAATTCTATAAAAAAAATTAATTCATTAAATTAAGTACAATGTGTATTCTAACTAATACTTATTGATGGTTATTGATAATTAATGGTGGTAATTAATAATTGATATTATTAATTGGTAATAATTGATGGTAATTGAATATTAATTTAGGTGGAAGAGCCACTGAAGTGGAACCTCGCCTTATTGTTTGTGCTTGTATTTCTGTTTTGTGCACATTAAAAAAAAGACAATTAAATAAATAAATAAACAAGATACCACAAGCGTGAGCCGTGTAATTGACTTCCATGCGTTTGCCGTACAGCGCGTGTTCCCGCGCCCGCACCTCGGCGCGCCCCTCGGTGATCACGTGCGTCGCGCCGCGCGTCGCCGCCTCGCGCAGGGAGCAGCTGTCGGACCCGGTGATCGACGAGCACTTCCGCCGCTCCCTCGGCAACGACTACAACAACCTCTTCCGCGACGAGGCCAACGTCAGGCAGGAGAACTCCGTCACCGTCACCGGGCTGTCAGGTGAGGCGATTCTGCGTGTGAGAGATGAGGTTATGTGGAAAACATTATGCTGAGTCAGGATGATGATATGGGATGTGCAGCCGAATAGGATCAAGTGTCAGATTTTCAACTAATGTGAAGAGATAGGACACATCAGTCTATTTTTATTTAACTCTATTTACTTTTATCTGACCCTTTGGTCAGTGGCAGCCCTGATTAAGTAATTATTATTTCTGGAAATACTCCTTGGTTATTTGGAAGAGACAAGAATTTGCGATGTTCACATCGAAAAGAGAGTTTTCCATAAAATTGATTATCTCGTACGTACCTAATTCTTGGTTCATTTATAGGTACTTGATATGAATAATTACCAAATTTGTCATAAGGCACTTCTTTATAAGTCGATAATTCTGCTTAGCTGTATTTTTCTGTGAATTTATCAACACTGTATTTTTTTGGTGTTTTGAAAATAATAAAGCGTGACGCTCAAGAAACTAAGTAAAAAAAGAATTTGGTGTCTTTTGTTTCTCTTCTCTTCTTCTCTTTGTAAGATTTCAACTAATAACTTATGAATTATCATTTATTGTGCATCAATGTATTAAAACCAACAATATTTGGGCAGTCATTCTGCAATATTTTAAGATCAAATTCAGCACCAGTAAAAAAAGAATTTTGTGTCTTTTGTTTCTCTTCTCTTCTTCTCTTTGTAAGATCTCAACTAATGACTTATGAATTATCATTTATTGTGCATCAATGTATTAAAACCAACAATATTTGGGCAGTCATTCTGCAATATTTTAAGATCGAATTCGGCCCCTTTGTGCAAAATACTCTAATACTCTCGGCTTGCTCTATGACTCACGACCTTCTGTCTCTCCACAGTGGATGACCACTTCGCCAAGGCGCTCGGCGACACGTGGACCAAGTTGCAGAAGAGCGACGCAACCCCCGCAGCGGCGCCGTCGCCACCGGTCGCCGCCGCGCCGCCCAAAGACAAGCTACTGCCGGCGAGAAGAGGCCTCGTCACGATTTAATCCGCCTCGGCCGTGGAGAATCTCAGCGGTCCGTTCGTTTCCGCCGGCAAAACGTTCGCGAGATCGCCCGTCGTCGGGGGATTCATCTGATTTATGTGTGTTGTTGATGCATCGGAAGGATGAGAGCCTTGGAAACAAACATTGTGAATGCTACAAATACCGTCACTATTACTAAGTAAAATTTTGATTATCATTGAATACTTGGCTGATATGCAGTACCTATATTCAACCTTTTAGTACATTTTTTGTCAAATTTTGTTTATCATCACTGTTTATGTGGATCTTATAAAGTATTCTTTACAAACATACAAACTCATACGAGTTTGGATTCTGGGGCTTCGCTTAATTTCGTAATTTGTAATATTTTTTGACCTTTGTGTTCTGACCTCAGAAATCATATGAAACTAAATCAAATTTGGTTACAGAATCCGGCTTAAACTTGAGCATCTTTCATGTCTATCGAATGGCAAGAAAAGTATGAACAAATCTGTTTTTAGGACACTGCATAGGTATTTGCCTAAAAGTAAAAGCCAATGTTGAGTTTTGGATGTTTTCAGATTCTTCTATATTATCTTTTATGTTGTACAATGATAAAATCACAATATCTTCATTTTCATATTCTTTGGAAATTGACAAATTATTAATCACACTTGTAGGAAAATTGGGACTACAATTTTCCATCAAAGTGTAGAAGAAGGTATTGAAGTATGTGGTTGATGAAGCGTTCACAATGGTTGAGAGAAACCGATCGAGTATCGGAAGGAGCGAAAGGCGGTCACGAATCCTAGGCCTACTAGTTCTAGATGTACCGGTGTCTATGATGTCCTATCTCTAATAGTTATCACGTTAGTTAGTTAGTAAGATTGTCTGCATGCGATTCTCCAGTCTGCTTCTGATCTTTGAGATTTCGCCTAAGTAATAACGAACCGAGGAACTTGTTTTCCGTTTTAAAACAGTTGGACTGAAATCCATGGCTTAGCAGTGATGTTAAACATCAGTTGTCAATTATAAATAAATTCTTTCATTTTCGAGTGTTTGAAATGACTTTGCCTAATGTTTCAAACACTATTCTGCGTCAAGTGTTAGAAGGGAACACCAAGAACTACAGCTCAAACGTATGAACATGTGTACCAGTTTTACTAAATGAGTTACCTAAACAAATCTTACTTCACATGTTGTAGCCCATTCTTAAATATGTCAAGTAAATCAGTTTTTCTGGTTTTTATAGTTACATTCATAACATAGCAGTTTACTGTGAATTTACATAGTTACAAGAGTAGTTTCAAAAACTGAAGTATGGGAACTTAGCTGAAAGTTATTTTATACTTTTCTCATGCTGAAAATGCATCTTGGAGAGGGACCCAAGAATTACTGGAATTATGATTTCAAGTTTATTTGTTGTATTGCAGTTTATTTGATGGAGTTTATGATTTGAAACCCCATCAGTTTTTTAATTTTTAGAAAAACTGTTCTGACATATAAGGTCTGGAGCTTGAGGTTTTAAAGTCTTAAATGGTCCTGAGCATCAAACAGTTTTCCTAAAACAGCATGGCAGTTGTCCATTATTAGTCCTATTCTCCTGACATCGCTCGTTTGACTTAGAACAATATCAAAAACATTGGGACAAGATACGGCCTCAATAGAATTACGTTAAAAAACGAATCTTAACGATTCAATTCCGGTTTTTCTGTGTTCCTCATCGTATTATGCAGATTTCATTAGTAATGCCCGTGTAAAGAATCAGAAGTACCACGAATCGCTGAGCGCCCGGATGGTCGTATAGATCGATGTTAGCAACTCTCGTCTCGTAAACGTAGATAGTACCACGTGTTGTCCAAAGTTCGTAGTGTCGGCGTACGCCGTAACGTACCTAGTGTATTCCATGTATGACTGGGAGGTTGTGTGGCTATTGTTAAACATTATTCGAGATTCGCGGTTAATAAAAATCAGCACATGTTTCAACAAAGTAACTGAATACCAAACTGTTTTTAGACAGTCTTAGAAAAATTCTAACTTTGATTTTGGTTTTCATTCATATGTATTTCCAGGCTAGATTGTTTGGCCACACCATTTCTTGATGAAAAATATGCATGCGTTTCCATGCTATGTTTAAATTAACTCAATTTATGAACTTGGCATAGAATCGTACAAAGTAGGCATGAATTGCATTGTGTTCCAATCAGATAAACAAATGTCATCAGTCACTCATTCGTCGTGAAATCTTCGCTAGGTATTCACTTTCAAGGTTGTGCACTTCTGAGGTGTCAGTTTCAATTCAATGTCATTATTATTAATTATTATTATATTATGTTAAGTTTACTTCAGGCCTAATTAGCTACTTGTTACTAGCTTCCGATTCGAGCGAACGAATTCTATGCCGATAATAAATAACCTATTTGTAATGGGATTTTTATTGATGTAAATAAACACAAATACACCAGAATATGTACAACGAAACAAGCATTATATATTATGTACTGAACATAATCATACATTATTAATTATTATTATACAATTATGTTATTTTGTTGTGTAATAATAGCATCGAATGCTCTGCAGTGCTGATGCTAGATGTTGCACTACTATACAAATTATTATTTGTATATTCATTTATTGTATTTAATATTTGGTATACTATTGTATTAGAATATTTAATATCATATTAAAATATTTCATAGTTATAATTCTACTGTTGTTCTTTTCACCCATCCTTGAATTTTGTAAGAATTTAGAGTTTCACATTTATAAATTGCCATTGGTGCATACATTGCTTGTAGTACGAGAGAGAACTAACTACTATTACAGAAAAATTTGAACAGCAGGTAACAATACCTAATTATTTTCAAATTAGCAAATTCATAGTTACAATTTATTTTTCAAATAGTGTGGCGGGAGATCAAAAGAGGGAAGTTTGTCTTTCAAATGTTGGCTGTGAGCAACTGTAGCGCTCTTTGTTGCGGATACGTTTTCAACTCTATACGCTGGCTCGTTCGGTAATAATTTATATGGCGGGAGATTTCAAACCATGCCGCCATGCGGTCAGGCAGGTGGTCAAATATATCCAGACAATGCCTGGAATTTACGAGCCAAGAGATTAGAAATTGGTTACCAAGCAATTACTAGGTATATCTAACATCTAAATGATACCTGATAATTTTTGAGAAAATTAGATAACTGAAAATCCCATTTTATAGTTTGAAGGTACAAAATCAAGTGCAAACATTCCATTTTTTATTCAAAACCAAGCTGCGATTCGAAGTCTGCTGCTTCATCCATCCATCTTCGCTCACCGAGTGTTGAGACGCTTTGCACTTACAAAAGCACTGATTTCAAATGGTGCTAGAGATCCAATGCAATCTATCACCGATTTGAAACCAGTACCCGAGTAAGTACTCCACAATTTGTCCATGTCAGCTGGGCAGTTCTGCTCTTTGTTCTACCGCCTGTAGGTAGACATCAGCTGGCTCCACCTGGAGGACAGGAATTAAGCAGCTCACGTCGTTATCCACATTGCAATAAGAATAGGTACAGTATTATCATCAAACAACATCCATTTACAATTTGACTCTTGTTGGGTGTTTCAGGTTGTTGGTGTAGGTAGTACAAGTTACATTGTTTCTCTGAGCGCGCTGAAATATAGCATTCATGTAAATATACCACGTCTGATTTTCTTTGAAGAAATCGGGTGATTGGTTGATTTGGCTGAAAAATTTTACAAGAAACTTAAATTAAATTATAATAATTAGCATGTTTTATAGGGTTTCCAAGTAATTTACCAGCTTATTTCGAATTTGTTCCAACTTTCTGACGAGGAAGGAAATTTATCCGATACGTGTTCCATATCACCAGTGTTGTGACTTATCTAGATAAATATTTTGTTATCTATTATCTTATCAGGGGGTGGGATCATCCCACCCCTCTGACCCGACAACAGTTGGAAGCAGGGTCGCGACATTTATTTATCTAGATTATTAAATAAGATAATTGAAGATACAAGATAATTAAATAATTGATTACCTATCTTTAGCTAGATAAAATAATGGTTATCTATTGGCAATTAACTAGATAAAAAATATAAAATTCAAAAATATGCACGAGCCTCAAATGTCAAATGATACAAAAAAGGAAATCATCTGGGTTTTAGCGGACGCATTTTTTAAAAACTCTAGTTCCGATGTTTGGATTCGAATTAGAGGTGAGCGCGTGACGTGAGTCACGCGTGACTCACGCGTGACTCACGACTTTAGGCGTGAGTGTGCGTGAGTGTGCACACCACTGCTATAAGTCGTGCGTGAGTGTGCAAAGTTACTGGTCACGCGTGAATCGTGACACGCGTGTCACGCGTGACCATTATTTTTGCCATTTCAGCTTCCCAAATTGGTTTTTATTTCGTGAAAAACAAAAAAAATGCCCTGCGGGGCATGATTATTTTTAATTAGAAAAACAAAACATTGTCAACAACAGATTTCTGTGCATTTTGGCCAGGGCTTAGTGTTCAGGAAAGTTGCGATTGTTATTTCAAATTATGGACCCTTGATAAGCAAATTTAAATATTTTATGCATACTACCTAAGTTTATACCTATAAGAAAAGAGATGTAAAGGTGGTCCGTGGCCAAGTTGCATTTCACCTTGCTACACTTGACTCAACCGTTCTTTGTAAAAAAAAAAGAGCTGCGTTGTGTCTCAAAAATATGAGAACTGACCTAGAGGGACCTGACCTAAACAAAGTATATGATTTTGTAGTTATCAACGTGCGTGACTGTGCGTGAGTTGTAATTCGTGAGTGTGCGTGAGTTGTAATTCGTGAGTGTGCGTGAGTTGTAATTCGTGAGTGTGCGTGAGCGTGCATGAGTCCATAAGATTTCCTGCGTGAGTGTGCGTGATCGTGAGCGAAATGCAGAACCCGCGTGCGTGAGTGTGCGTGAGTGGAATACGTGCCCGCGTGACGTGACCGCGCGTGAGTCAAAAATCACTCACGCGCTCACCTCTAATTCGAATGTAATTAGGGAACAATTGTATAGTTGGTAAAAACAAATTATCTATTATCTATTACAATTATCTAGATAACTATTTTTAATCCTTATCTATTCGATGATTTCTTGAATATTTATCTACCTATTACACTTATCTAGATACATTTTTGGCAGTTATCTTTATCTTTATCTGGGTAAAAATATAAATATCTAATCACAACACTGCCCATCACCTAACAATACAAAAAAAATACTAAAAGTATAACAATTACCTATCAACATTTGAGATCTCACAATCCCAATAATCTATGTGCCCTTTGTTACTAACCTGTTCGAAGAACTCAAAATCTCATAATCTCATTCTCAGCAAAATCACAAAAACGATAAACCACAGCCTGCTGAAGATATTCAACTGTCTCCTCCATAACCCACCGCCTTCGTTATAACCATCCCTGAGTTCTGGTCCGTGTAGCCAGCACAATGCACATGAAATCCACCTGGCTGTGCTCGAGAAACATAAGGCAGGCTGTGGAAATAATGACACCCAATACTCGGTGCTAGATTCATGCAACCAGAAACTAGACTAGACGATTGAATTTCATTCCATTTCTCCATACAGTGAAGTAAGAGAAGATCGAAGTTTTCTAGGGAATACCGTCGCACGTAATGCTTCCAGGGACTATTCCTTGCATATTCGTAACTGGGTTTCCCCATTGCACCTACCGTATCGAGAAAAAGCACACAACAATACACAATATAAAACTTAATGTTTTGGTAAAAATAAGATTTTACTCCTTTTAAAGTTGCAAAAATCTAGGTAAAATTACTGGTCCTTGGCATTATAAAAATTATTGCATATTCTATGATGAATTCACTGGTTAGGAGCTTAATCTGCTCAGCTTTATCAGCTTAATTTCGCTTAATCGCGAGATTAAGCTATAATAAATTTTTCTGAGAGCATTACAGCCATAAGGGTGAACCACGGGGATCTTACAGTATGAAAAGTATTTCCTTCACTGCACACATTGCAAAAATAAAAATACGTATAGTAACATTATTATTATTAAAAAAAAAAAAAAAATCGAAACATGAAATCTCGAAACATGATCATTTTACCACGACTTTATACGCACTTCTTGTGATTTCGGGGAAAACCTGTAAAGGGTGGAGATATACCTTAATGACATGATTATTTCCGTGGAAATATCTCCGGAACCTTGCCCCCGAGAGGATTTATGACTTATTCTCGGAAATCACATATATTTTGATGATATCCCAGGTATTTTCAGCAATTCCGCTGTTACGTTAATTATCTTGGAGGGCATGACCTCTCCTACCCTTCTGCACCTCATCCCCAACCTTACCTTCATTATCATGGTTTTTCCACGAAATTGCCATGAAATTAAATACCTACCGATCTGAGATAGGACAAAATGTCCAAAAGTTTGTTGAAATTAATACGCGATTCAGAATCCGAAGTTATTCAAGAAACACAATTTGAAGTTAGCGTCCGAGTCATTGTGTGCTCAAGTAATTAACCAAAGCCCCTGATTCTTGGAAAAACGAGATTATTCCAAAAATATATCACTTTTTCATGTCATCAAAACCAACTTTTATCATATTATTTTACACAGTCTGTGAAATCGTCTATCAACGCGTACACAATTTGTTGCCCAGTTATGCAAGATAATTATATGTACACCCGCGGTCACAGAAATTGCTTGCAGAATTCTAAGTCCTTTTCAAAACTTGATTAACTAGACGAAAATACGGAGGTAAACGCAGATTTCGAGCATGTGGGGTTGGAGAGTTTGATTATAAGAACCATTCAACCTCCCATACATAATAATTATTTCTCCATTCAACAAGTATTGACGGTATAATTCGCGTTCCAACTTGGCAGTTGGCAATTTCTCTGACCGTGGGTGTATGCTAATGCCGGAATGATGAGATCAGTCAATGTGCAAGAGAATACTTCAATACAACTGTATTTGTGACATCAGTCAAATGGCAATTGACAGAGCTTGATCACATCATTCCAAAAGTGTGCACCGCAAACCGAGACAAAGGACATCCGGCCGTCTACCTCTGAGGTACATTTTGAGTCCGTTAACATGATCCTGTCCAAAGGGTGATGAAACAGACTAAACATGTAGAACATATTCATTCAATAAACTCCTCAATGTCAGATTTCTGCAAAGGTCTTCGAGGGCCAGCTGTTGCATTGCATAATTGCCTGAACCCTGCAGATGTCTGAAAATATTCAAACCACCTGAACACTGTCGGTTAGTAGGTTTATACAGAATTAATAATCGGGTATAGGCACCGAGTGTTCGCCACGAGTGAGAGAAATTAGCAACATTTGTGGGAAGATCGTCAACTGTTTTATTTCTCATTGGCCGTGACCTAGCAACCGATCAGATGTCAACAAATGTACTCAAAATATTTCGGAATCAGAACTTAGTCGCGCATATTAATATTGTGATCAGATTCAGTGAAATTGTGAACACTTTGTTGTTAATATTTTGTAGGCGAATAAACATTAGATAAACTTGTGTAAATTTTAAGAATTGATAATGCGTAATATGTGCAGCAACATAACATATAACTGCAGCGACTTGGACGCCTTGCCAAAAGGTAAGCTTCCTTCCCACAGATTAGGTGGCTCTGTATGTACTTTTGCAGTGCCATCTGTTGTCTAAACACGCTGCCTATGAAGCTGTACAGATGAACAAAGATAAACGACAAGGACGGTGAATAGGGATAAACGATACATACAAATATTTTTTCTTAAAACCGGGTGAGTTGGCTGGGTTAATGTTCTCATTCTAGAGAGGAATAAATGTTAATTTTCACTAGACCAAGACCGCATTCTTCCCAATATCTATTTCTATTTCAACATCATCCCTTTGTTCATAATTATGTCCCAATCAACATCATTCACAGAGCAATGATCTAGGCGAGTCGTCTATCAAGGTAACTTACAATTATAAGTTTACATAAGATTACATAAGATATAAGATTACAAGGTAACTTACAATTATAAGTTACCTACGTAAAATAAAAACATGAACGAGCATGGGCGTCCGCAGGATTTCTGTCAGGGGGGGGGGGGGGGGCCTGGCGAGCCCTACACTCTGCCCCGTAGGGCGCTTTTTTGGTTTTTGACACTTTGCAATAAAACTTTGAGACGTTTTGTTGAAATATTCAAAAAAAAACGCTTTGGGGTGTATGCCCCCACTTTGCCCAGCAGGATTTTTTTTGTTTTTTTGACACTTCGTAATTGATTTTTTTGAGTTTTTCTGTTTACCAAATTAAACTGTATAGGTACGTAAAACACCCCACAATTTGTATGTTTTCCTGACATCCAGGGGGACCCCCCCCCCCCCCCCCCCCCTTCCTCCCCGTGGATGCCAATGTGAGCAAGTCAATGCAAATGGCAATAAGGTCGTGGACATGTGCGAAGGTTGAGACTCTTTTGGATCATCCCTCGGCTGAAATAACTTGCAAGATCTTGAGAGATCCTGCCAAGTTGTTTCAGCAGGGTTGTTCATTGTGTTTGTGTTCCTTTTGTGTTTGCGACCTTCTTTTCAACGGTTCTCTGCTTTATAGCTAAACTGAAATGTTCACAACTTGCAAGAACCATGCGAAACCAAAATTTGAAAAGTAAAAATGAACCGTACTCCAACCAAGTTGAAATTTGAAAATGCCACCAAGGCTAAAATTATCATTACAAATTTCCACCAATCGGTTAAGAACCAAATCTGCCATAGATATTTTTTCGCTAATTTTGTAATATTTGTGAAAGAGGTATAATGGTGTGCTATCACTGAACCCTGCTGAGAAAAACCCGCCAATAATATTACCTATCTATCATTGTACCTACCTACAGATCATAGAAAATCTAAACAAGAATTTACAACAAAATTGGCAAGATCTGGTTTTATTTGATCTAATTAGTTCTAAGCAAGATTTTTTTAGCAATGAAAAACCGTACCTTTACTGTTCTGCAACTATAGGATAATGGAGATAGATCAGTGATGATTTCAGGCATGTCTGGGGGGGGGGGCCTCAGCTTCTGCCCCCCCCCCCCCCCCCGAGCCCAGAGACTTAACAATGCTATTGAAACAAAAGACTTAAATTATGTTTTCATTAAAACGAAAAATAGGAAGCTATTTGCTGTAATTTGAGTAGTTTAGCATCCCAGAATCGATTTTAAAATGTTTATATTCAAAGAAATACCCTGCGGGGCAACACTTGGAGTGGTTTTTGCTTCGGTTTGTGCATTTTAAAGCCCCAGAATCACTTTTAGCTGGTTTAAATTCTAATAACGCCCTGCGGGGCTAAAGACCCCCTTCCGGGTGTCGCAATCCCCACCCCCCACGATGAAAGTAGTTCCTACGCGGACTACGTTTAGGTTCACCCACCCCCCTCGAACAAAATGTCCGAAATCATCACTGATGGAGATGAGATGACGATACAGAAAAGGTACAGTACACAAGATTTAATCCTCCTTGGACCGTGGGAAGGAGTCGTCTATGAAACCATCCCATCATTTGTCTTTCTTCTGCGGGAAATCACAAAAGAACGGACACGGGAACCGAACACACGACCCCCAGAGCCAGCTTGCTCCTTCTACATCACATGGGTCGATGTTATTAATTCGTAGTGTACCTGCCAGTGATGTCAGGTGTGATATCAGATACCCGTATGAAGTATTATATGACGTGATATCCGATATCATGAGACTATCTTTCTCTCTCTCTCTCTCTCTCTCTCTCTCTCTCTCTCTCTCTCTCTCTCTCTCTCTCTCTCTCTCTCTCTCTCTCAACGCTCTTGTTACCTGCGTTTTTATTTTGTCAATGCACATACCAGACCGGAAGCGGAGCAGACTCGAAGAAATCTGACCATTGAATATATGAGAGATGTTTGATGGTAACAACAAGAAAACAAAATACGTAACAGAACACAATAACAATTAATTTTCAGTATTGAAAACAGATCGGCTTTGACCATTTTCTAGTACGAGAGCGAGAGAGAGAATCAAAAGGTCCTCCAATTTTTTTGAAATGTGTGATCTTTTATGTACGGGGAAGAAGGTCGCAGTCTTGGCTTATTAGTAGGGAACCTTCCCAGAATTTGCGACTCAAAAAGTTACATGACTTCTTTACATTTTAACAATGTCAGATCAGTCAGATACACTAAAAGTGCGATTTAGAAACCCGAATATGGCAGATATTTCTTGTAGGACATTCAAGTGTCCAATACTTAAAATATTGAGGAATATGCGAAAGTCTCGACCTAACATATTATATTCCTATAAATCTCTGTACTGCGAGTTTCAGTAGAATTGTTCGTTAGATGTCGTGTCCACGTCATACATTGAGCCACCCTTTGTCATTTGCCTGGAGTAGAGTGGATTAGAAGGTAGGTACGCAACCTTCTTCGGTATGGGGATCGTGTAACTTTTGTCAATACTAGATCGACAACTCTTATGGGAGAAAAACATTGACACGTCATTGTCGATCGACTACATAGTCGTGTCAATGATAATCACGCATAAGTTGTAGAAGTTGCAGAAGAGTGCAGCGTAAAGAAAAATTCACCTCGATTCATTACGTTTAGACCACACTGAGAGAAATAAATGTGAAATTATTTACGCTGAAAATATTTCGCTGGTTTTGGCGAAGTTTACACTTGTTTTAGCAACCACGTTTCGCTGGATTAGCGAAATCAGTTTCACAAACCGAACTAATTGGGTCTTGCGATTTAATTTCACTAGTGTTGCGAAATGTTTCATGTGACAAATAATCGTTCTTTTAGTGAAATATTTACGCAAATTTTGTGTAACTATTTTCTTAAAAGCTGTGAAATTATTTATGCTAAAAACATTATGCTGCGTTTAACGAAAATTTTCATTGTTTTAGCAACAAATTTCGCAGGAATAACGAAGGACTTTTCACTATTCGGGTCTTGCGATTTAATTTTACTAGATTTGCGAAATGTTTTCGCAGCGGCAAACGTGATCGATCGTTTAGTATAATACTTACACTAAACCAGTGTAACATTTTAACATTTTGAATCTAGCGTCAGTAAAATATTTCGCTTACTCCTCGCATCGTTCTTGTACGATTGTGACCGCTTCTACCATCACCCGTCCGCACAGCCAGTTGGTCTACACGCTGTCTTCGAGATCTGCCGACCCGGGTTCGAATCACGCCCGAATCTCAACTAATCAAAGTGCGTTTTAATTTCAGATTCTAGTCACAAATGTAATCATCTCTGTGAATATGTACTCAGATTGTAGTTGTAAGTAAATCCTGTGAAGTAATCGTCAAATAACTTTTAAATTTTTAAATAATAAAATTTAACATTGGTATAGCTTTGCGAAAAATAATCGCTAATCCAGCGCAATATTTGCTATGTTTTTTTCTTACGTGTTATATTGGGGCCTGCGAAAAATTTCGCTATAATCCAGCGAAACTGTTTCACTAAAGTTGCATATTTAGACAGGGAAACAATTACACTAAATCTGTGAAACAAATTTCACTGGCCTAGTACAAATATTGCGGTAGAAGTCTGCGAAACCCTTTTCGCTATTTTTGTGAAATTAAATCC
This sequence comes from Leuctra nigra, assembly GCA_934045905.1. NCBI lineage: Eukaryota > Metazoa > Arthropoda > Insecta > Plecoptera > Leuctridae > Leuctra > Leuctra nigra. The sequence goes on along the minus strand of OW203772.1, from coordinate 13,012,926 downwards.
CTGTGTCTAGTTCAATGAGACTCTTACGCTGTTCCAGCGTAAGTTTCGCATGAAATTTCTCTCAGTGCAGGGGTCGGCAAACTGCGGCTCCTTAGTGGTTCTTGAATGGTTCCTTATTAATTTTTTTTTTTTTTTTTTTTATTATTTTACAAAAATAACATACAAATACAAATAATTACAAAATTGGTCGCAGCCACAAAGCCCCATTGAGACTTGAATGTGGCAAATAATAACACATATATAATTAACACATTGATATACACTTTAGTTACATATAAATAAATATAAATATAAATACAAATAAAATGCACAGAGAGAGAAGGTAGTGTTAGCTGTAATCGAAAAAATCGAAAATTCGAAAATAAAACGCCCTGCGGGGTAACCATTGGAAGGTTGTTTGATTGAGTTTGTTCATTTTAGAGCCTCTAAATCACTTTTTAAATTGCTGAAATTCTGAAAAAATCCCTGCGGGGCAACATCTGGGGTCTTCGTCATACAAAAATAAAAATTTCAAAATAAACTTGTCATCCAATTTATTATTTTTAGTGTTTTATATTCGATATTTTTGCCTCTACTGCGGCTCCCATTTTTACCTAATTTATTAATTTTTGTGAAATTGGCTCCTTGACCAAAAAAGGTTGCCGACCCCTGCACTAGACGGCGCGCATTGTCACTATCGACGACAGTGATCCAAATCCCTAACAAAGAAGCGTTTGTCATTGGTTAAACAGATATGAAAACATAGACATTTTGAGTCTTATTTTTTTGTCTGGGGCTTAACGTCGCACAGTTCTGCAGCGAGGCTAATGGCGACGGATGAATGATTATGATGATGATTGGGAGATGATGATGAAGAGTAGGTGTGAGGATGGAAGGTGGGAAGGAAGCGGTCGTGGCCTATTAGTAGGGTACCTTCCCAGCATTTGCCTGTCGACTGAGGGAAAACCGCGAAAAAAACCCAGTCAGGAAGGATGGCCTCAGGAATCGAGCCCGGGCCTCCGGAATACAAGTTCAGAGCGTTACCACTCAGCCAACCTGTGTTGTGTCCGTGTGAGTCTCATTTGACTTGTATTTCATTGGACACTTGGCCTACGTGATGTTGTGAAACCTTGTAGCAGACTGTTGGAAAATATTGCTCAGGTCTCTCTGAAATCCCCATATCTGTTGTTAAATATCTGGCCTGTTGTAACGGTACTCTGTTATTGTCAACATCGGATATGGAGCTATTTGCGAAACACTGGCCTTTCGCGAGATAGTTTAAATTACGATAATACTCGATACCACCAGGAACCATCCTTGCAGGTTGGGAGCAATCTCTAAAATAATACAGCATCCCTTAGACCTGAGGTTCGACAGATTGTAGCTCCCCCCCCCCCCCCCCCCCAAATGGGGTCATCAACGGGGTTATTATAACTAGTTTCCAAGAAGTGAAATGGGAAAATGGAAGTATAGTGTATTTGATTGTTTACGTAGAATCTTGTTCTACACCAGCAAATTAATGCAGTTACAAAATAGATAATCATTTTATCTGTACAATGAAACTATCTGGAAATATGTCATAATACTCATGATGCGACAATATTATGCAAAATGTTTTTGCAGTGTCAAGGTCAAGGATTTAATGACGCATGGCTTTAAATCACAGACGAAAAGCACAAAATCAATGCAAATACAGGAGCTACATGGAGAGAACGACATGTTCCAGTTTGGCGCCAAATAAATAATATTATTAAATTGGAATGTATTTCATTGTAAAGTGAAGGAATAATTATTTTCGTAATTATTAAATACAAAAATTGCGTTATGATTTTTGTTGAACTCAGAACAAAATTTGGACTCGTTACTTCTTTGTTCATTGTTATTGTGAGCACTATTGATTTTGCAAAGCGCAGGTCAAACCACTTCCTACTTTCATGAAGCAGCCCCCTTTCATTTTGGCGGGGAAGCTAAACGGAGGATAAAATGAAATCAAACATTGCAAATATCGAACGAATCACTTATTTCACCTTACTGAAATAAAATAATTGAATTGCAAATTATTTTTGCATGATTGCTTTATCTAATAGTGTCTTACTTGTATCACGTTGTGCACAACTTACCCCCTCACTAGCGCGAAATGCGTGGATGTTTTCTGAACGGACATAACATTCGCCCACCTTCTGATTTTACCTAACAATGTATCTGGAAAATTGTGAGGAATTCCACGAAAACTTACCTGAGGGTTGTAAAAGGTTGGGTCCGGTGCAAGACCAAACTGGCAACAGAATTTTACCTGCCAAACAATGCGAAAACGATGGCCACGCCGAGAATTCAGTCTATACATAATCAATGATTGTTTTAGAGAATAGTGGAATATAATGAAACCACATGCGTAGTTGCGCGCACGATGAACTCGCCAAAAACCACCCCCCGAAAAACGAAACCCAACGTGTTCGAATTTTCGAACATAGTTCGTAATCACACGCAAAATGGAACGAATTTGAATATTCAAAAACGTTCCATGGAATATGAAGTTAAAACGTTCGAATTTTAGATACATTTAAAATTGCACCGCACGCCAAAAATATAATCCAAGAATTGATTCGGAACGCCGATGACGCGGCGCAGTGCTAAACGGTACACATCTGGACGGCGCTTGCGCGCATGATCAACTGAACTGAAACCAGACCAGTGTTGGGAAAAGTGCGATCGGCCGTTACGATTTTAGCGGGAGGGGGTAGAGAGAGGGGTTTTTGTACCTCACAAGGGGTAGGTACGTTGTAAAGGTAAGGGGCAGCTTCTAAGATTCTTTTGTAAGAAACTAGTTCACCTGCCCCAAGATGTGCAGCTGTCTCAGCACACCAAAATGTTTCATGCTGGATTCTGAATGTTCACTTTCTAATATCGAATATGTGATCTCTGGTGGATATAATTAGGTTCGTTGCTATGCATGAAAGGTCGAACTGTTTCCAAAGACAAAGTGTGTGTTGGTATTTTATTTAAATATTTGAATATCAAAATTAATTACACTTATAAAATATTCATGATTTGGAAAAGTGATAAATATTGGATTTTTCGTTAGAAAATTAATAAACCATTCTTAGCCAAAGAACCATCCAAACATTTCATTTTATTTTAAATATCGCTGATTAGATTTTTTAATTTAGCAACTCCTGGAATAACGCCGATTTTCGGCCTCATGCTGAAAAGAAGTTACGTTCGCAACTTTACAAGTAGATTTTTGCGGAGGTCAGTCCTCATACCACCAGACCGTGTGCTAATAATCTTATGGACGGACTTCCAGCGTCGATACTAAATAGACTAGACCTACACCTTGTCGATACATATGGAAAATTAAATTATATAAAATAAATAAATATAATTTATAAATATACAATTATATTCTAAGAACAACAATTATTGTATTTGTTTGCTAGCAAAAAGGAACAATATAGGAACTTTTTACTTTGAGTTTGAGGATGTTTGCGAGTTATACAAAGCTAAAAGAACAGTTCTATTCCGCAAAAGAGAGCGTCTTATTTTGTCAAAGGTATGATGAGCCAGATCTTTCCACTGATGAAGCTGAAATTTTGTAAAACGATAATGGCATGTGTAAATATATTAACTAATTCCATTGCAAAAATGATCGCAAATAATAAATACGTTTTTAAAAACAGTGTTTGCGAAAAAAAGCGAAAATACAAATAATATCTTCATCAGAAGTATTAATTCAGTCAACACTATATATGTATCGCAATTGCGTTATTAGAGCGTTGTTGGAACGTAAATAATAAATAAGAACTAACCGTTCAAAACATACAGCATTTGTAATTTCTGGTATTTATAGACCCTTCATCACCGTGCACATAATTGTATTTTTCACGAGAACGGACATTATGTTGGCACTTATGGTAGGTCAGAATTATCTGATGAATTTTGTAATGTGAGTGATTCAATATTTCGCCGGGTAACAAAAATACTTTTAAATATCGCAGAATGGCAGCTATTCTAAATGGTGCCAACAAGAGGGTCTCAAGAGTGTGGGATGTATAATGCAAGAAAGATATTTTAAAAACTATTTGGGCAAAGAGCGGTCCAATAATTTCAAACGGCATGTAGAAATCTGTGCAGTTGGAAAAAGACAGACAGCCTCCTCTTGTACGGATGAAAATGTTAGGGGGGGGGGGGGCATTTATGCGTCATATTGGCCACACAAAAGGGGATTCGTTAGGGGGACTTTAAGAGGGGATTGTTGAGAAAGAGATTTGGAGAACAGAGGAGTCCTTTCCGGTGTTGTAGAATACAACCAGACCCCTCGTTTCGTTTAAGATATTAAAAAGTTCTCTGTGATGTTTGAAAATTATTGTCAATTTTAGAGACGGCGGAAATGGTGTGTTATTGTAGTTGAAAAATTGATATTCGTATACCATTCCATGTAAAGAAGAGAAAGGAATTGATTAAACTGTTGGCGCTCTTTGTCCATGGCGGGAAAAGGCACGAGGACTAGCGGCAGCTTCACCAACTAAATGTTATGGTAGTGTCTGTCATTACGCTAGATGGCAGCACTTCCCTGACATTCCTTTTTTTCATGTTGGTAATCGAATTCCCGCTATTTCCCATTCCCGTCATTCTGGAAAAGTTGTAAAAATTCTCCAACATCTCAGAATGGCTGATGAGACAAATGGTACGTTCAAACATACATATTGGAATTTTGTATAATATATATGACTGGAGACTAATAATGTATACTTTCTAATAACAACAGTCAAAAAGCTCATGACTGAGCCATTATCTAGTCTCCAGAAGGTGTATTGAAGGATGGGATTAACCTTGCAGTCCGTGCATGTCATCGTTTTAGGCTTATTTCAGCCCGAATGATATCACATTGTATACTGTCATAACAGATTAATTGCTTCCTTTAACATGAACAGTGTATTGAATATGATTTGGGATGATTTCAGGTAATCCAACGGACGAGGATCCGTCAGAAAGCGATTCCACGGAAGTTAAGGTTAGTTTTGCTCATCAGTATATGCCGTTGTTATTAAAATGGCATGGCTAACTCTTATTTGTATCCAACAGAGCTCTATCGTGATGCGAATCGATGCACCTGAAGCCGAAGCCCCCGTTGACGAAGAAGACCATAACGAAGCGGTCGTCTCGCCTTCGTTTTCCCCAGCAAGTCGTAGTTTCCCTCCACACAAACCCTCGTCTAGCAGTTTCGGGTCACTTGCGCAATTCTATCAATCGACCAGTTCCAACAATCATGGTTCCTACAGTTCAAAGAGCGGCGGCAGTAGCGGCGGTTCGCCTGGTCCGAAACCGCTCTTGTTACGACCGTCGCAGCTTGCGGTCGCCAGCAATGAGGTCACGAATAGCGACTCAGCTGAACAGCGTATAGGTGGGTGCATTGTGACAGAACAAACGAAATAATGTTGTTGTTAAAAATGCACGTGTAAGAATACTTTTTGATGACATTTAGAAAATCATCTTCCTCTTGAAGTTTTTAAGCACACAATATTATAGGTACCTACGTACCTAGACCTTGGCCAAAAAGTATCTAATCACCTACCTGTCATTGTCAGATACTTTTCCAAGTAGTACCTAGGTAGTTTAAAGTCCGTGGGTACTCTACGAGAACTGATCAAATATCCAACCTTATATTTTTCCTCTGAAGCTGTTGGAGCTGAGAATTGAGAGGGCCAAAGTGGCGTAGTGTCAGTGAACCTTATTGCTGCATGATTTTTGCAGGTTCACCTGATAAGAATCCTGCATGGTGAATGTTGTTCAACTTATGCATGAAATAGGCCACTGCAGCACCTCACAGGATGACCTTGGATTTATTCTATGTCGAGCATAAGTTATTGTACAGCCTCTATTGCCATCCAGAGTATGGAGTAAATACACTAACTTTCACTGCAGCTCAAGTCATTGCATGGTCACAGAAATCTTTCCATAGTAGTTGTATGTCTATGATTAGTTTATTGGTAGTTCCGTTTTAAAGATGGCTGAACTACTGTTGAGAGTGGCAACTCGGTCTCTTTCTCTGCTGGCATGGATATTAGATGCCTTGTTGAACCGTTCTGTCTCTGCTTGCAGGTTCGACAACTCAAGAAGCCGACGGCGCGGAGCCAAGCGCCACGCCGGACCCCGCGCCCGACCAGGTGGAGTCCTCGTCCACGCCAGCCGCGCCCGCGCCGGCCATGATGTTCGTTCCGCTCGGCGCCGCGCTACATCACAAGGATGACAAGTGAGTGACAGAGCACTGCTTACGTTGGGCAGTGAAGTGCTTCCAAGTATAGTGGCCACACTTATTTCATTAACTTGTTTTTAGTTTGTGGCGCCTGGGTAGTAGGTACCGTATCAACCGTACTTAAGTTTCTGCCATTACTAAGAAGTTTAAATGCTCAACGGCTTTGGCAGCCCCCGAGGCTTATTCTTTGAGATTCATGTTTTGAAACCATTTACGTCTGCATTGCAGAATTAAACGCCATGACTAAAAGTTATGGCGTTTTCGGCTGGCTGCTCTGGTGCTGCACTGGGGTTGCACTGAAATGACGTCACCATACAAAACTCAATGCTAATTTCAAACCGAGTGCAAACTTAGTGCGGCCAGTCGAAAACACCATTAGTGTTGTCAACTTTTTTTGTTTTAAACAACAAAAGGTAGGTACGGTTTCAAAACACGAAAACTAAAAAATTGGCCTCAATGAGGCCATAGGGCCATTAGGAGGATAAAGCTACTTCACCCCCAACCCGACATTTTTGGGTGGGGAAATTAGGATATAAAGCACAATTATAAGAAGATATTATAATAACTTAAGAAGACTATCTTCTAGGGTCACAGTTCCTATCATTTTACAAAGTAAGGAGCTGTTGCCTTGAATATGTACAGATGGCTGTTGTTTGCAGTTGTACAGTTGGCAACAGTCACGTGAGCTCGTCGGCTAGCAGCTTCGTTTTCGGACAGAACCTCCACGCCCGCGCGGCATCAAGCGCGGGCACGATGGAGGCGCCGGACTCTACCAGCGGCCGCCCTCAGCCGCTGCCCGGGACTTCACAGGTACGTACAATGTTAACATTTACATAGCAATTTTCTAACAATATACAATAATGGAGGAAGATGGTTCAGTTGTACTCTGGACATGTCCTCTGGGCCTCTATTCTCGAATGAAAATTAATATTTAATACATTTCCTGCCTATATGGGTGATTCTCCAGAAAGTGGAATATTCTTGTCCTAGGCCCATAACACATACCAGAGAAAAGGGAAAAATGTAAAAAAAAAATACCAGAGCATGTAATAGTATGAGGCCTACAAAAGGTTTTTTTCTTTTTTACCTCAGCCCAAAATTGTAAATTTCCCAAACGATTTAAGGGCCCAAATGTAAGTTCCATGGATGTCCCCCTCCACGTTTTGCTAACAACAACTAAGCCTGGAGCCTAAAATATTTCGAGTACAACTTTTGTTTCGAGTTAACATACTACTTGAATTGATCTACATGATACTAATGTAATTTTTGATTTTTAAAATTGTTTTTATCCAACCAAAAAATAACCCCAGACTTTGTCCCGATGGTACATGGTAATTTCCATGGCAGCCTAAAAAACATTAGAAATCTCGAAGTGCTTTGACAATTTACAGGAGAGTTATTTTTTTCATGTTGGTATTCCTGTCTTGTGCACAATGGTGGGTTCTGGCCCCTGAATGTCATCTGCAAGTTACTCCAAAAAAAAATCTGAATGGACCATTTCAGGCGCGTATTTTAATGTGACGTAATAACCATGAATGTACACACCACTAATTAGAAAGGTAAATTTACGATAAGCGTCTTCACTCTACATTACCGGTTTTTTCATACATTCATGTTACATGTTTCATGTTTTCATGTTTTATTACTAGGAAAACGCTCAGTGTAACGCGTTGATGAGCGAGCACGGATACGCGCAAATTCTCGAACCGGAAATGCGTACACAACGCACAGAAAACATACATCCATATTGAATTGATTATGATATCAACTTAAAAGTGTATGCTTTTCATCGAAACTTTAAAATAGCATCTAAGCACCTGGTTCATAAAGCAAATCAGAATCAATTTTCAATGGGGTTGTTCACTGCCATTTGCTCTCACTCGCAGCGCTAGCGGCATTGGAGGTGTCTCACTCTGATTGGTTGGTTTCTGAATCCAGATCTATGAATCAAACTCCCGCCCAGGTTTAAAAACCTTCCATTCCGCTAGATGCATTTTGATTGGCTCTCTCCCGGACGATTAGAACAGCAGCGCCATCTACAATAGTTTTGCGTGAACAACCCCATTGGCACTGGAAAACATTCATTTCGATACTTCATTACTGACAGATATTCGGATACACGCAACACCTCGAACCGAAATTATGTCTATCGAATGTCATTAAAAGACATTAATTCTTTAGTTTCGTCACATACTTGTATAAAAATCTCCAAAATCTCCAAAAATATTGGTGCCAATCCTTGCTAAGTTTTAAGTTGATCGATTAAACCTTTATGATTGAACGGTTCCTTGTTAATTTTCAAAAATCACAGGATCTCGTTCAAAAAATATACCTGGGACCACCCATATGATATGATATGTAGTGTGTGTACACAATATCAGATCAATCTGTTGAACGGTCATTATAAGTTTCATATCGTTTAAAACTTTCTGCTCTAACTACCTTGCCTTGAACTGTAGATTCGAAGTCGCCGTGAATTTGACAGCCAACACGCAAAATGTCCCTAAAATGACAAAAACTTTTGAAAATAACAACAGATTAGAGTGAAAATTGGCAAAAATACTTTAAATGTTGGTACCAATGACCATGCGAAGGTTTTAGCTGGTCGGTCAATCGGTTCCAGTTTAAATTTCAAAAAATCACAGGAAAAATGGTTTTAAATTTGAACCAATTGGAGGATTTGGCTGAAATTTTTTTTGATTGGGTACAATGTTGGTTGCAATGACTTTGCTAAATTTCAAATTGATCAAACCAACCAATCGAAAGATAATTTTTATAAAATTTAAACCAATCACAGGATACCGTTCAGAAAAGATCCCAGGGATCGCATAGATTACGTTAGTATGTGTACAAAATTTCAGATCGATTGGTTGTGCGGTTTGACCTGGGCAGTGCAGGCAAAAAAAACAACAAAAAAACAAACAAAAACAAACAAAAAAAAAAAAAAACACACAGAGAAAGTGCCATAAGAGTACCGTGGTGACGCTCGCTACGCTCGCTCAATAACAATTGATGTTTCCCAAATGGTTTAAGCTAAAAAAAGTAGTAAAAATACGAAGAAATATTGTAAATAATCATCAATTTAGACGGCTGTCACGACAAGAAAATTCATGGCCATTTTGCAATTCTAGAAGGTAAGTAGTGCTGCCAACAGAAATTTTGAAAAACTTAAAGTCAATTACGGAATGAAGGAACATTCGAAAATAATTTAACATGAATCTAGTCAACCTCCTTCATCTACCACACCAAATTATCCCGTTATGTAAATGAAGGTGGAACATACACACAGGAATACACACCTCCTTTATGAAAAAGGAACATTCGAAAATAATTTAACATGAATCTAGTCAACCTCCTTATCTACCACACCAAATTATCCCGTTATGTAAATGAAGGTGGAACATACACACAGGAATACACACCTCCTTTATGAAAAAGGAACATTCGAAAATAATTTAACATGAATCTAGTCAACCTCCTTCATCTACCACACCAAATTATCCCGTTATGTAAATGAAGGTGGAACATACACACAGGAATACACACCTCCTTTATGAAAAAGGAACATTCGAAAATAATTTAACATGAATCTAGTCATCCTCCTTCATCTACCACACCAAATTATCCCGTTATGTAAATGAAGGTGGAACATACACACAGGAATACACACCTCCTTTATGAAATTCAAATTTAGGTTGGCGATCCTGTTCATGCCAAGCAGAATCTCGCGGACGGCCATTTCTAGTTTGAACAGCTGACAACAGTTGTCAATTGTCAACCAACATTTCAAATGCCGTTTTATCACAATATTTTCACATAATTCTGTATTTTTTTCGCTTAAAAACGTTTGGGAGACATCAAGTGTTATAATAAAACATGAAAACATGAAACATGAAACATGAAAGTACGAAAAAACCGGTATTATAGAGTGAAGACGCTTATCGTAAATTTACCATTAGAAATCATTCAACACTTTTTTTAAATTGATTCCTGTGTGTAAAGTAGACTTAAATCTCGTGGTCAAATCTAACCTCAAAATATTGTCACACTTGTGTAGAACTGACTTTGAGGATGCAAAATGTAATTTCCATGGCAGTTAAAATCTGTAAACCATGGATTTCCGTGGATTTTGCTATTGTTTTAAATAGTAAATTTTTGCTAATGAGATTGAGCTCTACCCATAATTTATATTTATTCCTATCCTCATCCTCATGTGTCTGCAAAAAATTAGAACTTTCTGACCATTTAAATTTAAATTTTTTTTTTATTCAGAATATTCCACTTTTGGGAGAATCACCCATATGTAAGGAAACATTGATCCGAAGTGATTTCAGACCGAAATGATTTTCCTTTCTTTTGGTTAGGAGATGTGCCTACTGTCTAGAGCCGTAGTGACTAAAATCCCGACAGCCGGGATTTTCAGGTTAAAAAAAATAGTCCCGACTGGCCTTGTTTATTTATATACTGGTTAAGAACGGCATTCAGTATGACCGTCCAGATGGCGCTATGGATAGCATACTGGACCACGGTGCAAGAGGTCGTCGGTTCGAATCTGGCCGGGAGCACATTTTTTTTTATTTGTAATTTTCACAAGTTTTAATTCTGCCTAACCATAGAGTTATTTTTTTTAAGTTGCCCAGTTCGAATTTGTCTACCCATAGAGAGTTTTATTCCTTAGGCTGCCCAGTAAAACCGACGGTCGGGACTATTTTTTTAACCTGAAAGTCCCGGCTGTCGGGATCGTAGTCACACCCGTCTAGAGCCCCCTTTTATTCCCGTGGCCGTCTTCTCTTCCCTGTCTTGAGAATTTTTCGTAATTTTCCTCATTCCAGGCAAAGGAAGGTTCCCTAATAGGCCTCCACAGCCTTCTTCCCACTGTCCATCCTTGCCTGTTCATCTTCCATCTCTTAATGGTAGCCATTTTGCAGATCAGTGCAATGTTAAACCATTGACGTACACTGGGGGTGGGGACATGCGACTGGCCAGTCATCTGTCGTCGATGTCTCGTGACAAACGGAACCGCCCCGTTCTTACGTACAGACCAAGGTCAAATTCTTCACTCGTCTGGCTGAGATCGTCTTACATTTGGAAAGATTGCACGGAAAGCTGACGCAGCACAACAATAAGCTTAATTTAGGCCTATGCTATAAATATGAAGGCATATTGTAGCATTGAACAAAATTAATAATAACGTCTTTATATTGCCAGAATCGTCGTTTGTAGTGCGGCCTCAGACATCGGCGGAAGCATTCAGTGCTGCAGCTATAGCAGTCACGAGTCCCATACTGAGCGGTAGTCAATGGTTAAACACTACATACTATAAATTCAGTACCTACTAGTTCGGTATCCATTAAATAAGACCTGGATGAGAAAACCGAGGTCTCCCGAATGACAAACTCACGAGCCAATGATGAATCCAGAAGCTAATGGTCTTCAACATCGACGAAAGCATTCAACGCTGCCGTTGTAGCAGTAACGAATCCCAGCATAGAGCGAATGTCAATATCCTATGGTCGTAAGAACTCTGATGTTTGCTCCCAGGTCACTAGCAACGGCACCAACGCCTCCGAGATGCTGTTCACTTCCGTCATCCAATGTGATCCAGTCAATGTGAGTATAACTGCTTCTTGTCTCGGATTAACACATGCGTGTAGTACCTATTGCCGTTCTACTGCATTTTAAACACATTCCAACTTTCAGTCATTTTTTTTTAATAAACTTGTAGCAAAACGCAAAATTTCGTTCCAACTCGTCAAGGCAACAAATATTTGGATTATTCTACGATATATAACTATTCCAAGCTGAACAAATGATACCTACATCTAGACTAAGTGATATTGTTCGAATAGACTTTTTAAAATCTAATTAAAGTAAAACAATTTTGCTCATCTGGCAAGCTATCATCTGACAGACTAGAGCTGCTAACAATCCCATAACTTAAATAAAATTTGAGGGCATATTGCAGTAACAAGTATTGAATTACCTACTGATCTACTAAGACTGCGTTGCATGACTGTTATTTGACGTGTGACCGATTGTCGCAGGCGGACAGCAGCGCGACCGGCTCGAACGAGGTTGAGCGGTCGTGCAAGAGTCTGAGCGAAGCGGCGGCCGAGTACGAGGAGAGTCGAGCAAACAAGCGGAAGTACGAGGAGGTGGCGGTCTTCACGGGCGAGGAGGACGAAGTCAACGTCGTGCAGGTAACTCCCTCGGCTCTTCGCATCGCTACCCGGGCCGACAGGTCATTCAGGTGGCAATATGCGCTGGATCCTTACGGATATCTTGATCTTTACGCTAACACCACTCTGGAAAACTATCTTTTGTTTTAAAAAGTTTTTGCCATTAGAATTAACATTGTCATAATTGCAACTACTTTTCACTGCCTGAGTCTCTTTTTACTTTTCAATTGTCGCATTTAATGAGGAGGACGATTATTATAACGGATTATTATGTAAATCAATTAGAAGTGAGTCCTCTGTCTACTTTTAACTTTTAAGCACTTTTACCACAAACATAGATGACTGCTTTACCGTTTGATAGCAGACATTGGTAAAAAGTGGAGAAAGGTGAACAGATCTAATAAAAATTATAGGGAGCACAAGAAGAAGGCGAGAGAGAGAAGGAGGAGGGTGAAGAGGAGGGAGACGAGACTAAGGTACGCAAATGCTTAACGTGAACGCTATTTCCAGGTGAACTGCCGGCTGTTTGCGTTCGACAACACGAGTGGCGCATGGGTGGAGCGTGGCAGGGGAACGCTCCGACTCAATGACAAGGAGGCCGAGGGCGGGGTACAGTCGCGCGTCGTCATGCGCACTACGGGCTCTCTCAGGGTCGTTCTCAACACCAAGGTATTGTGCAGAAATCACTACCTACTTCGTAGCCTCGGCCGGCTGGCTGCAAGCATAGACTTGTCTGTTCTGATTAGGGGTGTGTTTGATAACTCATTCCGCGCACTCGGCCAGCGCGCGATCTGCTCTTTTTTGTTTGATAACTCTTTTGGCTTGCGCTCTCGAGTGTTTGATAACTCCGCGGGGTACTGGCGGAGTGCAATCCAATCGCGCGGTCAAAATCAAGCGAGGGACAGATTACACTCTGGAAAAAATGGCGGATGACACTGACATGTATCAGTGTTCAACGTGTCAATTTACTTCTACAGAGCTTCATGTTGTAGTAACACACATGAATGAGCATACAGTTGAATCTAGTAAGTTTTAAAATAAGTAACCCATATACCTATAATAGGTATTTATGAATAATTATGCATTATATGAGGTTAGGTTGATGGCCGCCATTTAAATATCGAGGGCTGTTCAAAGGTTCAAACGCGCCGCCAGCAAAGTTTGTTTGATAAGTCCACATTTTCGAGCGCGCGCCGAACAAACAACTTATCAAACGAACTTATCAAACTTATCAAACACACCCTCAGTACTTGTTTAATTTTTTGGGCACTTATATTGAGACGTGCAGCCTATCCGTGTCTGATTTAGAGTTCCAGCCAACGTAAGAATACCTATTCGTTGTTTATAAACCTTGGTTATAAAAGGAACCTTTGGTTATGAGTAGAGCCAAGATTATGGTTAAAATTGCCTAAATTTCGTTTTAAATATTGGCAATTTTGCGTTTTGGGGATTTTAAGATATAATTTCTCCTAGTTTTATGTTTTAAGCAGCACAAATAATAACATCACAAAATAGAAATTTTACAAAATGTTCGATCCTAAAGCGAAATTTTGTGATTAAAAGTGATAAAACCATATAATCTTGGCTCTAGTTATGACTTATGACTTATTCTTGCATTGCCTGTTGTCCTGACTGTTATTATCCTTGTACCAGATCTGGGGCGGCATGTCGGTGGATCGACCGAGCCAGAAGAGCGTTCGTCTGACGGCCATGGAGAGCACGGGACAGATCAAAGTGTTCCTCGTCATGGTAATTACACGCTCATACATTCGGACTGAGTACAGATAGGATAGCTACTCGTTCCAACTTCAAACACTGCGTTTTGTGTCATTGTATCCAACTAAAGTGTTCCAGACTCCCTATTCTATAACTTTTTTTGGATCTCATTTCGCTCCGAATTCATTTCGGCGTAATGCTATCTTAAAGGCACTGGCAGTGAAAAGAATTTGTGCCGAGACGTGTTTATAAATAGTTATAGAATAGGCACCCTGACCCTGCTACTCTGTTCGGGATTTGAAACTACGTCGTCTATAATGGCAGAGTGCGCCATCTCACGGGAACGTATTCCATCAAGGCCAGATTTTCAATGCGAGAAACGATTTTTTTAATTCGAGTTAGAATATAATTAGGTATGGTACAAATTGAAAGAATTGACCAATGAAGGTGGGCGTTGCCTTATGAAAGACAAAAGTATTACCATGGTAACTCCAGGGTTCTTAGAAAAATAACAATTTTTCATTCAAACAAATGAAATTCAAAAATATCAAAAAATTTAGCTCACACGTGTTTAATAGTTTAATTTACCACTTGAAATAGTCAATCAATATATTTAACTAATATAAATCATGTGTGATGATATGCTGGACAATAATTACAGTGGTACAACGAAACAAATTATATTTTGTCAGGTATGTTGCCAAATTGTTTTACTTTTTAATGGCTTCTGTCACTGGATTGTTTCGTCAACTTAAAAAGGCCTTACCTCTCTTATGATAAGTTAATTGAGACTGAACAATATTCAAGTAGATAGTTTAAATCATTACTATTATTAATGGCAATTTGTAGATTGTAAAACTGTAACATTCTTTAAGAAAAAGCTGTTTGCTGTTAACTGACAGTTGTTTGGTCACTGACAGCTGTCAGTGACCAAACACTGACTTGTTTTATGACGTAGTGGGGGGAGGAGATCTACATTGGTCAATTGTTTGTGAGGTTTGCAACCTAAGAAGATGGCGAGTTTTACTCGTCAAAATACGCCAATGAGTGAAGCCAATCCCATCATAGAGCCAATAAAAATAGACCTAAAACCAAATAACAAACGTCTATCTCCCTCCCCAGGCTAGTCCCAAGGAGATCGACTCGCTGTTCAAGCTCCTCCAGTCGCGAGTCGCGCGCCGCCTGGCGACCGAAGCAAGCGACCAGCCCACGGCCTTCCAGAACAAGCGGCGCGAGGTGCAGGATGCAGGGGGCGGCAGCGACCCCGGCGGTCCCCCCGTCGACCCCTGACCGACTCACTCCGACGGCTAGCCAGAGCAACGCCCACGGTCATTCAGCGACGTTTCCAGCAACATAACTCTCAGAGCGGTGTACGCGGAATAATGCTATCATTATCATTATTATTGAAAGATTATTTTTTCTTATTGATCCAATTGAATTTTGAATATTTTCTTAATTACATACAAATGTAAAGTCTAACGCTCTCCTCCTGAAGACAAACTTGAAACTACAAATGGGTGTACTATACATACTACAAGGGAAGGAGAATAGAATCTACACAAAATGCTCCATTTTTCAAGGTATTTCTACTTTTGATCAATAGTCCTTTAAATAGCCAACAAGTTTGATCATTTGTGTTTAGGTACCTACTTTAGACCTATTTGGGCTTTAGGTCGTCTTCTTAGGTAAGTGGACTTTTGAAACGAGCTGTAAGTAGAGGTTTGATTTGGGTAATATTTTCGGCCCGTGTACCCAAAATTTAATTACCCCTTTAATTACCCGGGTAATTATCTTTTGAATTTTTCCTGCTCTCGATCCACTGCCCAATCAACATCATTGCTTCAGACAAACAATTTTTTTTAGAACCGGGTATTTTTTACAATACATATAAATTATTAGACCTGGGTACCTGAACATACCTCTAAAGAAAAAAGTATAACCTATTCCAATTAGTAGAACCTTTTTATGTGTATTCTATCCCCCTTCCCCCATGGTACAAATATTACTGTTTCTATTTTGATACAGTGCTTTCATTCGCATTACAATCCCGTTGCCTCGTCGTTTCACTTAAATCACGTTCGTTCATCGTCTCTCGTTTGTGCCCAGCTGTGTCTATGAAATTTGTATGTCTGCGTTTCTTTTGTAAGAAAATGTCTTTTCCTCCGAGAAAGAATCTCCGAAGTCCATTTTCTCGATTTTGCGTTGCTGCACACTTTTGGAATGATGTAATTGTAATTTGACAGAAGTATATACAGTTATATTGAAGTATTCTTAATCATCATCATCATCTTCATCATCATTTGTACTTTTACTGCTTTCATTCTTTCTAATTCATAGCATTTTCTATAATAATTTATAATAATTCTAGCATTAATCATATTTCTTATATTTCCTATTTTCAATAATGTTATACCTACTGTGTCCTTGAGGCATCCATTTTATAATGGCAGTGTTTTAAATAAAGGTCTCTCTGTAAGAAATGATTGGTGCCACCGTTACAAATAACGTTGAATAAAAAGCAGAATTACTGAGTGTTGAACTCGCCTCAAGAATCATTTAAATGGACTTTGGGCCTTCTACCTCTGATGTACAGATAATGTTGAAGTGTACACTCATTACAGAATGTATCTTTTAAGTTCAAAACCACAATCAAAAACATTTAAATAAATACATACAAATTGTTCCATTTAGAAACTGAAGAAGTATATTGAAGTAACTGCCCTGGCTTGCTTGTAATGATAGGTAGATATTCAATGAATTCAAAAGCTAAGGGTAATTGTGATTATTGTATCAATATCTAGGCTCGCTTACTTATTGTTTTATTTGTAATGGTAACTGAAGAGCCATGCATTATACCGTTCGTATACGTTGATATTTTAATTAATACCTCTTTGAAATATGGAACTCGTTTTTACATACTAGGTACTAGTTTGGAGGCCTGCGAGTTTAGTAGACAGAAGAAGATTTATGTGATTAGAAAGCGTTGAAAGCAAGCGGAATCACTTTCTTTGGTATTAAATACTCGGTCAACTTAGGGATTAAGTTTATAGGAATGTGGAACGACCAGACATGAGTGAAAATATTTAAAATGAACACTATGATGTTGAGTTTGGAAATAAGGGTGAATTTATTAAAACCTGATGAGCTAGTTCATTTGAAATTGTGGTTGGAAAAGTTACGTTGTGGCTGGTTTTGCAACGCTTGTCATTTTGACAAGATAATACAACAAGAACGATTGGTATGCATAGCATTTGTCATGTGAAACTACTAATTAATTTTATATATTATTACAGTAGTAGGTTTTCAATTATTTAATTGTTAATTAAAAGAGAATGAACAAATTGTAAATCTACCAAGAACAATATAAAACTACTCATTTACATGACCTATTTATTATGCCTCTGAAAGTTCCTTATTTTATTTTCCATAAATAAATGTTTGATGTTGGTTGATAAATTTGGACAGATCAGGCAAACTGCAGCAAAGCAACAATACGTCCGCAATATAAGCGGACGCCAGGGGTCGGTAATCCGCGAAGAAGAAAAACGCCCTGCGGGGCAACAATTGGAAAGTTATTTGATTCAGTTTGTTCTTTTTGACTTCCAGAATCACTTTAAAATTGTTGAAATTCTAAAAAAATGCCCTGCAGTTCAATGTATAGAAAACCTTGAAACAATAAAAATACATATTTCCTAATTCCAAGCATTTAAAATTTGAGTGCTCCCGCACTGGTACCGGCACCCTAGGCTGGGTGGACAGTGGTCAACATGCTTGCCTGAATATATCCGACACATTTCATACTTCTTTCCAAAAACCTAAGATCACCTCTTTTTTTGTTGTAAAATTTATAGGTAAATTAAAGACTAAAAAGTAAACGTGACCTTACTCAACAGTTATTTATTCAATTTTCAATAGACCAAAACAGAAATGACTAGTGCCAATTCTGGTTTGGAACTACGTATCATTCCGTGTGTTCCGGTGGTGAAAAGAAATATCAATTTAGTTTCAATTCACACTTTTAAAGAAACGGAATTCAAAGTTCACCTATCTGTAATTAAATAGTAATATTCTTGATATCAATAATACATGATATAAAATGTACTTTGTTAAAATAAATTTAAAACTGACAAAAACAAATTTAAAGAAACAAAAGAGCAACAATCGAAAATGAGATAACAGCCTTCTTAATGCAGTATGATTTAGAGATGTCACACGGCTCAAGGTGTAAAATTGTCAACTTCACGCATGCGCAGAAACTTCTGTTTTGGTCTATTAAATCAATGGATATCGATGAAATATCAATAAAAAATATGTAATAAGAATGTCAGAGATAACAGTGTCTTTCTGACATGGAGGTATATGGATCATGGTATTCAATATTCATCAAAATTAATACTAATTACCACTACTAAATACACAGACTAAATACTAGTAAAATAATTTTCATTTCTTAGAAGCAGAAGGACTGAAGTCAATTTTCTCTATTTTGCATTGCACATTTTGGTATTGTGTATTACGTAGTAAATTAGCTCCAGCAATTGAAAAGAGATCACTGAAGTCAACAAATACAGATCGAAGAATTCTCCTTCAATAAGACTGGTATTACCATTACAAATAGGTAAGATTGGACCAAGTCAGAATTAATACTGGGTTTTGAGATAACATTGATAATGAGTTGGAACATCTATTGAATGGGACTTCAGACTTTCAGCTTCTAATGTTCAGATTTAAAATATTTACATTGTATTTTATTTTATTAATTGTACACACATGGCTCGACTTTTCATTCTAAATCTAAAACAATAGTAGGTAGGTACCTACATTTGAAGATATTGTGCAGTATTGTTACTGTTACACTTACAACGTTAGGTGATTACTGTTTAATTAAGTTGACTCCATAGTTCATCTTGCAATCATTGTAAAATTTAAGCATATTGTTTTCAGCCATTCTAATTTGAGAAAGTGTGAAATAATGGGTATTATAATAATGTAATTTTTGTACAAGAAATAAAAAATGAAATGAGCCATTATGATATTTTAAAATAATAAACCCTCAGCTAAGAATTCAATTGATCTTTGTCTTACATTTGTAATGTCAATGACGGTACAAGTTTCACAGTACCTACCACCAAGATTGCACTTAAACAAACTGTATGCTGCTTCTTTAATTTAACTTTAAATATAGGTAATTGGTAAACAAATTATGAATAATTGGTAATCTACAAAGACTTTTGAAAAAATACAATAAACTTAATTAATTAGGTACCTATTACGTACAATTTACTAGTCTGTGGTATTACCTATTCAAAAAAAGTGAAAAATGAGGCAAACAGTTACTTCACAGTCAGTGGTGACAAAATGAAGAAAGAATTTCATGTGTCAACATTCTAGAAACTAAATAAGGTAGGTACCAAGATGAACTTAACATGGGCCCGATTTCAGTCCCTCATTCTTCCACATTTCTGCAAAATCACAGCCAAAATGACATTGAAGAGTTCAAATGAGGCAAATAATTATACTACTAATCTAGCAGTGTGGCATAGGTAAGTTCTTGATTTTCACTTCACATCACATGTTCACTTCACATGTTGTTATGTCAAATGCCTGATGAAGTTTGCTGAAAGTAGACGAAATATTGCATTTATAAATAATAAAATAGTTTGTGAAAGTCCAATGAAGTTTCATTAAAAAATCAAATTAACAGTTTTCATAATAAACTCTTCAAATAATGTGGCCGAGTTAGAAATGTAAGAACATGCGCAATGAGCATCAAGAGAATACCTAGCACAAAAACAGCTTGATCTATTACAGATTCAACTTACTTAGTTGATTACCTAGGTAATATAAAAATATGACATAGGAACACACATGGTCAGGGTACTTATCACTACCCGAATTATCTCAATCAAGTCAATGGAAACATGGCAAAACTTCATAGAAGTAAAATAAATTATTTAAATACATGCAAAGAATCAAAATAACTGACTCTGAACGTTACCTACTATAACTAACTACCTAGTACTTCGGTTTGAACCATTAAATTCAGGATCGTCTATAGATCCTGTGCCTGATTATATCAACAATTTCCTCTGTGTGTGGGTGCGAGTAACCACTTCTTATTATTTATCATCACCAAATTTTTGTAACAAACTTTGTGTTTTATTGCGGTACGATAAAAATTCATCACTCACTCCAAAAAGTGATAGATAAGTTAAACTAGGAAAACGCTAGGTGTAACAAGTTGATAAGCGAGCCTTCGTATTGAATGCGAATTAGTGTGAAATCTGCTCTTCTACAGACCTTGATTAATTCGCTAATTCGACAAATTTGCATTCAATACGAAGGCTCGCTTATCAACTCGTTACACGGAGCATTTTCCTAGTTTAACTTATCTATCTCTTTTTGTCGATACCTACTATCCCTTTGAGGATAGGTACTCTAAAATCATTCGACAAAAAAGACAGTGATAAAAAAGTGATAGGTACATTTTGAAATTATTGTTTTGTCAAAAAAATTGTTTGACCTTGGTCTATACGTAAGAACGGGTCGGTTTCGTTTGTCACTAGACATTGACGAAACTCTTGCAAATCCCCTAGAGCGGAAGTTAATGGTGAAACTGAAGCTATTTTTCCGCAAAAGTCTGAATAACTTTGGTGCCAATAACTAAAAAGGAAATAGTTGATCAACAACTTTAATTGACTAACCTTACATTACAGTCTATTCATAAAATCAACTACCGCTAGTCCCCGATCCAGAAGGTCCCTCATCGTGCAACGCACACGAGACGCGAGGGTATCTACCTGCTCGTAGTTCCCCTCTCTCGATCATGTCCAAGCGCACCTGGCGCGCTGTCTGCAGGTTCTTCAATCGGAACTTCCGCACGGTGTCTGGCGGCCGGCCTCCTGGGGCCCGGACAGTATTCGCGGTCGAGTTGAAATCCACGCAGCACTGACACGTAACAACCTCCTTCTTAATCTTAATCTTCTTCCTCAATCTCCTGATGAAAGTGTACTTCCTCTTGAACGGATCGACCGTGATTTTAGCTCGTTTCTCTCGCAAGGAATACGCCGCCTTTTCTCGTTTGATGTTGGTATTGCCTGAACTTTGAACAGCTCCTGCCGGTTTCATGACTGGTTGTGCAGCAGTCGCAACCGGTTTCTCAGCAGCCGGAACTGGTATATTCGCGGTAGAAAAGGAAACTGGTTCTTCAACAGCTACAACTGATGGATGTGACAGGGCAGCAGAATTCCTGATAGGTCTATTTAGTTGATTGTTCGTATGAGCTGAAACTGGACGCTCAACAGCTGTAACTGGTTCCAAAACAGATTTGACTACTTCTGCACTAGTTGCAACTGGTTCTGAAGGCACAACACGTTTATTTACACTGTCAACCGGTTTCACAACAACCTTTACTAGTTCTACAATTGGCTCAGAAGGCACAACTTGTTTCTTTGCACTGACAACTGGTCTCACCACTTTGACTACTTCTGCAACATGTTCTGAAGACACACAACGTTTATTTACAATCTCAACCGGTTTCACAACAGTTCTTATTACTTCTGAACCAGTTGTAACTGGTTTCACACTAGCTCTCAGAACTCTTGCAACTGGCTCATCGGAAGTTGAGGAATACATCTTCGCAGCCGCAATCGGTTTCTCAACAGCCACAAGAGGTTTCTTCGTTGCAACAGCTTTCACAGCAGTGGGAACCGGTTCTTCAACAGCTGCAATAGGTCTGTTCGTAGCAATCGGATTCTTGACATTCTGAACAGCCTCACGAGTTTTCTTAAGAGTTGGAACACCTTTCACATCATTGGCAACCGGTTGTCGAACAGCAGGTTTCTTTACAGATCTGGTTTGTACACCAACGGTTTCATCTGGTTTATCAACCGCCAAACTGCGTTTCGAGGTCCTTTTTGGCTTATTAACAATTTGTGACTTTGGAGGATTTCGTAGAGTCCTGCCTGACCTGTCAGCGGTGATGATGTTTTTATTGTAGAATGCCCTGAGGCTACTTGACAAGTTTATGCCCCTATTTCTCAATTTCCTAACATCGCCAGCTTTTAAACGAGTGAGGATTGTGCGTCTGGAAATCTCAGCCGGTTTATTGACATCTTTTATCGATTGTTCATCAACGGTTTCATCTGGTTTATTATTTGCCAAACTGCGTTTCGAGGTCCTTTTTGGCTTATTGACAATTTCTGACTTTGGAGGATTCTGTGGAGTCCTGCCTGACCTGTCAGCGGTGATGATGTTTTTATTGTAGAATGCCCTGAGGCTACTGGACAAGTTTATGCCCCTATTTCTCAATTTCCTAACATTGCCAGCTTTAAAACGAGTGAGGATTGTGCCTCTGGAAATCTCAGCTGGTTTATTGACATCTTTTATCGGTTGTTCATTGTTCGTTTCTTTTGGTTGCACAGCACTTGGTGTCGAGACAGTATTGTTTCTGTTACCTACTTTTGTCGCTGGTGTCTTCGTATTTTTCCCTGCATTCTTGACAATCCCGGGTTCTTTCAGCGTGGCAACTTCAACAGAGTTCCGAGGTCTCACAAGTGTCTTGGGGATCTTATCACTACTTTCGACTGGTTGACGGAAAATAGCCGAATAGAATTCATCAGATTTGACTGGCTTTCTGATTGTTCTACTTGGTCTACTATTTCTTTCATCCATTTGGTCGACAGCTGTACTTGGTTTCGTGATTGTTTGTGACTGGTTTAACAACTTCGTCTGCTTAGCTCTGGTCGGTTCAGCGACTGTCTTGTCTTGAATCTCTTCAGTTCTACGTTGCTTTCTCGGAGCTCTCGCTACCATCTTTTGCCTTGGCTTATCGCAGTCCGATGAAATTGGATCTGGCATCTTGAATGGCTGCGTTGAGCGGGGCCGATTGTCTTCGTCGGCAGATATAACTGCGCATGGTGTATGTGGTTTAGATAGAATATTGTTAGCTGACGTTACAGTATCGAGTGGTTTGGGTACGATTGGTTGATTTGAGAGACGCGGAGATAGACTACAGGCTGACGTCACCAAACCCGATGGATGCGGTGTCAACATAACATTATTAGCCGGCAATACTGTATCGCGTGTATTGGATGCGATTGGTTGATTTGAGAGACGCGGAGGTAGACTACAGGCTGACGTCACCAAACCCGATGGATGCGGTGTCAACGTAACATTATTAGCCGGCAATACTGTATCGAGTGCGTTGAATGTGATTGGTTGATTTGAGAGACGCGGAGGTAGACTACAGGCTGACGTCACCAAGCCCGATGGATGCGGTGTCAACGTAACGTTCTTAGCCGGCAATACTGCATCGGGTGTGTTGAATGCGATTGGTTGATTTGAGAGACGTGGAGGTAGACTACAGGCTGACGTCACCAACCCCGATGGATGCGGTGTCAACGTAATGTTCTTCGCCGGCAATACTGTATCGGGTGTATTGGAGGCGATTGGTTGATTTACAACGAGAGGAGATGTATTATTGGCTTCATTGGATGACGTAACCGTGCATGATGTGTGTGGCCTCAACGGAATTGGAACTGATTTCACACTATCCCGAACAGAGGTTATATTCGTAATGTTCCGATCAGCTGGTTCGGCTTGGGAAATAGTACGAGCACTCGGCACAGATTTCACAGAACGGTCATCAGTCTCCAGTTTCACTCCAGTTTTATTCAAAGTTGGGGATGGGTGCTTTGGGATCATCGATGAGGTCGGTATGCTGACTTTAGATATTCGATTAGGGATAATTGGTGTGCTCTTTGCGGTAGGCGTAGTGTTCAGAATAACAGGTGTGTTAAGCGTAGTGTTAGGAATATATACTTGTTGCTTGGTAGAAAGTCCAGCTGCATTCAAAGGGTTGCAAGCTTTCTGGTAATTCGATAGAATTGGAAAGTAAACCCAGTTGGAAGTTGACGGGACTGCAGGAGGGATATTTACATGTGGCTGTTCGTCAACCTCACGCTTGGGAGGAATCAGATTGACGTCGAGATTCGTTTTCGCCGCGACGTTTGCCTGCGGATGAACGACAACGGGATCGTTTTGAATGACCAACGGCGCCGACGAGAGGTTGCTCATTCTCGACATGCAGTGTTCAGGTCTGGTGGGACCTCGGTTCGCGATCGAGGCTGGACATATTAGAATGCACGCTTTGCTCCGGAACACTGGGTCGATGCAAACGCAGTTCTTGACTCCTCCGCTTGCCGCACCGACATCAACGTCCGCCTCAACCTTAACACTCTCCTCATTGTCGTCGTCTAGAGTTATGACTTCCGGATGAGTGTCGTCTGCTTCAGCCTTAATGTCATCGAGTATTTGTCGACTAGGTGAAGGGTCTTGTATGTCATTGGAGTTTGAAGGGACTTGAATGTTATTGCTAATTGAAGGGCTACAACTGGTTGAAGGGTCTTCAGCTATCGGCACTTCTTGGATACTGGCGAGCATTTGGGCATAATCATCGATACTAATCTTGACTTTACTAGGAGGCGCAGTGGACCCTGTCACACCGACGACCACCTCTGCCTCAGGTGGACCTCCGGTACAAATCATCTGGTCCTCTGGTACAGGCTCCGCAGGATCAGGCTTCAGCATCAGTTCAGAGAGATGTATCATCTCGCAGAGGTTCTCTTCGAACGAGCTGTAACTGCAATCCGACGCCATGAATCCGGAGAAATCTTCGTAGGTGTTCGAAGTTGAGGGCCGAGACCGAGAGTCAAACGGAGTAATGCACTGGCCGCTGTCTTCAAGTTCCACGGGCTTCTGAAAGAGACGCACACCATTTATCCTGTAACGTGACTTAATCCAATTCAACACCAACGCAATTTCACTAAGTACATTGCAAAAAAAAACATTGTATACAGAGCTCGAGAAATATTTATTTTGGTATCAGTCAAGTGTTCTATATTCAGCATAATGATTAGGAACATTACTAGCAAGGGCGTATCCTGGATTAAATTTCGGGGGGGGGGGGGATATTACTAATATTTTGAAAAATCACAATGGAAAACAAGAGGAAAATTTTGGATGAAGGTCATTCATTAAGGTGCAATTTTGAATCGCAGTGTATAGCTATTTTGGGAAATTATACATTACACAATATTCAAAAATTGGAATTTTTTTTGAATTTTAACTCAGTTTTAACCATTTTGGAACGTTCTTGACATGATCTGTCTATTTATAAGTGTTTTTTCACATATTATTTAATGTGTGCTTATTTTCTTAGATGAGACCCTGATTTCGGGGCATGACCCCTCGCCCCCCCCCCCCCCACCCTGAATACGCATTTGATTACTAGAATGATCTGTCATGAACAAAATTTCGAATATCTTGAACAGTATAGAAATCTCCCATGAAGCACATCCACAAAGAGAGATTCTACAGAATCCCAGAGATTTTATTATGTCTCTCTTTGTGGATCTGCTTCCAGAAGCTGGCTTGAAACACATTGAAACTAGAGGTTACTAACTAGAGGATAGCTTGTAGGAACAACTGTGCAAAATATTTTTAAAAAATCTAGGTGCAACAACTTTAGGTAAAGTAAAACTGAATGACCCAATGTCTTATTCTTTTGCAATGAAATGAAATTACAATGGAGTACATGGGCTTTTACACTCTTGAAAATAAACTAGGAAAACGCTCAGTGCAACGCGTTGATGAGCGAGCACAGAACATGCAACATCCCCATAGTAACGATGCGCGACACGGCACAAGACAATTTTCTCTGCAATTTCTCAATCTCGATAATACTCTGGATGAATAACAGATCCATTGTGTCGTGAAGTCTTATCTACATACCTTCTCCAGAAATCTCTTGTGACATCCCATACTAAACTCGTAAAATTACAATTAATACTTGACTGATTGGGCTTACAATATGTAAAATTTAATATTAAGTTGGTCTTGATCACCATGCAAAATTTAAACTTAATCGGAACATTTTGATTATCGACTAATCAGAAGACATTATTTAAACTTAAACCAATTAGAGGATTTGGCCTTCGTACTGCATCCGATTTTATGCGCTAGCTCAAAAATTCTTTCATTTTACTGTACATTGTGGATAGCTTGGCTGCTCTACAGGCCTTGCCTTGGAACAGAAGCTTAAAGAAGGCAGGGATGACAATTTAGAATACATTTTTCAAGATTATGGAATAAAATGACCTTAAATGACAAAACTTTTGAAAATAACGACAGATTAGACTGAAAATTGGCAAAAATACCTAAAATGTTGGTACCAATGACCACGCGAAGTTTCAAGTTGATCGGTCAATCTGTTCTAGTTTAAATGTCAAAAATCACATGAAAAATGGTTTTAAATTTGAACCAATAGGAGAATTTGGCTGAAACTTTTTATGATTGGGTACAATGTTGGTTGCAATGTTTCTGCTAAATTTCAAATTGATCGAAGCAACCAATCGAAAGATCATTTTTTTAAAATTTGAACCAATCACGGGAGCCCGTTCAAAAACGATCCCAGGGACCGCATAGAGTACGTAAGTATGTGTACAAAATTTCAGATCGATTGCTTGAGCGGTTTGACCTGGGCTGTGACCACAAAAAAAAAAAAAAAAAAACAAACAAACACACAGAGAAAGTGCCATAAGAGTACCGTGGTGACGCTCGCTACGCTCGCTCAATGACCCTACTTTATTATTTGACCCATTTACAAAGATTACTGCTGTCAGGACAATAACAATACCTACATCTATAACAATGTTAATAATGACAATACTCCATATTGATAAGGGATGATATAGCCGAATAGCATTGATTCGACCTTCTAGTTTAGGCTATGCCATGCTGCCTGTGCTATTCTCCCATAAGAGGAATTGTCGACCAATTTGATCAAGTTACAATCTGTGTCTGCTAAACAAGCAAACCTGAAGAGAGATTCCGACATTGGAAGTAATGGTATATGGATGGAGTTATCATTCTGAA
Organism: Leuctra nigra; assembly: GCA_934045905.1. Lineage (NCBI taxonomy): Eukaryota > Metazoa > Arthropoda > Insecta > Plecoptera > Leuctridae > Leuctra > Leuctra nigra. The sequence goes on along the minus strand of OW203772.1, from coordinate 12,985,863 downwards.
TGATTGAGGACAACCAAAAATCAATGTAAAATATGCCTAACTGCTAATATTGTCACACTGATGTTTCCTTATAGTTTTTACTTAAAATTTCATATCTCCATTCATACATTGGAGAGGATCAAAAAAACAAAATTTACAATTTTTTTACCGGTAAATTAATAATCGGTAAATTTACCTTAATTTACCGGTAAATTTTACCGGGTGCCATCCCTACATAAGAGTACCGTGGTGACGCTCGCTACGCTCGCTCAATAAAATTGCAAAGGTGTAAATGGGCTTTAACACATTTGCAATGAAAGGAAATTGCAATGGTGTAAATGGGTACCTATTTACATATTAGCACAAATTAAACTAGGGTGAGTTGGGGTAATTGTGGCTTGGGGTAATTGTGGCGAGGGCTGTTTATTTCTGGGGGTGGGTTTTTTGATTTTAATAAAAATATGGATTTCCTTTACTAAGATAGTATACATATTTTAAGACCAATAATTTTAGTATCTAGTTAAATTTGTGTGAATGACAGGGTCTTCAAAAACGCATATAGAAAAAAAGCTGATGTCAAAACTGCAGATGTTTCATATAATCACTATATATCTTTCAAAATATTGAAATTGATAATATGCTATATTTTTTTCCCTGAAGAAAAAGGATGAAAGAACAATATAAATTTTTTTCAAGATGCAAGGCCCCTATTTTAAAAATCGGCAGAGGGCGCCACAATTATTCCGAAAAATTTGAAATGGGGCAATTATGGCAGTGATTTAAATGATTAATTCCATGAAATTTTAGATGAGAACACTATTTTGTTGATAGACATGCTTTCATGTTGGTAGACACCTACCAATGAATTAAAAAAAAAATGTTTTCCTGATTTTCCTACAGTTTTGGATTCTTTAATATATGTAATGTCTACTATTTCTGGAGAAACTGAAAATGCATGATTTTAAAATGCACTGGGCTGTTTTGGTGGGAAAAACTCAGTCTAAAATTTTCAAAAAATTTAGGTTCATTGGTGCTGTTAGATGAAGCCACAATTCCCCCGGATAATTTTTTTTGCAAAGCATATAGAAGATACAGAGCGGAGCCACAATTTCCCCTTTTGGTGGGGTAATTGTGGCTCCAAAGGAAATTAAAAAAAATTAAAAATTAACACATGCAATTAAAAAAAATTGAAAATCACATCAATAGGCAGCCATTGAGTTACTGAATCACCCTATTTTTTCACAATTGTGATGTGATAATTAGTATGCCCACAATTAAATACCAAAGTCAAAATATGCATTCGGTGCCACAATTACCCCAACTCACCCTAGCCATTTTGGGCTGCAATAAATGCTTCTGTCAGATAAGGGATGTTAACAAATAATAATAGCCAATCAAGAAATAAATGTGTGGCCAACTTTCCAACATTTGAAAATAACAGAGTTTTGATTCCACGGATATGAAAACTTACACACTAGTGAGTGTGAAATATGGTTTTTGCTGATAACCTCAGATAGGTGGATGTTGTAAATATCAACTGCAATATGAAAAGATTTTCCTCGAGTGGGACTTGAACCCACTCGAGGAAAATCAGCCCAAAATGGCTAGTTTAATTTGTGCTACTATGTAGCACCTAGATTTTTAAAAATATTTTGCACAGTATAGTTCCTACAAGCTGATGTAAAACCTCTAGTTTCAATTTGTTTCAAGCCAGCTTCTGGGAAAAATACTTCTGGAAGCGATCCACAAAGGGAGACATACCTAATCAAATCTCTTATTAAACTAGTGGGTGTTATTACCTGGGAAAGGTGACTACTCTTGCAAGAACGCGTGGAGTTTAAGGCATCCTCATCGGAACGCAGCACATCCACGTCCCAGTCACCGGACCTGGAGTCTCCTGCACACAATAAATGTCGACAGCAATTAACAACTGTGTACCTAATAATTCCCATAAATTAAATAAATAAAATTACCAAAACCATGGCTTATTTTACAAATTATTTACATTTTGTAATGAACTATAAGATAGGAAGAGATAGACTGCGCTGGTATGGTCATCTTTGAAGAATGGATGCCAAGAGAATACTGAAGAGGGAATTTGAAAGAGCGAGAGAGCGGGAAAGCAGAAGGGGCAGACCGACAGCAAAGTGGGGGGATGTAGTGGACAGAGGTGAGGAGTGGAGAACAGTGACAGCAGGAAGATTGTGGGAGGATAGAGAGAGGTGGAGAGACATGGTGGAGAGGTAGCAGTTAGAAGACGTTGAGGAGGAAGGAGACGAAGAGTATGATTTGTCAGGACCGGCCACCCGACATCACTGAAGTGAAGGCCCAATTTGACGGTGGAATTCCACCCCCCGACCCGACATTGTGTTGGAAACGGGTGACATATATTTATATTAATAGCACATTGACATGGTATGCTCCTTGGCTTGGTTTTTGATCCAATTGTTGTAGTAAATTGATATCAATGATATTTAAGTGAACTCACTCTTGCACAGAGTCAATATCGGCCAGCTCGGCTTCGGACCCTCTTGCAGCTGATAGCGGCAGTAGAACAGCCGAGTGCCCAGTCCTTCTTCTTCGCTCTCTTCTTCAGCCAGCGGCAGACGATCCGGGCCAACAAATCTAATCTGATTAAACAAAAAGTAAACATTAGCTACATCACAGATAGAGAATAGCCTCGGTTGCATTCCATATAATTGACCCTTTGTCATTTAAGGCCCATGCACAATTGACATAACCCGCAGCCGCAACCTGTAAGGGCAACTGCGTGAAAAGTTCAATTCATGCATACCAATGCACCCGCGCACAATTGACATACCCGCAACCCGCAACCGTAGCCCGCAAGAGTTGACCAAGTTTCAACAATTTTACGTAAGCTACGTTAGGCCACACCCACATTCTGACGGGCAGCCAATCATAATGAGATAACTAAACCGGAAACGGAAAAAAGTCAAATATCAAACTTTATACTTACAACAGCATAACCTAACCCAGCCGCCAAAACTGTGTTGTCATTACTCATTATTATTCTTAGATTTTGCGTTATTTTCTTTTTTATTTATGTCATACGAAGAGGAAGCCGTGCCTTGAGATCAATGATACCGAGATGTGTGCGTCATATTTTTTCACTCTATGTGCTTTGGTTTCTTTGGTCCGTACGTCTTGGTTATGCCAATTGTGCACAGATAGTGATACGGGTTGCGTGTTGCGGCTGCGGGTTATGTCAATTGTGCATGGGCCTTAAGATACTATTAATAGTATCAATAGTAGTATCAATAGTTATATTGCTATAGTCGACTAAAAAATTATATTATTTGAGTACCTATTATTAAAAAAAAATCATAATTGTAACTGTAATAGAACAAAAGTTATGATGATTAGGAAATAATATCTCCAATGTTTACCTTCGAGTGCAGCCGATTTTTAAAGCAACACTAGAATGATCTGATAACTGTAAATGCATGTTTTACCCCTCGCGCCTCAACTCCCAGAGCACGTTGAAGGTATATCGGCAGTGCATCACGATATTTTGAGACGACCGCGACCCTAGCGAGACTTTAAGCAACTACAAAGCTGATATCTTTCAGTAAAGTGTCTTTATTAATAATAATAATCTTCCTCCCGGTTCCAAGAGTTGGGTCGGGGGGTGGCGAGGCCACCATTTACTAGGGCCCGGACTCCTAAGCTAGCTGGCCAGGCTTGGCTCTTCCTCTTCGTTCTTCTTCTCTACCAGTTTTTTCCACTTCTTCCTGTCTTCCCACCACCTTCCTTCTTCCACTTCTTCCCACTTCTCCAGTCTCTCTTGTACATCTTCTGCTACCAGCTCTCTCCACTTTTCCCTCGGTCTTCCCACTCTCCTTTTATCACTTCTCGCAGCTTCGAACTCCCGACGCGGTATTCTCTCCCTCTGCATTCTCTTCATGTGGCCAAACCACCGTAGCCGCTCTCTCCCCATTTTAAATGCCAACCTCTCTACCTTCAAGTCTCCTCTAATCTTTTCACTCCTGATCTTGTCCATCTTAGTTACTCCTTGTATGCTTCGTAAAAACTTCATTTCTGCTGCCTGCAACTGGCTCTCCTCCTTTCCTCCGATCGCCCACGTTACGGAACCGTAGGTGAGTATTGGCAGGAAATAGCTTTTGAAAAGGAGTATCTTGCATTTCTGGGGGAACTGCTCATTCCAAAGAAGTTTCCTGACTAACTGGAAAAATGTGTTAGCCTGTTGCACTCTTGATGTTATCTCTCTTCCTATTTTTCCATCCTTAGTTAGCCAGCTCCCCAGATACTTAAACTCTCCTCTCTCCGCCAGTTCCAAGCCCCGTAGCCTGATCTTCACATTTCTTGTTGCCTTCCTCTCCATTACTAGTGTCTCACTCTTTTCCTGACTTATTCGCATACCGTATTCTTCAGTCATCTGGCTCCATCTATCAATCTTTTCTTGAACACATTCGCTGGTTTCTCCCCACACTACGATATCATCTGCATATACCAGTGTATTCGTCTCCTGGTCTTCGCTTGGTTCTACTTTTCTCAGCAGCTCGTCCATGACAATGACAAATAGTGTTGGGGAAAGAACGCTGCCCTGTCGAAGTCCTTCCTTCACCTCAAACCATCCTGTCTTCCCCTCCACTGTTTGTACACAGCTCTCGTTCTTCTCATATGTGCTCTTGATTCTCTCAATCAGACCCAATCCCACCCCCTTCCGCTTCAGACATTCCCATACTTTCTTCCTTGGTAGGCGATCGTAGGCCTTTTCCAAGTCTAGAAAAACCATGTACAGTTTTTCTCCACTCTCCCACTTTCTCTCCATGACTTGTCGGATAGTGAATATTGGATCAATGGTTGATCTACCTGGCCTGAACCCATATTGTTCCTCCCTGAGCTTTTCCTCTACTACTTCTTTCAGTCTAAATTCCACCACTTTTTCGAATACTTTGGCACATTGACACATCAAAGTAATTCCCCTGTAGTTGCTGCACTTCTTCCTGTCACCCTTTTTGTAGATTGGTACAATCACTCCCTTTCTCCAATCGTCCGGTATGGTCCTCTGTTTCCATGCCGCACTCATTACTCGAAACAACCATCTTTTTCCTATTTCCCCAGCAGCTCTTACCATCTCCACTGTTATCTCATCTATTCCGGGTGATCGACCATTCTTCATCTCGTTTAGCGCTTTCTCCACTTCTCCCTCTCTCAAAGCACACTTCTCCTCTTCCTCGTTCTCACTCTGTAGTATTCCACTACTTTCTGGTAGTGCCACTCCATCAACATTCAGTAGTTCCTTGAAGTACTCTTTCCACAGTGCCTGTACTTCTACTGGGTCATTGATCAATCCTCCGCAAGCATCCACCATGCATGCCTGTCCAACTTTTCTTGTCCTCTTTTCCTTTATTATGCCATAAAGCATCTTTTTATTGCCTTCAAAATCCGTTTCTAGTTTACCAGCAAGTTCTTCCATGGACTTCTTCTTTTCTTCTTCTACTGTCTCTCTTACTCGTATTTTCCACCTTCGGTATTCGGCCTTGTTGAGGGTAGATCTATCGGCCTCGTACGTTTGCCAGGCGGTTCTCTTCTGACGCACTGCTTCTCGGACTATTTCATTCCACCACGGTGTTTCCATCTTCTTGCTTCTCCCACTTGATCGCCCACAAACTTCTTCTGCACTTTCCACAAATACCTTCTTAAATGTTTGCCATTCCTCTTCCACCTGTCCCACTTCCCCTATTCTCTCACTGCTTGCAATCTTCTCTCTGAACTCCTGTCGTACTGTATGGGATTGCAGTTTCCACACTTTGATTCTGCCATTCTTTTTACTTCTTCTCTTGGCGGCGTGGTCCTTCTTGACGCTAAATTTTCCAACTAGCAGCCTATGATCGCTATCTAGGGCCACTGAAGGGATAACCTCAACATCCTCCAAGAATCTCCTTAATTCCTTCCCCACACATATGTAATCGATAACGGATTCGGTAGCCTCTTCGCCGTGTCCATATCGCGTAATCTTCTTTCTTTTTTCCTTATGAAACATACTGTTTCCTACCTGCAGCCCGTTTCTTCCGCACATTTCTAACATCTTCTCTCCCTCTACATTCCTCTTTCCCCATCCATGGTGCCCCATGACCCCTTCAACTCCTGTCCTGTCCTCCCCAATTTGTGCGTTAAAATCCCCCATCACTATTATAGTATTGGATGTGATGTTGTTCTCCAGTTCCTGGATGAAGATCTCCTTCTCCGCTGCTGGCCGTCCTGTCTGTGGCGCATATACTTGTATTATGTCAACCTTCACCTTGTTCTTCATTAACAGGCTAGCTTTGATGCTTCTTTCACTATGGTTTTCCACCCCGACAATTAGACCTCTCAGTTTCGGGCTTACCACAAACCCCACTTCATTCCTCCCTTCAGCCCCCCCTGACCAGAATAGTTTATATCCTCCTCTGCACTCTTTCTCCCCCACTCCCTTCCATTTTGTTTCACTCATACCCAATAACTCTATTTTTCTTTCTTCCATCATGTCTATTATCTCTTCAATTTTTCCATTTAATGTCACAATGTTCAGTGTACCTATTTTGACAACATTGCCCTTCCTCACCTTTCTTACAGGTCGGTTGCGTCCAATCCCCTTACCTCCTGTCTCTCCCACTCTGCCGGCCCCTATTTTTTCTTTTTCCACACCACCAGACTCCGAAAACCCACTGCCATTCGCCCATCCACCTTTTCTTCAACAGTCTTTCGCAAATTAGCTCCAATCCTTTCGTGCCACTCCCATCTCCTATCTTCCCTTCTTGGCCTCTTTCCAATGACGTGCCACACTCCATTCTCCTGGCACACGTCCCTCCGGGTATTATTTACCTCTCTGGGCCATATTCCCTGGTGTGTCAGCATACCAGACAAGAAGAGTTTGGTGTCTGGTCCAAACTTTTCCTTTGCTGCATTAATCAGTTGCCTGGTATCTTGCTCTATCTCATCCCTGCTCTTCCCATCCCTGAGGTCCCTGTTCCCCACAAACAGCATGACACTGTCTGTAGTGTCCCGGATGACATATCTCCCTATTTCCTCTGCCAAGCTTTTCGTTCCAACTCCGGGGAAGGCATCTGCACGGAAACCCTCTTGCCCGCAGAAGCCTGTCCCTGTCCCTCCACTGAAGTCCCCGATCAGCAGGGCTTTGATTCCACTGCACCTAGGCTCCCCCGGTGATGCCTCCAGTTGCGGGTTATCTTCAAGCTCCCGTGTGGCATCAACTCGTTGACTCAGAAGCAGAGGTTGCACTTCCACCGCTTGTGGTCGCCGAAATAGACAAAGTGGTTGGTGCAGGTGCGGCCCGCGCGACACCGCACGATCGAATGGCACTGGATGACCGCCAGGTGATTGAGATCCTTGAACTGATGAATCAGGTCCCCGAGGGGCAGCCTGGACTTCCGCAGGAGCGCGCTCGTCTCCGGGATCTTCGTCAGCGTACACCGGAATATCAGGATCTTTCTCCGCTACTACCAATTCCTGGTCTCCCTCAATTTCAGCTTCCTTTTCTTTTTCTTTTACCAGTGGCCCCACTTCTTCTTCGCTAGCTTGATGATTCTGCTTACCCTCTGTTTCGTTCAATATCTCATCTTCCTGATGTTCGCTTCCTATTTCCTGTCGCACCACTTCCTCATCATTTGTTTGATCTTCCGTTGTTTCACTGACCTTTGCCTTCTGTAACCCTTTTAGCTTCTGTTCTTCTTGCTGCTCACACTCTTTTTCTGGCCACAAAACTTCTTCTCTTTCTTTATGCATAACCTCTTTTGTCATTCCCTGCTTCTTCTTCAGATCATCAATCTTCCTTTCCATTTCCACCATCCTCCCATTCATCCACATGAATGTTGCAACCATTCCTTTTACAACTTCCGACTTTAGGACTGTCCTTCTCTTTCTTCCCATTCTACTTTTCTCTCTCCCTTCCTCTTCCTCGTACTTTATTTGTTCCAAAATCCAGTTCACAAGTTTTTCTGTTTGGTTCTTCTTCTTTTTCACCATTTTGCCTGTGGGAGACTTGATCCTGCCTACACTACCCTCACTGCCCTCACTGTTACTATCTTTGTGTGCCTTCCTTCCAATGTCAACTGCCAATGTCAACTGCCAATAATAAACAATATTATAATGTGGAAAAGTCTATTATTATAATTACAAATTGTTTTTCATCAAATGAATATCAACCACTAATATTGTTTATTTTTACTTAATAAAAATTAATAATAATTATTAATAAATTATTTAGTTATTAAAATTGCAATAAAAATAATAGAAGTGGAGCATGAACAATAAGATAAATCTCAGCGCATGAGCAGAAGGATATTGCAACGCCGGTGCCGCATTGCATTGCGTTATTATGGAGTTGAGTCAACTTCTGTTGCAATTAAACAAGCGACATCGGCGGCACCTGAATCTGATCTACGATTGGCTTAAACATAAAAATATGGCGGATTTTGCAGATGCCGCAGTCATGGAAGACGTACTTAAGACAGTATATCAGTACGTAATCTGTAGGATGAACTATAGCTGTATAATCCTATGAAGATTTCTGGGTTCAATGGGCTTGTTCACTGCCATTTGCTCTCACCAGGATCGCTAGCATCGGATTAGCTTGGGCAGCTTCGTTGGGCCGAGATTAGTAACATTTTTCTTAGTAACCAAAATGTCCGTGGGATGGCGCCAGCGGTTGGGTAACATCTTTGGTAGTAACTAAAATGAGTTTAAAAGAGTTTAAATGACCAATTTATGTATTGATAGTCTTTGGTAGTCTGTTGTAATCTCAAATACATTTAAAAATGTAAATTGCAGTGTCCTACGTGCATAATATCTATGGAAAACGAAATGTCATCATTGACCCAACATAAATTCCATATTTTCAAATTTTCGTCATCTTGCCGCGTTCTAATCTCTGCCCAGTAAATAGTTTTCACATGAAAACAAGATACGACTTCAGGCTACATCTTTGTACTATGTACATTTTAGGGGTTTTTTGTTTTTTCTGTTAATTTTTGGGTCATTTTTAATAAAGTAAACACTCTGTGCCGTAATTATTTGTACCGGAAATCAAAGCCGGAAATTACGTCATTTTGTTACCCATCTCGGCCTAAAGTCGGATTAAAGCACGTAACATAGTGGCGCCATCTATGCTGAGCTTTGCGTGAACAAGCCCATTACATCTATTTACAGTCCAATTTACCTGCATCACCTGCATCCTTGGTCTCATCAGAAATATAATTAGATTTAATGAAGTGCAGAGTGCATGCATCAACCCCCCCCCCCCCCCCTTCACACCCCACAGCGCGATGAGGGGGATTTTTTTTTTTATTTTTTTTTGTTATGGCGTTTACAGGACTGGTAGTCCTACTGCCGCCTCAACAACTCTACTCCATTGACGATGCGCCATTATATAGGAGGTGAAGTTGGTTGAGGATTCGTAACTTAGGGATGTTAAGCGAGTGAGTAGTTAGCTCCCTGCGCTCTGCTGTTGTTTAACGTCCCATCCCAAGGACGGTGTAACGCCCGTCGAGAGACTGGTAACAGGTGGAGGGGTGTCGTTACACTAACCCCCAACCACCCCAGTCTCTCTGGCCCAACGGCAGCAACTGGCAGGCCAGAGTTGAATGGTCACCCATCCAACCGCTGACCGTGCTCAATGTTGCTTAACCTCGGTGATCTGACGAGAACCGAGGTATCCATTACACCAGCCGTTGGTGTTAGCGGAATTTTATTAGCCCACTAATAACTACCCGTCACGTGTAGGTTTCAGAAAGCGATGTTCTTAAATCCACGATAGACGACTCATTTCCGGTACTAAAGGGATGTATCTACAAGCAAGATCATTGCCAGGTACTCCCCTCTCATAGTTAGATGGCTTTGCCAATTATTAATCCATCTAATTATTAATCTCAAATTAAGTCGGCAGTAAAAGCTTTGAAAATTTAATCCTTTTAAATATCCAAGTTAAAAGATTAGATTTAGTATAGTTTGATAAAGGTTCGTAAGGATTAAATATTCTTGAAGGTTGAAGTTTCAATTGAATGGATTAATATCTTCAGCAAGCAAATATGAATTGGAGGATTAAATTGTGCCACCTATATTTTGATAGCAACGAGATAAAGCTATTATAATAATGTATACTCGTGTACAAGGCATGTGATGGATTACCTTATTTACTGATATCACTCATGACACTCTTTGAACAGTCAATAAATGTAGATCAACCAATTTATAATCTCCAATTTTGCCAGTTTGTAAGTTTATATAAAAGTTGCAGTGGTCTGCAAACTCTGTGGCGACAAGGTTGCGTGGTTGTGACGCCATCATGGGTGTCAGCGTGGAACAGTGGCGCGCGGCGATAGGCAGCTGGTGCGCCGGTCCCCGCAGCGACCGCCAGAATGGCGCCATAACTGTCGAGTGGCAGATCATGCCGCTGCTACTGATAGCAGCGCTGTTGCTCATCGGCTGTGTCGAGTTGAATCCCGGACCGGTATCGAGCCAAGGACCTCGAAAGACGATGCTGCTGAAACCGTTCATCGGCTGTGTCGAGTTGAATCCCGGACCGGTATCGAGCCAAGGACCTAGGAAGGCGACGCTGTCGAAACCCTTCAACGGAGGGTCGAGTAATAAATCACTGGACGGAACCGGCGTGGGGTTGAACCCAGGACCAAGAGCGCGACCGACACCCGTATCGGTGACTCTCGGAAACCGAGGGACCAGGGTCCAGAATTCGGAACCAAGAATTGATTCAAGAATCCAAGGGACAGTCAAGAATTCCAGCGATCAGAAAGTACAAAATGTGAGGGCAACAGTTTCACCAAAAGTTGCGCAAGGCAAGGTATATCTGCCACTTGCAAATCAAACGAAAAAGCAAGACACTGGGCCAGTTGCCAAACTTACAGCACGTCCAGTGGCAAAACCAGTGTCGAACACAACTAGTCGGCCAGTTGTAAACGTAACTAAACGGCAAGTTACAAAGGCAGTTCCAAACCTTGAAATGAAAAAGGAAGGTCCAAGGTTACAAGTAAAACTGGCTGCTCTTAACCTTGACGTGAAAAAGAAAGTTCCCAGCGTTATTTCAAACTCTGCTAACCAACAAGCCCTCAATGTAGGTCGAAATGTAACGAAGGAGAAACCTAAGACGCCGCCGAAGGATGATAAACTGCAGACTACTAAGACGCCGCCGAAGGATACTAAGCCACATCCAGGAGTGACCAACCGAGTGGCCACCTCCAACATGGCTAAGATTCAATCTAACTCATCGGCAAAGTCTACAACAACCACAGCTTCGCTTTACAAGAGAAACGAACCTCCGAAGAAAGTGGTAAGTCAAAGAGTGGTGTGCCTGTTAGGTACACCATCATAATAGGTATAGGTATATATTTATTATGTATATTTTAAATTTTCATGGCCACATTTATCAGCATTATCTTAAATTTCTGATCCAACCAACCCCCGTTCACTTGAATTATTATCACTATCACTTTACGAATAATTACTCTCATTAAAGTCATCAGCACACTCCACTAGTAATAGGGAAGTGAAGTGAAGTTTAGATTTCAGAAAAATAAATATTTTATGAAAGTTGAGATGTTGTTGAAGACAGATGTGGTATTATTTTTGTTGTGTGATGGAATAGTTTTCAAGGAACGAATTTACAAAGTTTGGTATTTTGTAGCTGTCCATGAAACACAATCTGACGTCACACGCCGAGTCGGGCCGTCTAGATAAGATAATGTTAGCCAGAACCGGTTCTTGCATCACGTAACACAGGGAATTCGGCGTGTGACGTACAGCTTGTTTTTGCAGAGGAGTGAAATGTCGAAAACTAATAAATTAATTATGGGAAATATATGATTTAAAAAAATCTAAAAAAAAATCACATTGCTCTTTGAGGCTATTCTGTATATAAATAAAATATAATCTCAACATTCACCTATTCCCCATTGATTTATGACAACTTATAGCCAACAATATTTCAGGTCGCCATTTTTCTCCTGTTTGGAAACAGTGTGAGATAAGTTTCAGAGCAAATATCACTACCAACTCAATATAAAATAAGACAAAATGTGTTCAGAATGGTTCCTGCACTGTGATGTTCAACACATGTCATGTCTTTCATGCTTTTTCGATATTCATACCCGTTTGCCAAATATGGCAATTTTTGGCCAAACCGACCGTTGGCGGGAAAAAAGTATGACCCTTTAAGTAATTAATTGTATTGGTCACTAAGATTGTATTGACTCAAGCAGATTGACTACTATTTTCATTACAGAGTTTGATCAGTCAAAGCAAAAGGTCCGAGCCAATCAGAAAGCGTCTTCCCAGCGAGTCGGAGAAAGCGCGCAAGCGCCTCGCAAGCGGATCAGAGACATCTGTTGTGTCGGTGAGGAAGTTGGAGGAGGAGTTGGTCCAGTTGAAACTGCAGTCCAAGGTCAACGAAGAACAATGGAATCAGCAGAAGAAGACATACGAGCAGGAGCTGCAGGTGTTACATCAGGTGTGGACTCGTTAATACTCGTGTTAAAGAAGCTGTCATGCATTTAACAATAAACAGTTTGTACAGTAATAAGGTGCATAGGAACTAAATTTACAAGGGGGTTGGGAATAATTAATATTGCAAATGAACTTTAGATGAAAATACTGTCGACCACAAAGAAAATGGGGAGCCTGGGGGAAGCCCCCCCCCCCCCCCCCCCCCTCCAAGTAATATGCAGGTCTGTGGCGCACAGGTCCAGTATTTTTTTGAATTTTAGGCTTGAATTTGGTGCATTTCTACGTGATTTTAATACTTTTTTAGCAAATTTTTATCTTGACACATCATGTCTAAGAACATAGGGAGGGGAATTAAATGAGACGGGAGCGATTTTCCCCCATTCCTACGCGCCTGACAGTAATTGACATCGAGGCAAATAACACAAATGTTTTATTTGCTCTATTGGACACTGTAATTAATTTGACATCTCACAGAGGATTTCTGTTTAAACACAAAAACCTTCTTAATGTTTCCATGCAAAAATAAATCCCCATTTGCTCACTCGAAGAATTCAATAAGAACAAAGTCCAAACACTTAGTATTTGCTGAAATTAAAGAGACTAAAAAGTGGGCGTGTCCTGCGCGGGATATAGAGTGCAAACTCGCCAAAAGGCATTGGTTAATTTTTCAGACCCAGAGGTTTTAAAATATTCCCCCCTCCTAACTCCAAGCGGAATTCTATGAACAATCAATATGTTTCGGTGGCTCAGTCGAAAATACTTTGAAGTATGTAAATCATGAACTGTACACATTCTGGAAGGCGGTGGATTGAATGAACTATATTCAAAATTCAAACCTGTCTGGTTCCTTCAACTGATTCATGATCTTAATCTTAGATTCACAATTCCAGATTTATCAAAAATTATATCCGTGCTTATACACATTTACATAATAATTTAATCATGGAATTTATTTAATCAACTTCAATTATGAGGTTATGGTTAAGAGGCAAACGGAAGCGAACGGTAATCGCACGGTTCGTCAGAGCGATTTTTTGAAATTTTGTCTTCCCACTAAATAATTTTAAAAAATCAGATAGTAACGACCCATAACAGCTTAATAGACTAAATAATGCCACACACTGGAGTTCATTATGACCTCTGGTACAACCTCAAAGTGTTAAATACGATATTTTTAGTAAAATAATCGTATTTAACACTTTGAGGTCGCACCAGAGGTCATAAAGTACTCCAGTGTGTGGCATTATTTAGTCTTTTAGGCTGTAATGGGTCGTTACTATCTGATTTTTTAAAATTATTTAGTGGGAAGACAAAATTTCAAAAAATCGCTCTGACGAACCGTGCGATTCCCGTTCGCTTCCGTTTGCCTCTTAAGAAGACGTGAAGTAGAAAGTAATGGCCGCTGGCTGGGAATACCATTCTGGAAACACTACGCGCATGTTCAGCTACGATCACAACTGTTCGATCGACTGAGCGGATGTAGCTGGCTCCTGGACAGTTGTTGAAAGTGATCCAAGAGGTGGTTCTTTTTTACGAATCTCAACTTTTCGGGATCCAACATTTCTCATTGTTTGCACTCTATACCCGCAGGACACGCCCACTTTTTAGTCTCTTTAGCTGAAATACACGACTTCATATGTTCATTGTTTCAGAAGGTAAATTACAAGTGCAACGAGAGTGATCTGGAGCGTCTGACCAAATCCGAGGCTGTTGAAACAATTCGACAGTTACAACAGCAACTGCAACTGCAAAACAAACTGTCGGAACAAACGACGGAGGAGAAGAAGCAGTTGAAACAACTACAGGACAAGGAGAGGCAGTGGAAAGCGGAGAAGCATCGACTGGAGCAGCAGATTTCAGGAGTGAAGGAGGAGAAGGAGGATACGACACCTGCAACCAAGCCTTGTGTGAGTACATGTGAGTATTAGCTTAGTACATTTAAACTAGGAAAACGCTCAGTGTAACGCGTTGATGAGCGAGCACGGGTACGTGCAAATTCTCGAACCGGAAATGCGTTCACAACGCACAGAAAACATATACATCCATATTGAATTGATTATGATATCAACTTAAAAGTGTATGCTTTTCATCGAAACTTTAAAATAGCATCTAAGCACCTGGTTCATAAAGCAAATCAGAATCAATCCAATTGGAACTGGAAAACATTCATTTCGATACTTCATTACTGACAGATATTAAAAATGTCAATAACTTCATACGTTCTTAACTGATTGGGATGAAATTTTGTAAAATAAGAGACAATATTGGTCTTAATGATCATGCAAAATATGAGTTTGATCAGAATTATCGAAGACCGTTTTCATTTTTCAGTCTATCAGGAGATATTAATTTAAATTTTAACCAATGAATGGATTTCAAAAAAAATTATGGTATGCAAACAGAGAAGGTTGGTTTTACATGTGTACAACATTTCAGCTCGATCAAATAAAAGCTCTGACCTGTATAGCCAAAATATGAGTTTGATCAGATTTATCGAAGACCAGTTTCATTTTTCAACCTACCATCAGGAGATGTTTATTTAAATTTTAACCAATCAATTTTTTTCAAAAAAATTAGGGGTCAGCAAACAGAAAAGGTTGTCTCTACATGTGTGCAAAATTTCAGCTCGATCGAAGAAAAACTCTGACCTGTATAGCGTCAGTAAACGAAAAAAAAAAGAAAAAAAAAGAAAAAAAAACAAAAAATAGAGGTCCGTGCCAAAAGAGCCAAAAGGAGACGCTCGCTTCGCTCGCTCAATTAGTAATTGATTGAGCGAGCATCACCACAATACTCTTATGGCACTTTCTCTGTGTTGCTTTTATTTATTTTTTGCCTGCACTGCCCAGGTCAAACCGCACAACCAATAAATCTGAAATTTTGCACACATACTAACGTAATCTAAGCAGTCTCTGGGATCGTTTTTAAACGGGATCCTGTGATTAGTTCAAATTTAAAAAAAAATATATTTCGATTGATTTGTTTGATCAATTTGACATTTTGAAAAGTCATTTCATTGTCTCCAATCTTACAAAGATTCAGCCAAATCCTCCCATTAGTTAAAATTTAAAACCATCTTTCCTGTGATTTTTGAAATGTAAACTAGAACTGATTGACTGATCAACGTAAAACTTTGCATGGTCATTGGGACCAACATTTTAGGATTTCTGCCAATTTGAAGACTAATCTGTATTATTTCAAAAGTTTTTGTCATTTTAAAGATGTTTTTATTTTATAATCTTGAAATATTTTAAAAATGAATACTAAATTTTCATCCCTGCCTTCTTGATGCTTCAGTTCCAAGGCCTGTAGAGCAGCTGATACTTTCAAATGCATATCAAATCGTATGCAGTACAAAGGCTCTTTTCCTAGTTAGTACTTAGTAGTAGCAATACAAATCTTTTAAATTTGCTGTTCATTCCATAACATCATCCCATCTGAGATTGTCATAATATTTCGTCAATCCAACCATATCAAGTTGGTAGCTGAGAGCTGAATCTGATTCTGAATTCTCTTTTGCAGACAAGCCAGCGCTCCAGAGAACTATCGAGGTAAATCTTCCTCGTGTTATTGTATAGGGTGCCGGTACTAGTGCGCAGACGGGTACCAGTACGCGAACACTCTGTGTATTTCTCTGTGTATTTCTCTGTTTTTTTATTTTTTGACATTCAAACTATTGTACTTTTTGCCTTGAAAAAGAGATCACCACGGACCTCGAAACGAACGTCGGCACAATTAAAGTTGTTTCATACACGATAATAACCCATTTCATTTCAATAATATATTATGAATCGTGAAAATAATCTAAAAACATGCATACTAATTTTTAATGCTTAGAATCAGGAAATAAGATGTATTTTTATTGTTTCAAGGTTTCCTACAGAGTAGTAAGGCATAGGAAACCTTTAAACAGTGAAATAGCATCTTTTTCTTAATTCCAAGCATTTGAAATTATATTGTCTGCGCACTGGTACTGGCACCCTATACTCGTAAACACAATATAATTTGTTCATGACATTTGTTTAATTTTTAATACGAGTGAGGAACACTGGAACTGGCGAGATGTGTTCGTCAAAATACGCCAATGGGTTAATATGTGATACAACTATTTGAAACTCGATTAAATGTGTGCATAAAGTAATGTTGAGAATCTCTTATCAACTTATAACTACATGCTGTTTCATGTTCTGCAACCAATAACACTTACATTATGTCTGCAGGAAACCCATTGTCGACAAAATGGACATTCCAAAAACCTTGAAATTCAAGAAACGTCAAGGAAGTGCCAACATGGCAGGTGAACTGTTCGAAGTGAAGTTGGCTGCCCTGATTTTCATGCGGGCCATAAACAGTCAGAAGCCGTTCTTCCTAGCTACCAACATGGCGGCGGCCGGAGCTTTTGACGACATCGTCTTTCGCACCAAGCGTGACGACACCGGGAATTGGGTGACGTATTTCATACAACTGAAACACAAACTGAGTTCGAAAGTAGCAAGCAAACATCTTCTGAGTTTGAGCAAGAAGAGCGATTTCGGCATGATCAAGTACTGTGACTCGTACCTTGAAGTGAAGTCCAACTCTGAGAAAGGAGATCTAAAGTCGTGCGGAGATTTCGGTGAATGTCACTTCATAATATACACAAATGCACCGTCAGATAATCTGCAAACTGATCAAGGAGGTTCCGAAATTGCTTCAGATCCCCTTTTTAACACTAGCACCACAAAATCTGTCATTAAATTCGAAGAAACTTCCAAATTGCCCCAGAGTCTAAAAGAGATAGTAGATTTTAAGAAATTGCTGGTTCAACTGATAAGTCAGCCTGGTGAACAGACAATCAAAAATACAATTTCCACTTTCATAATCAATCAGAGTAACAATGAATTGGGGACTTTGAAAACTAAAATCCTCAACCAGATATCCAACAAGAAAGCTCGTCCCTCGAAAGAAATCCTACAGTCCGTTGTGGATGAGATGAAGTTAGTTGTCGACTTCTCCTCTTACGTAGAGATGCTGAACAAATTGCACTTTTACACCGGACAGGCGAAGGAGGGGCAGCTCGATAAGTTGATAAAGAAGGAAATCAGTCAGGCTTGCTACGCGAATGATGACACTGATGTACAGCCGGTTTACAGGGAATTGCATGACTTGGTACAGAAATGGTGGCGTGATGAGGAATCGGAAGGTGATTGGCTAACGGAGCATTCTGATGTGTGGAGGTCACTAATGGCTACAAGAATTTCACAGCTGTCAAGAGTTAAAATTACAACCTTTCTTAAGGAAGAAATTACGTTCGATGACGATCCGATCGCGGAAATGGCAGACCTATTGAAGGGTTGTTTGGCACTGAATGTTATTGTTCAAGGTGGAACAAATAGCGTCTCGTTTTCTAAGGTTTACCAAGCGTTATCAACTATTCATGATCGGCAGAATATTTTCGTCGACTCCAAGGAATTATTGAAAATGAAAGACACAGTGTTTCATGCGTGGCAAAATGAGTTTTGTCAAAGTCTTGTAATCGATTGCTTGATTAATTTGTCAGACGTCGAATCTCGCAGGATTGGATCGCAGCTGGGAAAAATTATTTCAGAAAAACCTTGTTTGAGGATCATTCTCATAGCAAACGACGACGATAATCTGGTTGCAACCGTTCGAAAAGTAGTTCCTCGCATGAAAGTCTTCAAGGATACGTATTCTTGGGGCGACCTCACCGAATCATCACGCACGACATTAATGACGCGCCACGTGAGTTTCCAAGGTCACAGCGTCCCTCTGAATCAGTTGGCCCACAAAGACACTCTTCTCTCCGCACTTCTCCAAGGTGAAACTTTGGCTCAGTTACTGAATGGTCAGGTGGTATTTGGAAATACATTGGATACATTGATTGATTATTACATCCCTCGAAGACTTTCTCGCGACAACAATGAGATCAGTATTGCGACCTTGGCTGACGTCACTGAAAGGGTGGTTTTGTTGATTGCCGAACCTGGAATGGGAAAGACAACGCTAGTCACTCATTTGGCACAAGCTGCTAAATGCGCAGATCCTTCGAAGTGGGTCGTCAGGATTAATCTCAACGATTGCACGACGTTTCTGAATCAGTTGGTACACTCTGATATCACTCAAACAACGGCTGTCGATTTCTTGACTACCTTTGCCCTCGGCAGTGCGGGCAATGGTTTGGAGCTGATGTTGTTGAAGAACTGTTTGTTAAATTCAGGACAGATTGTCTTGTTTGTTGATGGAGTTGACGAAGTTTGTCCAACGTACGCAGATATTGTTGCAAGCCTTCTTTTACAATTTCTGGATTTAGACATCGAAGAGCTGTGGGTTACCTCTCGTTACATTGCAAAATCAAGTATTGATTTGGAACAGATTCTGAGTGTAAAGTCATTCTCGTTGGTCCCGTTTACTTTAGACGACCAGAAACACTTCTTCAGTTTGTTCTGGAAGAGCCGATTTCAGAGCAGTTCGGAGACCGAGGATTTGGTAAACAAAGTTATGAAATTGGCTGAGGACACATTCCAAGATGATTCCATAATTATCGGCATACCTCAGCAGACTCTGATGCTAGCTGAATTCTTTGACAATCATGTAGAGACCTCTGCAGACAACACTGAGGTATTCTCACAGAAAATCAATGTCTTGGACTTGTTTGAAAACTTTGCACGAAAGAAATACAGACTTTATTCTTCCGATAAAAAGAAAAGTAACGAAACTAATTCCGCTGTAAGGTTTGACGGTGAAATTCTGCGCCAGATGTTCTGGGAGAATCACATGAAAGCAGCGATGATGTTGCTGCTCTCTTCTCAAGAGCTAACAGAGCTAGACATTCTCGGAGAGGATCCGGAATCATTCCGAGTGAAAATACAGGACGGTCTTCAGAAAGCAGGCATCATCGAGCGAATTGTTGACGGTAAACCTCAGTTTATACACCGTACGTTTGCAGAGTACTTCGCGGCTGTTTGGCTGTCAAAGAACTACAGGAACAACAGGAAATTCCTTCAGCAACACTTTTTCAAAGACAGATTTCAAATTGTAAGGAGCCTTCTCGATATGCTCCTCACACGAAACTTGCCACTCCATCAGGCCGTAATGAACAGAGACTTGGCTGCGGTAAGCACGCTGCTCGCCGATGGGTCGAATGTTGATCTTCCTGACCCTGGCGGAAGGACTCCTTTGCATTTTGCTGCGATGTACAGTGGTACAGGACACACTTCTGACTATGCAGATATTACTAAAATGTTGATCAAACACCGAGCCAAAGTCGATGCCACAGATCACATCCTTCTTTGGCGACCACTACGCTACGTCGACAAATTCGCCAGCACTGAAGTCTTTCAAATCGTCCGATTGATTCTTCAGGAAGGGGGAAATCCTCGCGACTTGATAGAAGTTAAGAATTTCATTCAATTTGAAACCTTCGAGCCTCTCATCGAATACCTCGCCTCGGCCAATCCTTGTCCCAAGTCTCTCATGCTACTGGCCGCTCGCTGCGGGGACCTCCGTGTCGTCCAGTACTTGGTCGAAGAGTCCCCGACTGTCGTCCATCTCCGTGGAGATGACGGGACTTCTCCCATGCATGTCAGTGCCGAGGCGGGACACATTGAAATCATGAAGTTTCTCCACGACAACGGTTCCAGTATCTGTCCGGCAGACGACGAACTCAACATCCCGATGCATCAAGCAGCGAAACATAATCAAGTCGGTGCAATCGATCTTCTGATTGAGCGAGGATCTCCTCTACATGCGAGGAACAAGGACGGTTGGACTCCGTTGCTCTATTCTTCTGAGCAAGGTCATGAGGTTGCAGCCATGTTGCTCATCAACAACGGAGCCGACGTTAATGCCTGTACTATCGACCTGTGGACTCCATTGTTGTACGCCACTGACCAAGGGAACGTCAATTTGATTGAGTGTTTGCTAAATAAAGGAGCAACTATGAACACAAACAACTTTCGATTGTTGCCCCACCAACTGAATGTCATGCTCCTTTACGCGGCCTTTCAAGGGAATGTCGCCTTGGCAAATGATCTTCTCAAATTTGGAGCCAGGCGTAATTATAAAAACAATCGTGGAGCCACGCCCCTTCATTTTGCTGTGTTGCGAGGTCATCTGGACATCGTTAAATTCCTGGTCGAAAAAGGTGCCGACGTTAACAGACCTGACAATGATTGTCTAACTCCAGCCTTCTATCTGTGCAACAGCGGGCATGATGACATAGTCAATGACGACATCAAGTTTGTTTACAAGAGCCTCAGTATCTTGACATTTCTGATATCAAAGAAGGCAGACTTGACAGTGGAGACAATGAACGGTCAGAACCTATCGGCCTACGCTGCGGTAAGAAATCATTTGCATATAGTGCAATACTTGTCAGAAATTTGTAAAGGCCGAGGGAAGAAAGGGAAGAAAGGTTCAAAGAAGCTCGTCAAGGACGGCCGCAACGACAGGGCTGCCAACTTTCTCCTCCACATTGCAGCCGAACAGGGTAGTTTGCAGGACGTACAATACTTTGTAGATCGGGGCGCTGATATTAAATCTTTGAAGTCTCGCGATTCTTTATTCGAAGCAGCAGTGAAAAGCGGTTCGTTGGACCTGGTGAAATACCTCGTCGAGTGCGGATCCGATCCGATCGCAATCCAATCAATCCTTCAGAGCGTCCTCAACGGCACACACAAAGACGGTTCCGTCGACGTGATGAGATATCTCGTCAGCCAAGGCGCTGATCTCAAGGTCGCCAACGAGTACGGGGAATCCCTGTTGGTAGTCGCCGCGCGGAACGGCTTCCTGGAAGTAGTGAAGTACTTGGTCGAGGCAGGTTGCGATCCCAGCGCTGAACACAACTACGGGGAGTCACACTTGGACACCGCCAAGAGGATCGTGGAGTTGGTCGCTGATCCAAACAGCACGGCAAAGCCTGGTAAATCACCTCTCTACTCGGCGGCAAGCAACGGTCATCTGGACGTCGTCCGGTATCTCGTAGACAAGGGAGCAGACCCACGAGCCATCAACCTCTACGGTGATTCCCTCCTCCATTGCGCAGCCATCAGCGGTTCCCTCAACGTCGTCAAGTACTGCGTGCAGCACGGGGCGGACCCACGAGCTGTCAACCTCTACGGGGACTCTCTGCTCCATTGCGCCGCCATCAGCGGTTCCCTCGACGTCGTCAAGTACTGCGTGCAGCACGGGGCGGACCCTCGGGCAACTAACAAGCACGGGGAATCTCCGTTGTATTCGGCGGCGCGCAGCGGGGCGCTTGACATTGTGGAGTACTTGCTGCAGCAGGGAGCCGACCCCAAGTCGGTGGACAAGAAAGGGAGCAAGGCAGTTGATGGAGCAAGGCTGGGTGGACACGAAAGAGTCGTTGAGTTCTTAGAGTCTTACTAGCATTACAAAACCTCAGGGGTTTACTCAACAAATTAAGAGGACTGGGAAACGCACTGTTCTTCAAAGTTTTTTTTTAATTTTGTCTTCCCACTGAAGAATTTTAAAAAATCAGATAATAGCAACCCATTTCAGCCTAATAGACTAAATATTGCCACAAACTAGAGTAGGCTTTATGACCTCTGGTACAATTTCAAAGTGTTAAACAATTATTTGACCATAAATATTGTATTTAACAGTTAGAGGTCATACAAAAGGTTGTTAAGGTGCTGCAAGCGCGAGCGATTTCGCTGCTTTTTGTAGACACTTTTTGCGATACGATTGGAGACGAAACGGGTAGACCAAATTATTTGAAATTTTAATCGTGATTAGATTAAAGACAAACTTAGGGTTATCCCTTGGTACATTTTTAATTTTTTGTTTCGTTAATTAGTAATAATTAGTGGAATTTTGGTGAAAAAATAGCTATTTTCTCGTCTCCCTGGGCGCCGTATAAAATTAAATTTCTAAAATGTGCCAAGGGATAATAATGTAATTTATTGAGCACATAAAATAGGTACACAATTGGTCTGTATTCAACAATCGAGTCGTTGATCTTCCATACATCCATCTCTTCTCTTCAGCTGCTTCACCTCTTCACCGTTTACCTATTTCTTCTTAAGTTATTCATAAAAGTCATTATACATATAGTTGTGCTTCAATATCAGTGGTAATATTGGAAGAACATCCAAGCATTTGCTTTTTTTAGCAACCCTAAGTTTGTCTTTCATCTAATCATGATTAAAATTTGAGATCAATTGGTTTACGGGTTTGTTCTCCAATCGTATCGCAAATTTCATCGTTTTGCGCGGTTTTGTTGAATAACCGGTGCCTAATTAACGATGCAATAAGCAACAATTAAAAAGGGCTACTAATATACAATCAGACTGATCATGTGAACATCCTGTAAAAGTTACACTCACTTATGAAACAATTTTTCTCTCTCAATTTTCTAAAACGGCCGAGCGCTAGTATCACCTTAAAGTAAGGTTGTTTGAATATCTCACATCGTATTCAGGTTGGTGGTAAGCAGTGGTTAGTTAAGGGGCGGACGCGTCCCCTCACTCTTTTTTCAGTGTGGAAGCTGTCAGCCCACTTATTTTTCATAGAAGTGAAGATTGCCTTAAAATTGTGCACAAATAGCGTAGAAAGGCATCAAATTTGGTCCAGAAATTCAAAATTTTCCCGGGGCGCATAGCCCCGGACCCGCATTGTGTTGAGGGGCCCTCCCCCAAACCCCATTATTTTCGTAAGCAAGTTTGTTTCCCTAACAAAAGCCCAGTGTCCACCCACTTACAATTTTACAAATTAACCACTGGTGGCAACAAGTCACCGTACAATGTCCCGACACACGTTGGTGTAGGAGGTCGGTTGAATCAGCGGTTACCTGGCAACAGCCAATGTGCACAGCCATCAGCCGCCAATGTGCACTTTAAGCTCTAGTGAACTTCTGACTCAGAATCAAAATAATCATCCTTTCATGTTTACAGACTCCAGAGTGGAATGTTTACAAGACTGTGTATCTACTGAAAAGCTGTTAAATCGCAGAAATATCCCAATAATTGGACCAATTCTAAATTATGTTCTATTAAAATCATACTATAATATATTAATATCTTCTTATACCTATCTTTCGATTTAATCCTTATTGTCCACGTATTTATAGCTGGTAGGTACCAATAAAGATATTACTATTGCAATTTAAACCTGTGATACCTAAACGCATTGTTTCATTTCGCTGTTGACTCAATCTGCTTATTTCATTACTAATCTATTTATTTATTGTGGTGTTGGTTTCTAGGTAGCATGTACTCTATTTATGTCTATGTAGCTGGGTAGCTACTAGCTTGACAGTACATTTTTGACATTTAAAAATAATACATAGTCACCTCTATGACGTGATATTTTAGTTATGCATTATTTCAATGATGTATTTCAATAATCAGTTGATGGACACTTTCTTAATGAAAGTACCTAGGTACCTACCTATATGAGTTGTTTTCATTAACATAGATTACACTGTTTTCCTATACAAAATCATATACCTAATGTTGCTAAAAATATTACTAGGCGTCACTAAATTGAAGCTGAAGATTTTTTTAAAACGTTTTTCCCTAGACCTAGGTAGTTTCTCTTAGGTATTTTAAAATTACTATGGCCCACCCGCCAGCCAGCATGCCCTCCGGGTGTTTTTCTTTATGAAGTAATGAAGATTATAAAACCTCACCTTGCATAGATCCTGGAATGATTCCACCGAAGTGAGGTCGAACTTGCGAATGTCTCGGACGACCTCGTATCTCGGCACCAGCGGAGAGTTCAAGCGGACGCTGCTGTTGTCAATACGCTTCGGCAACTCCTTGATCAAGTAGAACCACCGTATCCGAGCCGCATTAGGATTGTCTAAGTGAATAACTGTTGAAGAAATCAAACACAACACAATGATTATACTAGGTACCTATGTACTATTACTAGGAACCTACTAGATAAGTTAGTTAAATATTTCATCTGTACACCTACTGTGGAGCACTCTCAACAATGGGAAAATATCATTACCTCTTGAGAAAGTAGAAACTGTAACCATAGTTCCTATGCCAGTTTCCCATGTACCAACATGAGGATTTGGCCGGCTTCTTTTGACGCTGACCCTACACACACCCAACAAATCATAAAACGGTATTTGAACGAAACGGATTGGCTGCTGGTCAGGTTCCTTGACAATCAATCCTTGTTATTATCAATGAAATCAGAGCTCATCTACTAGAGGTAGATGACGAGTAAGCATAGACTCCATCGGATGATGCCATCACATTTTTTTCACATTTACATTTTTTTCAAATACCGTTTTATGAATTGTTGAGTACACATGTACATGTGGTGTGGGACAAATTACTGTCGAAAATCAGTGACACTACTCTACCTCTTCAACTTCACAGGGACACTATTTTTGCAACAATTATTTAAATTATTCGACGTTGATGCGTTGGCTGCACGACTGCTGGCCAATCAGGTGGCTCAACGATGAAGTGGCCAAACGCAGGCGTTCATGGTCAAACAATAAACCACGTTTACCTTTCAGCACTTGTAGTTAAACCAGCACGACTGTTACACGCCAAACTGTAAACTTAGCTTAATGGCAACAAGTGAATGATGATGAAGAATGTTTATAAGGATGATGGACAGTGTGAATGAGGCATTCATGATCAATTAGTAGGGAACCTTCCCAACATTTGCCTCTTGACTGAGGAAACCAGCAAGGAAACCTCACTCAGGGAGATGGGCACCATAGCAGTCTTGGGTAGTAACGTAACGAAAGTAACGCATTACTGTAACGAAATTACTTTTTTGGGTAACGAGCCAGTAATTTCATTACAAAATTTTTGAAGTAACGTCCGAGTAATTTCATTACTTTTTTCCATGTAATTTGAGGTTAGTAACGCATTACAAATTGTCGCGCCTCCACTGTTGTTTTCGTACATCTTTTGCAAGTTGTGGAACTAAATTCACGATGAGTAAGATGAATTTAAGCCTGAATTGATTTACCTTTATCTTTTGGACGATTTTTTATTCATAAACACCTAGAATCGCCTTGTAAAATAATGTCAAATGGATATATTCACTAAAATGACACGAGAATCTCTTTGCATGCTGGTTGTAGGATAGGCGCCATTTTTCTTATTTTGTTTTGTGTACATTTCGGAAATCACGGAAAATTTCGAAGTAATTTCGTTACTATTGTTCATGAAATGTAAAGTAATTTCATTACTTCTTAATAATTGTAACGGTAAAGTAATTTTACTACATTTTAACCCATGTAATTTGTAACGTAATTTCATTACTTTTTAAAAGTAATTTACCCAAGTCTGCACCATAGTAACAAAGGTTCTAAAGTTAGTAGTAAAAGAACTAGGGCTGGAGCAACTCAACGAATAAAACTACTATTTATTGTCTTTGTGTAAGTAGGTACTAAGTAGGTAGGGTGGTGGATGGTATTTGCGGTCACCTAAGACAATTTTGCACTTCACACGCATGTAGAAAACGATCTGTTGACAGTTCAATATCTTTGAAGGTCACTTTCTGTCCGTGAACTGTCACAGAATGAATATAATTTTTTGTTTTATCAGTTGGCTATACGTGGTAGACACGATTTGGCGCTTTTGTTAAAAAAACAGGAGGCTGGTAAATGCGGTCAGCCTCATATTATTGGAACCAATTTGCAGTCAGCTAGGGCATCTAATTGCGGTCAATGGATAAATAATTAATTTTGGGATCTTCTAGCATTACTTGGATTGGTTAATTGCTGTAATAACACTTCCACTGTGTCACTTTAAACAGATAAATGTATCTAACGTCATAAAAGTATTCTATTAATTTGTAAAATGACTGTTCTCCCAGAATCAGCTGGTGTTCATGGTCGGCCATCTTGAATTCTTAATTTCTTGCTTACGCCTTGATCCGCCATTTTAAATACATGTGTTGACCGCAAATGCAGCCTGCGTTTTAGGGGTCCGAATTGCGGGCACGTCACTCTTTTGTTTTTTTAAAGAATACGGGATACTTTTCAGTCTTAGTGCAATTATTTTATTCATTAATAATGTTGTTATAATAATATATTTGACTTGTGGCACATTCCTAAAAGAATTTAATATATAAATCACTTGTTGAATATCACGCCCAGCTGCGTGATTCTTACGCCATTAGGTTGACAGTCTGGAATTTTCAACACAAATGAATTTTTATCTTGTCAACAGCAAGGTCAAATAGAAATCTGGCGCGCTAGAAGTTCGAAGGAAGTGTCAAAGAAGGCTTAGATACCAGGTTTGCCAACAATAATATACAAAACAACACGTAATAACCAATATATTACGCCGTGACCGCATATAGGTGCCGACCGCAATTACCATTCACCACCCTACCTAGATCTTGCTTATGACCACTTACTTGTGTTCTGATACAGTTGCTGAATTTGACAAACACCAACATCGCTACTCTTGAATCCAGTGTTTATTAGTGTGAAGTCGCCTTCAGAATAGGTGGTACCATTAAAACTGCAACTTCTGTAATTTAAACACAATCGGTTAAAGCCTGATGCACAATTGAATTAAGGTTTATGGTTTAATGTTTAGTGATTAGTGTTTAAGATGTTATAACAGAGTCCAGTGCACAATTGCTTATTTCACGAGGTTATTTCACCACGTGATAAAATTAAATAATTGATCGAAAAATGATATGGAAACAAATATATGAGCAAGATTAGGCACAAATATCAAATTAAAATGCTTCCAATGACATTAATTCAGACGACTTTTCATTTTCCCGTACGAATTTGACATTGACATTTACTCTGCTCTCTTCTGATTGGTTCGTCATAAGGTGAAATAGTGTTTTGCAATAAGAAATGGATTTTGTTGATTTCTTATTTCAGCTTAAACCTTAAACACTAAACCTTATAACGCTTATGACAGTTGTGCATGGTAACGTTATAACAGCACCTTTCATTTCTCTTAAACACTAAACACTAAACACTAAACACTAAACCATAAACCTTAATTCAATTGTGCATCAGGCTTTACATTCCATCGCAAGTCCTAGCACCAGTAATACCTTGTACCTACTAGGTACCTAGTACTAGGTAGGTAGGTAGGTACCTAGGTAGGGTGTGACTACGATCCCGACAGCCGGGACTTTCAGGTTAAAAAAATAGTCCCGACCGTCGGTTTTACTGGGCAGCCTAAGGAATAAAACTCTCTATGGGTAGACAAATTCGAACTGGGCAACTTAAAAAAAATAACTCTATGGTTAGGCAGAATTAAAACTTGTGAAAATTACAAATAAAAAAAAATGTGCTCCCGGCCGGATTCGAACCGACGACCTCTTGCACCGTGGTCCAGTACGCTATCCATAGCGCCATCTGGACGGTCATACTGAATGCCGTTCTTAACCAGTATATAAATAAACAAGGCCAGTCGGGACTATTTTTTTTAACCTGAAAATCCCGGCTGTCGGGATTTTAGTCACTACCACCTAGGTACCTACCTACCTACCTAGGTAGAATTGAAGATTATATTTCGGACAATTAAGTATGCCCACAGGTTATCTACTTCTAACTAGGTAGGTACCTAGGTAGTACTAGGTACTACAATCAATAGATTTGGTACCAACCTAGGTATAGGTAGTTTTACCTACCTAGTTTTAGGCTAACCATGGCTCAAATACAAATACAAACCAAAGCAGCAACAGATGAAAACAGGAACTTCTAGGTTATAAAAATGCAAACTTACCGATATGATATTTCCCCATTTTGAACAGAGATTGGATGGGTGGGCCACGTAACGCATAGATCTTCACTGTCCGTTGATTTCGGCATATTTCATAATTGATTTAGTAGATATAGTTCTAGATAAAAGGCTTGACAATCAATCAACAAGAAGAACGTCAACAAGAAAATAACAGGCGGCGGTCATTATTGCAAAATGGCGCCAAAAGTCGATTATCGAATCGAATCGAATGTACACAATAGCGCTAAATTCAAATTCAACCTTCTACAAACCACCACCTTCTTCAGCTTCTTCAGGTGGTGTTTCAAACTATAATCGTAATCGTAAAACCTTTTCGAAATGATTGGTAAATGTGAAGAGTTGTAGGAATCGCAAGGTTATTGAAATTTATGTTATTGTACTGTTTTTTGTTCTACCCTTCTATGAATGAAATAATATTAGGAACTCGAATGATAATTAAAAGTTTTGTAATCGTTTCAGGAAATAAGAATAAAATTATCAAATTTAAAATAATTACATACTCGTTCCGAAACTTGGTAAGCATAGCTAATGAAGGACAAATTACGAATTGCATTTTAAGCTTATATTAATTTCAGCTAATTTAGGTCTGTGCAGTGATAATTTCACATGTCTGCCTCCCCCCCCCCCCCCCCCCGAACCAAGATACATAGTGATGGGGGGGTGGGGGGGGGGGAGTTATTTGTTGTATTGTTGTATTTGTTGATTTTTAAATGTTTATATTCGAAAAAATACCCTACGGGGCAGCAGTTGGAGTTTTTTTTGCTTCGGTTTGTGCATTTTAAAGCCCCAGAATCACTTTTAGTTTTAACTGGTTTAAATTCTCAAAAACGCCCTGTGGAGCTATGTAGGTTTTTGCCCCCCCCCCCCCCCCCAGACCACCCTTCCGGGTGTCGCAATCCCCCACCCCCCTCCATGACGAAAGTAGTTCCTACGCGCCTGCAAAACATGATGATGCATGTAGGTTAGGTTAAAGTAGTAGGTTAAATAGTAGGTAGGTTAAATAACCTACAGTAGGTTAAATAACAGTATATTTTATAAAGGGTTTAGGGATTTTAACAAAATCCCTAGAGTAATCAAAGATAGCAAAGATGTTCACGAGTTTAAGTTGGCTATAACTAAACATGTCAAAAGTGAGAGCAATTAATATGCTGTGTATTAAATAGTGTTGTGGATGTAGTTTAATAAGTTTTATAAGGAACAATGTTTATCAATGACTGTCTTTTATAATTACAATGTAATTCACAAATGACAATAAAAAATACTGAATACTGAATACTGCAACGCAATTATTGTTAGTTCAAACAAGTCGAAGCCATAGTGGTGGGTTTCTTTAGGAATTATTTTATAACTATTAATTATTTACACACACCTGTAGCTTTTCATTGAAAAAACAATATTCTGGTGAAATGTGTTTGCCTACGAATTGGGATACCGATGTCATATAAGATATTTAACATGTTTCGTAATCGTATCTTTTCGTTTATGTTCACCCACCCCCCTCTCCAGATTAAATTTTGCACCCCAATTTTCATTAGCCCCCCCCCCCCCCCCTCGTCCGAATAAAATGTCTGAAATCATCACTGGCTCTGTGATACTAAATTCCGTACCTAGAGCCAGAAGGCTTGATGTCTAAGTTCTCTATTTTGCGTTGAACAGCTGTTTTGGAAGTATGTAATCATTCAATTCAAACTCAATAACTTTTCAATTTGACTGTAGACAAAAACAATTCAGTTATATTACTTATAACTAACATTTTATTACAATACCCTCTTACAAAATGATTCGTATCACATTATAAAATATCTCATATAAAAATTGATGGAATGAAAGCAGAATTACTGGTTTATGAGCTCACCTAAAAAATCATTGAAAAGGACATCGGGCCTTCTAGCTCTGAGGTTCAGAATTACTGTCTGAAAAATATTTAATTGTACCAAAGCTATTTTCAAAATATTATAATGAGATATTTTATTTCCTGAATATTTACTGTCGACACTAAAAGTACCAAGATATTGCGCTGATATCAGTAAGATGGACGCTCCCGCGAGTACAGTCCCAGTGCGCGTGCGTACTCTTACATCAAGTCACTTAGATGTCAATCGTAACGAGTTCAGTAAAAAGTTATAAATACATCGCGAAATAATAGAAATTGATGCTTACCTCAATGTCAACAATCAAATACAATTGGCATATTTCATTACAGCACACATTCATTCAAATTCTTGTGAAAACGAGTTGTCTATAGGAATCCTGCTCGTGACGTCACAGTGGTAGAAAAATGGAGGATGCTCTGGTAGGGGAAATGTGTCAAAAGCTATAAATAATAGCTATATATCATGTTTCTCAGATGATTATTTAACTTGAATATGTGTATGGATAAATATTGCGTATTATTATTAACTTGTACTTACTTAAATATCGTTCTTTCACAAGTAATCACTCTAAATATGAGATTTGGATTGCCGCTGTCAGATTTGTTATTCCCTATACTTTTATGCAGGTTGCTATGGCAACCTTTTCTCACGCAGGATGCCTATTCACCAAAAACCACTATTTGACAGATTGCAATTGTTTGAACGAGGCGTCAAGAAAAATGTGTTTTCAGAAGGCCGTGAGAAAAACAATTGCAACTGTCAAATGGTGATTTTTGGTGAATAGACATCTCGTTTTCACAATAATTTAAATGAATGTGTTCTGTAATGAAATATGCCGATTGTATTTGATTGTTGACACTGAGGTAAGCATCAATTTCTGTTATTTCGCGATGTAATTATAACTTTTACTGAACTCGTTATACGATTGACATATAAGTGACTTGCCTGCTCGCGCCCTGTGCGCATTGAGCAGAAGTACTCGTGGTAGAGATGTTAATTTTTTCCGCTAGGCGTCTTGCAACTTTTAGTGTCGAATACCACGAGAGAAAGGGAGTATAATGTGGATAGGTATGAAGACTTTTGATTTAGATAATATCAATAATTGTATTTTGTAGGTACCTACTCATAATTTTTTTTATTGATTTGTTTATAATTGCATTCACTATTATCTAGGTATCACATGATATAAGATTGTGTTTGATAAAATATGTCATGCAATTTGATCTAGAAAAGCATATTAGGTATTACGTAAAAATTCACACGAAATTAACATGATAGAGATATATACAGTAGGTAGTACACTATTGTTATTTCTAAATTATAGTAAATTTAGACACTATTTTACTACTTAATTATTACTCTAGTAGGTACCTTATATTATAATACAGGTACCCCTTCTAATCTACTTACTTGAAGAAAAAAATACTACTTGTCAGTTGTTAATCAGCCTTTACATTGGCAAAACGCAGAATGAATATTTCTTTTACTATTTTTAAAACGTATATGTAATTTATGTACCTACTAAATAAACTTCATCTCTTATAGAATGATCAACGACATATAATTGGTAAATTTTCTTAGACCTAGTATTAGTTCTTTCCTAATTCTCATTTTATTGCTATGATTCTCCCTTTCTTTACAAAACCTTGATAACCCACTCTTTGACCTCAAAATTAGAACGAAAATGAAAATCAGAATGATAAAATATCTATAGGTCACATCCTTATCTCAATAATCTATATTTTAGTATTGATTTGGCACATAAAATGTAAACATTTCGTTCCATCTCCTCATCTACTTGTACGAATCCCTCATGGACTGGTAGACATCCCCTCCATACCCCCCTCCCTTGCGCCCCTTGGCCGGCGCCATCTTGGACAGCGTCTGACCCTGCTGGCAGTTCTGACATGCGCACTCGGCCGGCATCTGTATGGTCTTCTCGTAGAAGTGGCCATCTTGACACGTCAGTCTCAAGGTCACCTCGTGCACTCGCAGCGCGCGGCAGCACGAGCATATGGCGTCCGGGGTCCACAGAGCTGTAACAAGATGGCGGCGTTAGCGGGGACAAGATGGCGGTGGTACGGGGACTATCTAGTAGGCTGTGGAAACTCCAATGTACTGGAATTTATTTTTGCAGTTTCAATTGCATTCTAAGCATATGTTATAACTTGTAATAGCTTATAACTGCTCAGCATTCGTAATTCGTAAACAAAATATGCAAACACATAATTTGGAAGAAATAAAATTATATTAAAATTGAAAATTGAATTGAAGTCAAAAGTTCACCTTTTGGTGAACTGACATCTCGTTTTCACAAGAATTTTAATGAATGTGTGCTGTAATGAAATATGCTGATTATATTTGATTCTTTACACTGAGGTAAGCATACATTTCTGTTATTTCGCGATGTAATTATCAGTGTTGTGATTAGATAATTTTATTTTTATCTAGATAAAGATAAAGATAACTCACCAAAAATTAATCTAGATAAGATAATAGATAAAATTCCAAACAATCATCTAGATAAAAGATAAAGATGAAAAATAATTATCTAGATAATTGTAATAGACAATAGATAATTTTTTTACCTAACAAAGAACGTAATTCAGTGTATTCAACCTTTTTGACTTGCGGGCCAATAATACGAATTTGCTTTTGTTGGCGGGCCGCATTTTTAAAAAAAAGTCGCGTCGCGTCGCGTCGATCAGATCAAGGTTCGCCTCCAATGACAAAATCGTATTCGACACTAAAAGTTGCAAAACGCCACCTAGCGGAAAAAGTTAACATCTATACCACGAGTACTTCTGCTCATGCGCACAAGGCGCGTTCAGGCAAGTCACTTAGATGTCAATCGTAACGAGTTCAGTAAAAGTTATAATTACATTGCGAAATAACATAAATTGATGAATACCTTAGTGTCAACAATCAAATACAATCGGCATATTTCACTACTGCACACATTCATTCAAATTCTTGTGAAAACGAGTTGTCTATTCACCAAAAATCACCATTTGACAGATGCAAATTGTTTTTCTCACGGCATTCTGAACACACATTTTTCTTGACGCATCGTTCAAACAATTGCAATCTGTCAAATGCTGCTTTTGGTGAATAGACAACTCGTTTTCACAAGAATTTGAATGAATGTGTGCTGTAATGAAATATGCCAATTGTATTTGATTGTTGACACTGAGGTAAGCATCAATTTCTGTTATTTCGCGATGTATTTATAACTTTTTACTGAACTCGTTACGATTGACATCTAAGTGACTTGTATGTAAAAGTACGCACGCGCTGGGATTGTACTCGCGGGAGCGTCCATCTTATATTTACTAGCGCACTCTCTAGGTACTTTTAGTGTCGAATACACTCGGTTAACATGGCAACTGCATACAGTGGATACACTATGCTTCTTTTGTATAGCAGCTACGTTTTCTATTCACTTTGCTCACGTGAGTGGCCATCTTATACTGATATTAGCGCATTCTATAGGTACTTTTAATTTCGATCATAGTCATAATACGGAATGCTTCCTACTTAGAATGAATAGAGATCTCTGAGAGGAGAGGAATATAGTTGATGGAACACTCACCATGGCCTGGGAGAGCAGCACTGTCGCATGCACCTCGACACGTCGTGAACTGCTTGATCGACTGGTGGTTCTTGCAGACTCCGTGGATCGGTCGGGTCTCGGACACGATGCCGACCGTCTCCGACTCAGCCACCGACTCGGCAATGCAATCCACTGCAAGGTGAACATCAAGATAGAGCAAGAGTCCCAGGTCCCGTCCAGGATGGCAGAAGGGACTGGGGTTCCGTCAGTCGGAGAGGCAAATGATGGGAAGGTTCCCAGTTAATTGGCCACGGCAGCCTCCTTCCCATGTTACATCCGTACCTTCTCTTCATTATCATAAAATCTTAGTATTTTTTTCACCATTATTAGTTCATCTTGCATCATGAATTTTATATGTTGAACTTTTCAAATCTATTACATAAACACTCAGTTACTCTATTATTCAGTTTTTATTACCTACATAAAAACTGAGTGATCACCCGTCTATCCATAAAATATTATACATGGTTAAGTATCTTCAATCGAACGCAATATGATCTCATCATTTCAGATCAACAGCAAATTATTTAAAATAAAATGTTTAAAACCTACTTCTGCCACCAAATGTAAAATTTAATAAAATATTATTTTAATGATTTTTCGATTTTTTCGAATGTTTTCTAAGAAATTAGTAAATAAAGCATAACTGAATAGTCACTATATTCTGTAGGTACCTCAACCTCAAAGGAAGATGGCCGGAAGTTAATTTCAAATATCTTCAGCAGAGCTCTGTCCTCATCCAATCATATTTTGTAATGGTGACATATTGAGTCACTGTGTAAGGGAATACGTCAATATAACTGCATTTGTTGACATCAGTCAAAAACAAGGAATTAATAGAGCTTGATTACATCATTTCAAAAGTGTGCATCGCCAAATCAATATAATTCTTCCGACATTTTACCTCAAAGTTACGGCATTTTTCCATAAAATTTGTACACGATTTTATATTAGGTTACTTAATATATTAACTAAAAATTATATCATCCTTATAAACAAAAACTCTAAAAAAATCCTAATTCTGACACCAAATGTAGAATTAACTTTA